>OY744608.1:10282448-10302448 GCA_963556255.1 Allolobophora icterica
ATAAGGATAGAAATCAAACTTATCGGTTATTTCAATTATTCCTAATATTTTTAATGAAGAGACCCTTGAGATTCCTCATATAGGTGGTGGATAGGATTTAAGGATCGTCTTGGACTTGGTGAAGATAATGTCGCTGGATTTAGAATGGTTAAGATGAAGATTGCATCTCTGGGCCCAGACATTTATGTGATTAAGTTCAGCAACAGTGGTGGAGATATCAGAAGCCAGTATGAGAAGATAGCAGTCATCTGCTTATTTGAAGATGCGACTAAAGTGGTAGAGAGGTTTTAAACCAGACATGGCTACAACAAAACTGGTGGGACCCATGCCGAAGCCCTGTATGATACTTGCATTAATTCAGGCCAGGGACGATGTGATACCATTCCATGGTATCACATCGTCCCTGGCAATGGCCAGTTGGTCGGCCAGGAAAGAGTGTCTGACAGTGTCAAAAGCCTCAGAAAAGTCTAAAAATTGTGATTTTTATCAATCAGCTTACCATGTTTAAATGTAATCAGACCGAAGACAATGCCATTATGTATTTTATGTGTGCACTTTGGTTCAAAATTTGAGACAATTTCAATGCGATTTGTTACCATGCTCCATTTAACCATTAAATTCTCATAAGTAGTCGAATAACTCAAAAACTAGAGCCAATCTAGCAAAACCGACTCCATATTCGGAATCAGCACCACAGGTTTACCATGAAATCGCTCTAATATAATCGGCAATAAAATCATTGTTGACCAGTGCAATCATTAGGCATCAAAACAACTCTGCTAGACAACGTTCAACGAAGACTCCGATGGTTTGGACATGTAGAGAGAATGCTAGTTGACCGAGTCCCACACAGTGCACTACATGCAAGATTCGAAGGGAAAAGACACAGAGGCAGACCAAGACTACGCTGGATAGATAATATAACTGAGGACATAACACCACTTGGACTAACATTAAGGGGGGCAATAGACTTGACAAATGACCGAGGACAATGGAGATCATTTATTCGTACCCATCGCCGCCAAATGGCTGGCGTCAGGAACTGATGATGATGATGATGATGATGATGATGATGATGATGATGATGATGATGATGATGATGATGATGATGATGATGATGATGATGATAAGTTGCGAATAGTTGCCAGTACTGTAGTTGACTGCTGCGATTGCGTACCTGTCCAACTAGCTTAGGATTGCGTCGGTTGGTGATGTCATACTGACGTACGTCACCATGAAGCCAGTTACTGCAGTATAGAAATCGGTCATCCAGTGACAGCAGAACATCGGTTATCAGTCCTGGCATTACAATTTAAATTAATTAGATTGAATTAAGTTGCTTAATTTCCTTCGAACTATACTAAAATTCAATGCACAGATAAACGTTGACCTTATTCATAATATTAAGCACACTGACTTTCTTCACTTTGGAAACAGCTGAATAAAGAGCGGAGACTTAACTATATCAAACGCCGCTGAACACGTCGGACAGTTCAGACCTACATGCACAGGCTAACAGCCTCCTCCTTGTTGTTTGTATAGCATAACCTTCGAATGGAGCAGTGATGCGCAATAGTTAAATAAAAACTTGCTAACTTTTAGTTTAACTAAAAAAATTTAGTTAAGGAAGAAGTTTAACTAAACAAATAGTTTAGTAAAAACCATAGTTTAACTAAAAAAAATTTAGTTGCGAACTAAAAAATTTAACTTAAAAAATCAGCAATATGCAAATATTTTTCTGCAATGAACATTGAACACTGTCAATAACTCGACGCGACATTTACTTGCTTATTGCACAGAATACAGTTTGTAGTAAGGCGCAGTGTCAATAACGACAGTACGCCTGTAACTGTATGCTAGAACAGTACACATTGCATAGTTTGAAGGTGAAATTGTCACTGACGCTCTGCATTATTGCAGTTCACTTAACCTCTGTTATTGTGAAAATGTTTGTTGTAAAAAGTTGGAAAAAGTTGGAAAAAGTTTAACTACTGGTACTTTTTTAGTTTAGTTAACTAATTTTAAAAATCAGTTGCCAACTTTAGTTAAACTATTTTTTTTAGTTTGAAAATAGTATTAGTTTAACTAAAAAAAATAGTTTAGTGCCCATCACTGGAATGGAGTACCTCGTTACAGTCGTGTGGTATTCTGCCCTCATAAGAAAGAACCACGTAACTGAAAATTTGGCCGTTTTGAGTTAGATGCAGTTTCTGCATGTATTAGTGGTCTTACACCTTGGTAGGAAGTAAGAACCTCCTATCTTGATGCGATCATAGAGAACCAGCGTTTGTTAATACCACGTATCTGCACACTTCGTATCAAATACTAAGTAAGAACCACGCATCTCACATGCGTGGTTTTTTGCTAGTAACACAAAGCGTTTTCTGGAGATACGTGTCCACGCGCATGCGCAGTAACTACTTCCCGACAAAATTTACGTTTAAGTTTACGAATCGAAGCGACAATTAATTATTTTTAAGACTGTAATTTTAATCCGTCTTGGTGGTTTTCATTATTCATCACGCTGTGAGATTAAGTGAAATTTGAGCAACAATAAATATAGTAATTTCAAACGTTTTAAATGTTTTTGAATGATTTATTATGACTTTGTGACTACATGTGATTGTTGTGGGTGCGTAGCGAATTCCCGACAGCCTAATTCCCGAAACAGAATTTCATCGGATCTCCGAAATCTATTTTCCAAGTTACAACAAAGTTATTTGTGCAAATCTAACTTTTAGATATATTTTCAAAATATACTATACAGGATATTGGCCGGCTAATCCATACTAGTTTTCAGGATTCGAGCGCTTGGCAGAATACTGTTTTCGGGAATTCGATCAATTTTGCATTTCCAAATTTTATCTAGTTTCGGGCATTCGGGTAGACCCAGATTGTTTTGTAGGCTTACACGGTTGAGGTTTTTATGAGTTAACTTGAAAGAGTCAGAAAGACGATGTGATAAAATGTGTGGAGAGGATAGGCCTAAGGGTGTGGGATGCGTCTGCCTGGTTTTTTTTATTCGATTACCCATTGATTCATTCAAGCAGGCGTAGCCTACTTCCCATAAGATATTTCTATTACAGAAATGTATAATGACTTTACAGCGAAACATTAAGTTGTAGTCTACTGTTATGATCTCTAGATCGTAATGTGATAAAGCAGATGAACAATTCATTTACAAACTGGGTAACGAAGAGTGTGAGCGGTGTGAAGAATTTTCTTTACATAATTGTTTATGCAGTAAAGATAATCTTAATTGCACGTAGGCCTATATGCAAATTAGACGTCCAAAACCCAAATGGAAGAACTGAGGCGAGAGGGATTCCCCGGAGAAAAAAGATGACATTAGGGCCTATTTCTTAACTGACCGTTCTGATGCCAGAAAATAGAAAAAAATTCTGGCCAGATATTAAGACATCAGATGTTGTGGACCTAAGATGCAGATTAGTAAGTGTGGTACTTATTCATCTGTCCTGTGACATGTTCACTATCCCAGACTGTTTTGATAGTCGGATATGATCAAATATAAGCGATATCAAATTTTTTGAAGCTGTATATAACTGGTTTCGTATCTTTAAAATTATGGTTGACAGGGGCGTAAATTTGGTCTGAAAAGTGGGGGCACCAATTTCTTACATGCATACACCAAGCAAGGCAGAGACTGTGATTTCTGGGAGGGCTCAGTAAAAAAAACTGATTGGCATGGTTTAAAATGTAGGGGGTACGGTACCCCCAGTAAAAAAGTAGGGGGTACGCGTATCCCTCGTGCCCCAAGGGGCGTAACTTTGGTCTAAAAAGTGGGGCACCATTTTCTTACATACACGAAGCAAGGCAGAGACTGCAATTTCTGGGAAGGCTCAATAATAAAATATTGATTGGCATTGTTTAAAAAATTGGGGGTACGTATAATCCTAGTACCCCAGAGGCGTAACTTTGGTCTAAAAGGTGGGAATACCAATTTCTTAAATATACGAAGCAGGGCGGAGACTGCGATCTGTGGGAAGGCTCAATAATAAAATATTAATTGGCATTGTTTACAAAGTGGGGGTACGGTACCCCCGTGTAAAAAAATAGTGGGGGTACGCGTACCCCTCGTACCCCCACACATTACGCCTATGTTGTTTGATATAATTGACCTGAAATATGAGTCAATTGTTGAATTGTTCCACACTAAAACACGATTTTATGCAGATGCGTTGTTCTTAACAATTATTGGGTTATGTCGTCGGTCTTCAAAGCTAAGTAAAAACACATTTACTGACATTTAAAATATTTATGAGAGAAAATATTTAAAATTCATTTCCCACTAAAAATGGTAGCTTTTTGTTGCATATGTTGGTTAAAAGCATAAATGAATATGAATATAGGATCTACTTGGCAACAACCAATTTATGTTTTTTGCATTTATCTCAAAATCAACTTTTTGCAGATGCGTTGTTCTTTCTTATGAGGGCAGTATTATTAGGCGATGCTTAGATTTGCATTGCGGGTTTGAAGTTAAATGTTTTACTGAAACTAATCATCTAGCTATAAAATCGTAAAAAGAAAAAAATATCGGTTCTTTTCATCAGTCCAGCATGTCCGAGGGTTCGCAGGGTCCTCTCTGTCTATTCTAGAGTCCTTTAATATCCGACGACTCGTAATACTTATATAGAGCATTACGTAACATTTATATTAGTTAACGCTTAAATGTATTAGTTTCTTACACAGATTTAATGTCCTCTGAACCGCTTAAAACTCATGATTTGTTATGCCATACTAGCCTACTGTAGATTCTATTGTGGCATGCAGTGTTGTTATGCCATGCAATGTTATGTCATAAAAACCTGGCATATCTGGCAAGACCCAGTTGTCCACCTTCTTGCTCGGAACTGAAATGACCTTTTCAGCGCTCCATTGACCACCCTGAGAACGTAGAATAACCGAGGCTAAGTCGTTTACTTGAACTGTTAAATAGCAAATGAAGCTAAGTGATAACTACACTGGCTCACTAATTCATTACAAAATAGTGATATTACCGAATTGGTTTTGCAATTCAATTTAAGTCATCAGTATTACGAATGGGTAGACTGCTAGACGCCAATCTTCAAGCTACGCTTTCTTCATCATATACTACATAATTATCTTCGCAGTGCTTGGTTTCATTAATTAATAGATATTGCTGATACATCAATAAGCCACATGCATGTCCGGACTTCGTGAAACTGATTAGATAAGCCATGTCAATGGAAGGAAATGCTATCAGGTTGTCTAGTTCTTTGATTGTCAATGTGAGACGCTTCGTTCAAAACATTCCCCAACCCAAAGACAAATAAAGTGGTTTAATGAAAGCGTGATCACTTTGCCTCACTCCGCCTTCCAATTCTTCTCGCCCTAAACGACATCCACCATAACAGCTGCTCTGCCTCCTGTCGACCTGCCCCCATGGAAACCGGACTTGGACTTCCCCTGGACTACTCTTTGGAAATCCCCTCTGATTTGACGCAGCTAACTTGTATCGCCTTGCCTTTTTTACTCTACAACACCTTAGCTTATACCGTGTGCATTTATTTATACCAACATCGGTTTTGAAGATGCGAAAAATGGAGGAGCCGAGTCCGCATCCAACGAATCCTTGCGCTTCGTCTGGATTGTGGAGGAACCGGATTTCCAGCGTAGTCAGACCATCTGGACCAAGGTCGATCCTTTGGGTCAGTTCGTGCGTCGTCCAATTCCAGACATTCAGATGCCTGCCGTAGTGACCTGCAAGTAGGTGACAGCCACATGTGGGCTGCTTCTTAAACGCTATTAAAATGATTAGGTGTAAACTGTTTCCCTCAAATTCCAAGGTGAGGGTTTGTTTTGTTTATCAATGTTCGTTTATGTGCGGGAATCGCTGTACAAAGCTTCATGAAAGTGATCCAACAGCGAAGATTGCAGTTTAGTGTTCAAAAGTATAATGCTAGATTTCACGAGTCTTAACCTTTCACATTTCCAAATGTAACAAGTGAAGAGTTGAAAAGGGACCTCATTTAGCTCTTTAATAGTTGATGTTCCAGGTTGTGGTGTGACAACCTGCTTGCTGATAATGAGCAACCATCCGATACACAGTGTAGAATCAGATACAGCAGCTAATAACTCTCCGATTCAAGCATGTATAGGCCTATGGGCGGATTTTATTGAAGCGCAGAATGAAAATAGTAGTGAACATGTCTGTGGAAGATACTTACCCTGAACAACGTGCTCTGGGTTGAAACCGGACTTGAAGGCCCAGGGAGCTCCCAATTCTGAGCTGACCATGACGTTATGCCTCGGTTGATACCAGAAGTCATAACCCATCGGTGCCGGTTTTCCGTCTTTCTCCCAGTTGGTCTTCAACTTCCATTCCTTCGTATCTAGGAGGAGGAAGCTTCCTGGAAAACAAAGCTAAATCCTATAGTTTCTATTCTGATGTAATACAGTCTAAGGTGGTGTCTTCTATGTTGTCGTAATCAACCTGCCGAAGGCATTAGTGGATGTTCATTTCATGTGAAACCCCGAACAAGATAGTGGTGCCTGGCAGAAGTGTCGTCGAAATTCAAATATTGAGCAACTGAGAAACCAGAAATCACGGTATCTGAAACGTATGGTTAGGGAAACTAGTAATCAAGTTAGCTAAAACATATTATCCTGAAGTTAATCCTGGGTTACATTGAGGAACTGAACTTGAGTTCCAAAGCTTTGTACCAGTCTCGGCGATAATTCCCAATACAGCAGTATTGGGACTCAACACTGACTTATCATTCGTTTTTATGGTTCTACGCTCTACAGCGTTAATTAGTGTAGACCAAAACAACATTTCATCACTTCCATTTCATCACTTCGTCTTACCTTGCGCATTGCCATTTTTGTTCCCAATTGCTGATATCATGACTTCGCCAGAGGCAAGGCAATGAATTGAGTGTGGCATTGATACCCCTCCCTTCGTATGGACCTCATCAGGTTCAATCACCTACGATCATCCAGTAAGACTTTTATTCAGAACTAAAGCAAACGTCGTCAATGTAGCCTACTTTGCCGCAATGCAATGTAATATAGTAGTGCACGTTATGAGCTAATCTGCTATTCGCAATGTTGTCTAATTTAAGCAAATGTTATCAATTAAAATATAATATTGTCTTGATCTTAATCTTATACAATGATATTCAATATTTATTTCAACATGCACAGCGCTTTACATACAATGTCACACAGAGGGAAAGAAACTGGAACAACGAAGTAATAATAGCGTTAGATGGAAAATGAAATAATTGTAGGATATGCCTAACTATGGTTCTAGGACTTTTCGCCCCCGGAAGATTCGCCCCCGACATTTCGCCCCCCGGAAGTTTCGCCCCCGTCGATCCAGCTTCTAGTCTTAGTTACATTTTCGTCATAGATCCAGTTTCTAGTCTTCTAGTTACATTTCAATCGCTAATCCAGCTTCTAGTCTTAGTTACATTTTCATCATGGATCCCGGAGGCGAAACTTCCTCGGGGGCGAATCTTCCCGGGGGTTAAATGTCTGGGGCGAATCTTCCGGGGGCGATTCTTCCGGGGGCGAAATTTCCGTACCCCCCTAACTATACAGCATTCTACCAGGAAACCTATCCAGGTGAGTGACATCACATCTTTTGAGGACCAGATTATGTGAACGCGGGCGTTAATCATACTCGGTCTATAGGCTAGAACGGGGAACGGTCATGGAGGACATATATACAAAACTTTTAATAGCCAAAATAATTAATTTATACTGCAATCATACCCTTAGTCTGCTTTTATAAGCAGCACTCAAATGGCTGAAGTCACAGATGTGAATGATCGCTCGACTGAAGCGCAAAAGACATAAGAAACATGAACCTTGAAAATCTTGGGAGCCTTTGCGTCAGTCAACGTATCGATAACGTAGATGCGATCTGAATTCATACAAGAAAAAATCAGCCGACTGCGCTGTTCGGACGGTTTGTCATAGCAACTGGAGCACGAGTTCCACCCCGTATGGTGGATTTCATCTCCGATGTAAGGCATATTCAGGCGGTGGATAACCTGAACAAAGTAAAACAACCGGATGGAATCTACTGTAAGCACTGAAGTTGTTTGTGCAATGACTGAACAACAGTAATGATCGCGATTGCGCAAATTTTTAAGTTTTACTGTCTATGTGATAAGGTCTTTTAATTAAGGCAAATTACTCTCGCTCTGCCCTTAGAGAAACTTTGTGGAGGCGAGCATTTGATTTATTTCTCTCTCTCTTTGGCGATTGCGCCAAAAATGAAAGAATCCCAAAAGTTCTGGCCACGGGACTAGTGCATCGTACTGCTTTCCGTGTGTACTTCCCAGCCTATACGCCTATATAAAATTACGCTGCTTACTGATAAAGGCACGGGTGAATAGATGAGGATATCGTACTATTTCTAAATGTCAGACTTAATCAATCAATCAATCAATCAATCAATCAATCAATCAATCAATCAATCAATCAATCAGCTAAGCATTAATATAGCGCCCTACCAGGAAACTATTCAGGGCGTTCTCAGCCAAACCCCGGAGCAGAGAAGAAAGCGGTGGAAGAGTTTTGAGGAAGTCTTAGAGACCGCAGCTCAAGATGAAGCCCATTCCAAATTGTGGATCCAACAACGGAGAAAGCGCGCTGCTGCATAGTAGCGGTGCGTGAGAAAGGAACAGAGAGGTCATCACGGGTGGTAGAGCGAGGAGAGCGGTGACCAGGTGGAACAGAGGCACGAGAACAAAGCTCACGCAGATAGGAGGGAGCTCGGCCAAGCTGACAATGGAGGCAACCGGTAGACAATGCGTTGCGAGAGTGGTAACCACTGTAGGACATCTCGCATGGCCGAATTTAGGAATGCACCCGTTCAAGCGCGCATGGGAACGCAGTACGCGTTCGAGGCAGTTCAGTCGAGTGAGGGGAAGCCCAGTATAGAGGGAGCAACAGTAGTCTAGTCAAGCCGACAGGTAATGAACGCATGGACGAGAGTAGCAGCAGATTGGGGGAGCTCAGAGCTGATAACTACGCGAAGCTACATGCTAGGAAATAGCCGCGAAACATCGAATATATGAAACGAACTAGGAAATCATTGGATCAGGCCATACGCACTAGGACTGAGGTTATTTCTACATTAGATTTTTGCTATATATATAGTTCGTCCACCCCATTTCATGCCCATCAGTCTCGGCACTCCTCCAATTAGAAACTGAAAATACCTTTCCATAACTCGGTGACTCCGGGTCTACATCTACGGTCGCAAGAAAGTCAGGTGTGTCCTTCGACAGAGATTGACATGTGACGTAAAGCAGCTTTTCCCTCGGACCATTCTTCATCGCATCCAAAGGACTCGCGTATCCAGGACCATGGGTACACTTTTTATCACCTAAGAGGCATTTGACACAAATAAAAATAACAATAATCAACAAAAATGTCCGAAACATTAGGTATAAATATTTTCTTAGCATTATCCGCACTTAAATAATATTAGCCTTAAAGGTGTGGAGAAGACGGCATAACACCGGAGTATCCACTTCGCGAATTAATAGGCCTATAAGAAAAAAGGGGTGTAGCTAGAGACGGACTTTGTAGGTTATATTTGGAAAGCAGTGTACGAATCAGGACTTCGGATGATGAAATGAACTTGCAATTATGGTGTAAATATATATTTTTCAAGATTACAATCAACGTTCTCGCTAGATTGAGATTCCTCTGTGTCTCTCGGACTTGTAGGCTTCAAAAGACAAAGAACACAAAGTAAGAAGCTAACCTGCGTGTTTATCGTCACCGTGACAATGGGGCTTCTTACTGTCAGCCATGACTGTTCATCAAAGTAGACCGACAAGTGTTGAGAGAAGAATTTCGCCTCAGCAACTTCACCTTCTGCAAACATTGGTCAAATAAGCAATGTCAGACAACTTCAAATGCGCTAGCTTTTAGACGTCTAGAGATTGTGTAGAACTTGTACCTGAGATTGATCCTCTTGCAAGACCTTGAAGTCTTTACAGTCCTTCAATACATTTCTTTTAGATCTTCACCAACGCCTTTCAGAGTACGTAAAATGCGCTGTAGAAGTGTCTTGATAATTACATATACATGTATACATACATACGTACACATATACATACATATATACATACATACATGCATACATGCATATATATACATACATGTATAGTTGTATATTATACAGAATTATACACAATCATGGAACGATTATTCAGAGATTTTCCATCCAACTGAAATTCGGGACAGAGCTTAGAATGAGTCTTACTCGACGTACATGATTAACTGCATGAGGTAATCTTATGGGAAAGGAAGGACTCAGCCTCGTTTAGAAAGTCTGGTTTTCTCCCGTCTAAAGTCCGATATTCATTAGCCTTTCAAAAACATGGCTAGTAACCCCGATAATCCGGCCACGTTACAATCATCAATATTCCGCATAGATGCTTCTGCTTCTGAGTAGATAACCTCGCAGAGGCGCTATATAAATTCTCCATAATGAATAATGAATTCCAAATTAATGCATCTGCTATAATCATTTTAGTCAAAACCAACCTCTAATTTTCTACTGAAAAACGTCGGCGACCGAAATGTATTACGACACGCCAATACATACCTCTTCGCTTTTTAAAGCTTCAGCGTTGTAGTCTTGCCACAGTCATGCAGAGCCTATGGCATCCCGGGAGCACAGAAAACCTTCAAAAAAACCTTCGCTGAGATAACTGGCTTATGTGTTATCTTATTATTTCGGCTACCAAACAGCTAAGCAGAGGCGTAACTTTGGTCTAAAAAGTGGGGGTACCAATTTTATCTCCACTTTGCTTTTCACATGGAGACCATTTTGGAATATACCTTGGCTGTCGGTTTAGGCCCCTACTGTGTATCTGAGTACTTTCGTACTTTTGTGGTACTGGTACATTCTCCTCATTCTGTCTACATACACGAAGCAAGACGAAGACTTCGATCTCTGGCGAGGCACAATAATAAAATATTCATTGGCATTGTTTAAAAAGTTGGAGTACGGTACCCCAGTCTACAAAGTGGGAGTACGGGTACCCCTCGTACCCTTACAAATTACGCCTATGCAGCTAAGTCATAGGCCTACATACTAGAATTCAGCTAATGTACCCGCCCTCAGTCAAACAAACAATTGGTGAGGCAGGTAGGGTCAAGTTAGGTTCTGGATCAAGTCCAGATCCAAATTGAGGTTAACGTCCAAACGGATCCGCTCTATACCCTGGGCCTAACTTTTAACATGTAGAAACAGGATATCCAATTTTAGAAATATTTTAAAAGGCATAATGTACAGTTAGTTATAGCGAGGAAACTGCGATCCAAGAAAATACAAGTCTCCCTGAACTGGTGCCTGTGAATAAAAACTATGCAATTGCCTATGAAAATGTGAAGTATTGGAAGCAATTATTCTGGGTTTTTTTAAATTCCAAACAGAAAAGGTGCTAGTCGGCTGAGCTTTTCCATGGTTGGATTCGCCGAGGTTTGGAGCAGCTTTAGGCTAAGTCTTGTTAATCACAAACGATGCAAGAAGTGAATTCTGAAATTTCTTGATTTGTTTGTTAAACCTGTTCATCACACGACATCTTTGCTTATCGAATGTGGTAACGATTTTGCCTACGTAGAACAGACTCAGTCTTCATGAGGCACTATTGCAGTTCGTAGTTCTACCAGCCATAATGACAATAATGTTAATATTTATGCCTAAGTTTTCACATAATTACGGCAGAAACGCTGCACCATAGTTTTCATGTCCAGTGTAGCACTGTCTTAAATATGTGTCTAGGATCATTATAATAACACTGTGGTCCTATGGGATTAGAATAAGTTTGCGATAACATTTACTGTATTTTTAAGTGAATGTGGGGCGACTTTGTACAGTAGATATGGGTGATTCCATTTCAGTGGAGATGTTGTTCCGAAACGGGTCTCTGGGTGGGATATATTATTCTAGTCCAGTGAAGACTCTTATATCGTGATACCGACAAGGGATCAGTGCTTGTTGTAATGTAATCACGGATTTATATAGCACCTCTTCAGAAAAACACCCCAGAGGCGCTCAACTCCTAACGATAGAAAACCAGGTTAGAACAAAATGATTTTTCAGGCGCTTACGGAATAGAGGTAAAGAAAGACCGAGAAGCTCATTGTCGTAAGAACGGTAAGATGATAGGTAAATATACCTGTTTAGGGGTTATACTCCTTTAATAGTTGATTTCAACTATTATTGGTAATGTCTCCCGGGCTCAGTGCTCTCCAATGGCGCAATGTTTTCTGCGACTTCCGGTTGCGTCAATACCTCTACTCTACTAGACAAAGTAGTGTGTTGTTTAAAGAGATTGTCACAACAAAGATGATTAACGTCGTCCTCCACCTAAATGTATCCAGGCTTGGAACTCTCACCTCCCAAAGAGAAATGGTGGAGTTAAAAAGAATTCGTCTAATTTACGTTATAGTCTCCTTTTTCTAACTGTCTTGTAATAAGCTGTTGTGTTCTGTATGCACTACGAGCAAAGCCAGGTGCTCCACGTGCAATGAATCAACCTCACGTGATACTGATTAGTTTTTTTTATTTTTGCAGAAACGTTCTAAACATGAGCGTAGACTCTGGGGTCAGCCGGGGCACGTGCCCCAATAATTGAGGACGAGGGCATTGCTCTCACCAAAATATCGAAAAGAGAATTTCTTGAAATATTAAAATATTATGTTTCAATATAGACAAAATTCTTCAAAAACAGAAAACAGAGACAATGAGCTGAAATACCATCAGAAATTCATAGCGAAAACAAAGATTTATTCATATCTTCAATATCTTCAACAAAACGCACCGATTTCATACGTATTACGTGACACTGGAAGCGCACATGATGTCATCAGTTTTCAGGTTCTGTCGTCAATTTTCTCTGAGAGTTGCTGATTATCCAGACCCCCATAGGCCTACCGCCCCAATATTTTGGACATGACATTGTCTACTCCACTGGTTCTAACTAATAGTTTAAAGTAGGTCCTACATGCATCCTGGTGAATATGAAATCGAGCACTGGTAATGCGTTTCATCGATAATGGAACGTCATTTGAAAAAAAAACTGAGCAAACAGTGAGCGAATTGATTTAAGAGAATCACTTAAAAGTATCTATATATCCAAAGTGCTCCAGATGATTTTAAGCTTTGGGGAGACCGAGATTACACTCATTCTAATTCTAAGTGGTCTTAGACTCTTAGTTCACAAAACTTCAACAAGTAAAGACCTAGAAATAAAAATTAGTAGATCCCTCCCTAACAGATCCTTGCATACCAAAAACTTAAGGCCCGGTCACGTTGTGGTAAAAGAAAATGGGTAGAGGTTGTGTCGGGTAGAGAAGAGAGGGCTTCATTAACAGCGGTACCGGATATATACAGGGTGAGCCATAAAAAAGTAACCCCCTACACGTTTTTGCTAATATTTCGGCCAAAAATAATAATTTTTAAATCAAATTTTACTGGCTTAAAAGTAATTTATATTTACGTATAACAGCCAAATTTCACCAAAATACATTTACTAAACTCAATCATTTACTAAACTCAATCTCAACTCTAGAAGACACTTGAAGACAATTAGGAGCTCCCGTAGGCCCAGCCTACTTAGCATCTTCCCTGCCCCTATCTGTAATTTGCTGCGTTATTGCCAGCAAAGCTTGATTTCATGAATTAAACGAATATACACATACACATACAAATACTAAACATTTCACAAATAAGGGGCATACCATTAATATGCTACCTTAAAATTTTAAACTATTATTTTAGTTTTAAAATGTTACAGCGTTGTCATGCAGGCCTAATAAACGAAACAAGTAACTTACTTCAAACTTAAATTATGGATCTCTGTATTGCAGTAGCACTGCTGAAGTCATTGACAGAATTTCTGTCATCACAGAGGAACAAATTTTATCAACACCACCAAGACCCTGGTCACCCTGCCAACTTTTGTAGCGAGGCATTTGAAGAAAAGCGTGCGCGTTGTTCAAAGCGCAGAGCTGATGACAGTAATGAAGCAGCCGATATACACTGACAGGTGAAAGCAAGTTTAAAATTGATGCATTTTATGTTATTGTTGCTGTTATCGTTGCTGATCTCACACGCAGAGAATTTAAGCATACACAGAACTTGATCAATGTTGTCATTTTCTCAGGGCCAGATTAACCAGTATGCTCAATATGCTTTTGCATGGGGCCCCCGCTTACAGCCGACTCCAGCCCCTCGACTGGAGTCGGATTATTATTATCATTATTAATAATTATATTCTATAATTGAAAAACCAAAAGCCAGCAGTACATTAGTGAACAAGTTAAGTTGAGACATAATATACAATTTAGAAGTAAGAAGAAGATAATAAAATTTGGTAGAGAGAGACAGAGATAGACAGACAGACAGACAGACAGACAGACAGACAGAGGCATAGACAGAGACAGAGACAGAGAGCGACGCAGACAGAGACAGAAAGACAGAGAGACAGAGACAGATAAAGTAAAAATGCTAAAAGACTAGAATAAGAATACTAATTATACTACATCAAGAGCATCAAAGTAATGGAGATATTAAAAAGTAAATCATCTGAAAAGAGAAACCAAATGAAAGCCCAGGGTATATAAAATGTAACCTTTCTGGACAAAAACAGAATTTATTATACCAAATAATAATTACAAAAATGGCCAGCCTAAGGGAAAACAAAAATGGCCAGCCTAAGGGAAAATTTCGAATCTTCCCTCAGGCTGGTCTTGACATAGGCCTACACAAGTGATTTGCAGTCTGACATATTCCCTGACGAAATGGTTTAACTTGCTGATTTTGCAAAATCAAGGGGCTGTGAAACACTTGCTGCTTTAGCTATGCTACTGTACAACGGGAATATCTGGAAACACTCCCTAACGTTTCTGTCTCTCCGCGTATAATATATGTCCATCTCAATGATGGTCTTTGATGATCTCCAGCTTTCTGGGTGAACGCTGTTTCAGTAAGATGGGGCTTAAGCTATTAAAAATAAACTGCGAACTTCTATGACCCACAAAGGTCTAACTATACCGGTACACTGGAACTTCTTAGTATTGAGAGCTATGTGCCTAGGCTCACTTGATTTCATTTGATGACATTATTACACAGTTTGTAGCTGCTGAAGTCGCAAATGTTTCTGAGCTGTTAACAATGAAGAAAACAGATTCGAATTTTGATTATAATTTACGGTACATGTATGTTGTTAATATACTATATAACAAATATTTGAAACAAGCTTAGATAGTCCCAAAATGCAAAGCGTTAAAGTTGTGTTGTGTGCATTGACTGCTAATTTGAGCAGCACGGCACACAGCGGCATTGACCCTTCTTTACTACAAGTTGATTGTCATGTGTTTTGGCATCCCCATCATTCCATGCTGAATACGACAAGGGGACCCGCGTGTAATTAGCAACCCCCCCCCCCCGAATGATTAATCCGGCCATGCATTTTCTATACGTCGACGAAGTAAATAGGCTTGCAAAGATTCTTTACAGTCTTTTTGTAAGTCTTCATTCGAGAGATCATGTGAATATAGAACTTTGTGACGAATGGATTCAATGGCGAGCATTTTTGAGTCAATTGCCGTTGTCCCGAGATATTCTATCCCCCTAAAGCGTATCCCCCCGGATGGAATAAACCGGTTTAGAGTATCCGGTGGGATGAACCATTCTATCCCCCCTCGTCATACGCATCACGATAGCCTCGACGAAATTCCAGTCAAAGATGCGAAAAAATCACCAAAAACAAAGTAAATTGATTTACTTTGTCTGTTCTATAATTTAAATTTCGTCAAAAATTTTGGTTGGGCATATGTTATAAGGGCTTACAAAGCGTTGATCCGGTCAAAGGTTGGTACCACAACGCTTAAGGATGGCTTTAATTAAGTCACTGCTGGGCCATTCTAGTGCATGTGCGTTTTGTATAAACCTGTCAGCCTGCTTATTTAAAACAGGGCCAAAGCAGTCTTGTTTTATTCCTTCCTTGTCGTTCTACAGTGCGAACTCTCTCACACACACACACACACACACACACACACACACACACACACACACACACACACACACACACACACACACACACACACACACACACACACACACACACACACACACACACACACACACACACACACACACACACACACACACACACACACACACACACACACACACACACACACACACACACACACACACACACACACACACACACACACACACACACACACACACACACACACACACACATATATATATTCGCATGCATATACATATATATATATTTTTTTTGCAGTCCCTTAACCCTGAGGCAGCCATGGGTATGAAGTGTTGGCGACTTCATTTTCTTAGCCTCGGCATATGAGGGCGGGTGGCCAGTTCTCTCCCTCGCCGTCTCATCTTCCCACTGACAGTGTACGGTCAGTGTACTCATCATAGCTGAGTTGGCTAGGGGGTGCAAGTGGAACAGAAATCTCGAACCAAATTTCTGCCCTGGCGGGGATTTGAACCCCCGACCTCTCGATTGACAGTCCAGCGCGCTAACCACTAGGCTACCGAGCACTATATATATATAATTATATATATATATATTTATTTATATATATATATATATATATATATATATATATATATATATATATATATATATATGTACGCATTATCTATAGGGAACGTATGGCCTCGACCCTGCTCATTTTTCAATGTGAATAGGCACCATGCCATTAAGGTCCTCGTGTACGGACCAGGGGCGTAACTTTTTGGTCTAAAATGTGGGGGTAGGCCTACCAATTTCTTCTCCAATTTCGCTTTTCGCATGGAGACCGTTTTGGACATATTACCCGTAATCGTAATAGTAGTAGTAAATTAGTAGTAATAATAATAGTAGCAGTAGTAGTAGCAACAGCAACAACAACGATGGTAGAAAAATGGGGCCTAATAGCAATAAGGGCCTCATCATCATCATCATAATCATCAGTCGTGGGCTCAACGCCCGTAGGTATCCGATGCCGTTTTCACTGTGTTTTTCTACTGTAGTCTGTCCAATGCGGTGTGGCTCAGCTCCTGCAGCGATGTTCCACACCATTCGGTGATATCGTCGAGCCATTCTTTATGGGGTCGTCCTTTCTTGTTTGTACCATCTATCATTCCAAACACACTAATGTCTTGATCTTCCTATCGTTACTCATTCTGCAAATGTGGCCAACCAATTCCAATTTCCTCTTAATTATCTTCTGTATCATGTTCTCTTTTACATGTATATGTCTATAATTATAGTTCTGCATTGCTGACTTGTTGTGTCCATCCTATTCTCAAAATCTTCCTATAACATTATCTCCCAGGCCAGTGTCCTTCCTTCCCTTTGTTATTACCCAGGCCTTGCATCCATATAACATGCTACTGAAAACGCATGTTTTCAAAACAGTTTTGTCCTTAACTTTACTCTCCGGAGTTGACATGGAACAACTTTATGGCTGTCAATCTCAGCTCGTTGCGCTTAAACTGTAAGATTATGAAACGCTGATGAGCTTACCTCCATAACGGCAATTTTATTGTCTATAATGTCATCTACTCGTTTTCGTTTTAGAAGAAATTTATCCATTTTCCCTAAGCAAAATCGGAACACGACGTGTCAAAATAAACGACGTCTTAACTGATTAAAATGTAACAGAGGGAGCTTCCTCAGGTGTCCGGTTCGGATATGTTTAACCTCTTGATTCCGAGATCGTCAGGGACAGTGCACGGGGTGATAAGTCATATCAATGCCGATTGCCGCCAATATGAGTGTGGGTCCATATTGTATTGTATCTAAACATTTATAAAGCGCCTCTCAGTGTTCGCTAATCAGAGGCACTCCCAGTGTATATGGGTTTGTAACTCATGAAGGATACAGAAGCTTGCGCTTTGACCTACATCTCCACATCCAAATAGCCAATGACTAAGATGTCAACCATAAGGCGGAGAGTGAGGGTGATGTAAGAAGAAGAGTGTAACCGTGGCTCAGGTCTGTGGCGCCTGCGAGCCGGTCACTGCGGTCAGTCTGTCCGACAACCTGTGTGGCTGAAGGTCTGCCTGTCTGACTGCCTGGTACATACACCTCACTCTGTCTACATACAGGAAGCAAGGCGAATACTGCGATCTCTGGGAACGCACAAAAAATATTGATCGGCGTTGTTTAAAAGTGGGGGGTACCGTACCCCCCCATTGCAAAAAGTGGGGGTACGGGTACCCCTCGTACCCCCCCCCACAAGTTACGCCTATGGTACTACCATGGTAGCCCGAGATTTAAATCTCTGAAATAAGCCACCTTCGGGAAGGGAACCGCGACCGCATGCTCTCTTATGGGACGCAGCCTACGCTCTTACCGATGTTGCTAACTGGGCCAGTGTGGCAGTGCCACCCCATGTTGAAGTGTTTTCGAGTCCGAACGTCTAAGCAAACGGAATTAGGCCTACACCATTTAGTCAGAAAAACAGAGCCCTAACACAGATGAATTCCGAAAAATGCTGTTTGATATCGAAATCTTAGACAATGATCTATGACGGCCTGTATCTTACGCTGTCGGCTACTCCTCTCTCGCTGTTCATATTTTCAGGGCGGTAATCCTAACCAACCTGACTTTGACTATCTGCACTATCTCCTGTCTTCTAGCCTCAAATGAACGATGTTTACGGACTACATGCCGAAAACAACATCTGGATCATTTGTTAGAGCATAATACGCAGTTAAAAATGAACCCAAAACCAGGACGGTACTGTATCTGCAGCTCATTTTTACACAACGATTAGTCAAGCACAAACACGTCAGGGATCCTTAGTAGTTATTAGGCCCTATAGCATAATATAATTATTATCCCACGCTTTTATTTGTATTATTGTTATTATTCCCCTTATTATTTTTATTGTTATTATTGTTATTGTTGTTGTTTTTCTTGTCAATGATGATAACCTGAGTTAGATGTGTTTTAATATAAATTCTGGCCAGTGGTGGTTGAAAGTCTTTCTACTCACCACGACAAGGTCCTGGCCAACGAGTGAGGGTCAGTAAGTTAGTTCAATACAACACGATGAGATGAATGATGTTAGTAGTGCCAGATCTACATATTTGCTTCTTTAATTCACCTACTATTCTCTATGTTTGCGCTTCCTGCATGTCATCTCTTGTGTTGTCTTCTGTGTTGAGTTTTACTTTGAATTTCGTTTTGCTTCATTGTTTGCAGGGAGTGGTCTTCATACTGCAACTGCATATCGTGAAACCGACAAACCATTAATCTGATTTCATTTAATTTTTGGGAAATTTTCCTCAGGTTATCAGATAGTAGTGTGCACATCAGTTAAAATTTTCCATATCGTACCTACGTGCAAGCCATAAAATAACTCCTAAAAAGTTTGTTTTAAAAGTTAGGTCGAAATGTCTCCATAGATCTTGTAACTGTGAAATTGGAATTGCTTAAATTAGTTGTAAAAGTGATAAGCAAATTTACAGTTTGTGGATTAAATCTCCATCAAAAAGGTTTTGCAGTTTGTTCAATTTTGAAAGCTGCAGCTTGTTGTAGCAATGATTTAGCATCATCGGCAGAATAATTATTAACAATGTCCACTGCAGTAGGCCTAGTACAAAGAAGTAGACCTACTTTTCATAAACAATAAACTAGATATTTCTTTCTCGGCTTTGCGGAGGGGGTAAGCGTGAAACTTTATATTGCATTTGGAATATAGTGGATCCGACACAGTGTATTAGTTAATTAACAGATAGTTCATTTAGGAAGTCACACAGAAACAATTAATTTAACAGCTCAGTCTTTGAAGGTCCGACAGTTAATCCGCCTTCGCTCATTGCTAGCTTTTTCTATGAGAAGATAATGTTACAAACTTCCAATTGTCTTGTGCAGCATTCATTTCTCTTCAATAACAGAAGTCATTTTATTTTTCCTAACAGTACCGTTGTTTCACCA
>OY744608.1:10307448-10412448 GCA_963556255.1 Allolobophora icterica
TTACAATTCAAATTAATTTAATAAAATAAAATAATTAAATCTAGTTTAATTTCCTTCAAAGTACTATTCAATGCATAGATAAACGTTCAGCTAATATAAATAAGCCTATTCATAATGTTCGGTAAACTCTGCATTTTTTCAATTTGGAAAAAGCTGGAATAAGGGGCGTACACCAAGGACCTAATATAGATTTCTTGGGCGTGCATAATCCATGAATCAACTATAACAGGGAGGAATGGAGGAGGCTGGTCATGACGGTCGCTAGGGTTCCACGAACTGACGGCACAAGGTGAAGGTGACACTATCGGAACACTTCTGAACATGACAAACAGTTAAGACCAATTGCCTTGCTGCTTGTTGTCGGCATAACCTTCGAATCGTATCCTGTTGCAGCAGAGAGGGATAATTAATTATGCTTAAAATAGTTAACTCTGGACTCCATTACTTTCTTATACAGATGTAATGTCTTCTGAACCGCTTAAAACTCGTGTCATGTTATTCGCTACCATTCTACGCTCCGATAGATTATGCAACATTGTTATATCATGCAATGTTTTAATGCAATAATGTTATGTTATGCTATGGTATAAAAACCTGGCATATCTGGCAAGGCCCAATTCTCCACCTTCTTGCTCGGAACTGAAATGACCTTTTCCGCGCCCCATTGGCCATCCTGAGAACGTCGAACATACAGGTCCAGTTATTTACTCGAACTATTTCATGTAGCCTACGTATCAAACTAAACTACTTCGTAACTACACTAATTCTAGGATTCATTACATTTTATTATACTGCCGAGTTGTTTATTGTCGTCTTAGAAGCTGATTAGTTAAGCCATGTTAATGGAAAGGTTATCCGGTTGTCTGTTGCCTTTTTGTTTCATTGCTGATGTTAGGTGCTTCGGTCACAATATGCCTTAACTCAAACACAACTCTTGCCTAGTACTACTGATGTTGATATAGTGCTGTATTGAATACGTGCTCAATTTACCTTAACTTAACTTATCTGAACTTACCTCAATAGTATCTTACAATATTATAACCTACCTCTTATTATACTTACTATATTACACCTTATCTTACCTGAACTAAACTACCTGATCTTTATACACTTACCTTACCTTACCTTAACTCGGTTTATCTTACACTTTATAATTGCTTACCATGCCTAAGTTACCATGCCTTAATTTAAACCATCTGCATACGTTTTTGTAATTACGACAGTTTATACAGCATCTTCAGTAGCAAGCTACTTCTAGGATCATTTACACTGCCAACTCTCAAGTTTACACTGACATCAGTTTTGAAGAAGCGAAAGATGGTTGAACTAAGCGCACAGCCAACGAATCCTTGAGCTTCATCTGGATTGTGGAGGAATCGGATCTCCAGCGGAATTAGACCATCTGAACCAAGGTCAATCCTTTGGATCAGTTCGTGTGTCGTCCAATTCCAGACGTCCAGATGCTTGCCGTAATGTCCTACAAGTAAGTGACAGCCATATATATGTTAGCTGTTTCTTAAAACGCAATATAAATGATCAGGTGCAAACTGTTGTGTTCAATTTTCAAGGCGAGAGTTTTGTTTTGTTTTCCAATGTACGTTTTGTGTGCGAGAATCGTCGTGCATTGCTTGATGAAAGTCATGTCGCAGACGACAATTTTGCACGAGGATAGCAGTATAGAATTCTGTTTAAAAGCATTTCGACCATGTAGAAAATAATATTAGATTTTGCGAGTCTTAACCTTTAAAATTTCAAATTTAGCTGACCAGTGAGGAGTTATTATTGAAAATTATTGATATGGGGAAATGTTGTAACATTAGGCTATGTAGGCCTATGTACGCTATTATTTAGGTGCATACCAAAATTTGTAATACGGATTTTTAACTCGAAAGAACAACCACATAGTTCAGTTAGGTAATTGAGTAGGCTTAATTCTAAGAATAAGTTAGCTGTGGTATACTATGTTGCATTGTACAAGAGACGAGGCGCTACAGAGGGAGGTCTGACAAAAAGAGAATAAGGTTTGGCATGCGCTATTGTGAGAAGTCTAATAATTATTGTAAATCCTGTGCAGATCGGCCAGACAGGGGCGTAACTTTAGTCTAAAAAGTGGGGGGTACCAATACTTTGGTCTAAAAAGTGGAGGTTACCAATTTCTTCTCCACTTTCGCTTTTCGCATGGTGGCCATTTTGAACATATTCCCTGTCAGTATTCTCATTAATTTTGGCTCTCGGTTTACATGTGTATCTAAGAAATTTCGCACTTTGGCGGAGACTGAATTCTCTGGGAAGGAACAATAACAAAAATATTGATTGACATTGCTTGAAAAGTGGGGGGTACAGTACCCCCAGTCCAAAAAGTGGGGGGTACGGGTACCCCTCGTACCCCCCACAAATTACGCCTATGCGGCCAGGTACCTTTGAGGCAGGCCGACTCGAGAGTCAGATAAAGTTAGTACCTCGAAGCATATGAACCACGCCCTCTCTGGCGAAGTGCGGATTGGGTGAAGTTGATAAGCAAGCATCTTCTAGAGTGTGAAGGCATATCCAATCCGCTAGTTAAGATGGACATCTCCACTAATGGAACCCACGTTACACCTTCAGAACTTCGGACCAATCTGAATGCAACATGTAGTTCTTGGACTCCATACAACTCAGCTTAAGAGGGCAGTCAGTAGTAGGAGGCTGGTCAGACAGGCACGGGCGTACCACATGGCGACAGACAAAGAAATAGATTTCAGGCTTGATAGTGGCTAACGTCAATCTGAAACTATAAACTGTGTAGAACATCAGATACAGCAGCTAATAACTCTCCGATTGAAGCATTTATATGGAGCTCTTTTATTGAAACTAAGAATGAAAATAGTAGTAGTCTAGAAACGACTTGCCCTGTGCAACGTGCTCAGGGTTGAAGCCGGACTTGATGGCCCACGGGGCTCCCCATTCTGTGCTGATCATGACGTTATGTCTCGGCTGATACCAGAAGTCATATCCCATCGGTGCCGGTTTTCCGTCTTTCTCCCAGTTTTTCTTCAACTTCCATTCTTTCGCATCTATGAGGATGAAGCTTCCTGGAAAACAAAATTAAACCCTAGTTACTATTCTGATGTAACTCAATCTAAACTGATGTCGTCGTAATCCTAATTCTCGAACTATTAGTGGATGTTCGTTTCAAGTGATACCCCAGACAAGATTAGATATCCGTAGGAGCAGTCCCGTCGATATTCAGAATTTGGGATATTGGGAAACCAGAAATGAAACTAGTTGAAACAAATGATTCGTAAGTCAATCCTGGACGACATCGAGGAACTCAACTAATGCACACCGAGTTTCAAAGCTTTATACCCAGCACAATGGTAATGCCAATACAGCAGTAACATTGACTTATCATTCGTTTTGATGGTTCTACGCTCTACAGCGTTAATTAGTGAAGACCAAAGCAACATCTTAACACTGAAGCTTGCCTTGCGGGTTGCCATCTTTGTTGCCAATTGATGATATCATGACTTCGCCAGTTGGAAGGCAATGAGATGTGTGAGGCATTGATATCCCTCCCTTTGTATGGACCTCTTCTGGTTCAATCACCTACGATCGAACAGAAAGATCTTTTTCAGAAACATCAGCGATGTACTTCGCCGCAATGCAATGTGAAAGAGAACTCTACGGTAGTGGAAGTAATTAATGCAGTAATTACCACCTTTGGGCAATACCCGCAGTACTACGCCTAAAAAATATTCACCTGTGGAGTATAAAAATTATTCCTTCCTGAAATTCATGGGCTGACTGTTTCGTTGGCGTCAATCTCACTCCTGCACTTGGTTTAACATCGGGATGTCACCCATCGTTTCTTACTTATAGGCCACCATACCTTCTTCAAATTACTTATCCATCATACACTGCCTCTTTGTCCTAGAGGACTGATCTTCTGGTTATACTTGGTTTTGGTAATCCATCGGTTGATTATGTACTGGATGCCGATGCCAAAATCTTAATCGTAAACTCCAAACTTTTAAAGCCCCACTCGAAAGCCAAACGCAGGGCATCATCAAATTCACAAGCGCCGAGACTCAGAAGCTACTACTTAATAATAATACATGTAAAGCTTATTTACGAAACTTTCAAGAATGAAGCAAGGTAAATTATAGAGCAATCACTCGTCCAGCCTACTTGAGCAATGGTTCAAAGCGAAATGGTCTGAAGTATTATTCGGTCTGAAGCTTATACTGGGATTATAAGATCATCCACCACTCCAAGAAGCCGAAAAAACTCTGGACGACTTTTAACGATCTTCTTGGCCGATTCAGCTCGGAGCGTCGATCTACCACTCCCACTCCGTCGCTGATAATTTCCTGGAATCCCTCACTGCAAGGGTCCATTCGGTCCGCAAGGCCACGGTAGGCTGCTCTCAGCCGGTGTATCCCCCACAGGCTACGGTTTGTCTGAGCCGAGTCCAATCTCTGGAGGGGAACTGCGACGAATCATCGTAGCCTCACCTCCTAAAACCTGTGAGCTAGATCCCATAGCGACGTTCCACCTTCCGGAATTCGTGGACATCTTCCTTCATTTCATCAGGGTCCTCTGCAACCGCTATCTTCAAGAATGTGCTCTTCCGTTGTCGCAGAAAAGATCTATTCTCGTTCCTGTTCTTAAACGAGAAGGACTCGACCCGACTGTTCCGACAAACTTTAGGCCAATCGCGAAAGTATCATTTCTTTCTAAAGTCATAGAGAAGATAGTAGCTTTTCAGCTTACCACTTACCTTGATAGAAACGACCTGCTCCCAGCTTTCCAGTCGGGTTTCGTATGGCCCCGGTGTATTTGCAGGAGTTCTGCTGCTCCACCCTGAATGTCCAGCGCTGTGGCTCTCTGCGCTCATCGAAGCAGGCTGAGCTTCTGGTTCGCCCTTTCGCGGACTGCTCTTAGGCAGCGCCTTGCTTTCTCCGTCGCTAGCCCTGCAATCTGGAATGGACTTCCGGTTGCGCTTCGCTTAGACCATATAGAGCCCATGCCAACACATTTCACTCTATTCTTTAGACACTACTCTTCAGCCGGGATTGGGTCCGGAGTACTTCTGAGTAGAAAACCTCAAAGGGGCGCTATATTAATTCTCCACATGAATGAATGAATGAATGAATGAATGAATGAATGAATGAATGAATGAAAGTCTCAGGTGTGAAGGATCTGTCAGCTGAAACGAAAAGACATAAGAACATTGAACCTTGAAAATTCTGGGAGCCTTTTCGTCAGTCAGTGTATCGATCACGTAGATGCGATCTGAATTGAGACAGGGAAGGATCAGGCGACTACGCTTCTCGGACGGTTTGTCATAGCAACTGGAGCAAGAGTTCCACCCCGAATGATGGATTTCGTCTCCGATGTAAGTCATATTCAAGCGGTGGACGACCTGAACAATACAAAAAAAGAACCGAAAGAATCTGAACGCAGGAATCTAATCTGAACATTGCAGTTGTCTGTGAAATGGCTGAACAACAATAATGTTCGCGATTGCGCAAATATTTCAGTTTTAATGCCAACAGCGGTGACTGGTGAGGTCTTTAATTATGGCAAAGGTCGCATCTCCCTAGAGGAATCTATTGGAGGCGAGCAATTGAGTCATTTCTCGCTCTTTGGCGATACCAGATTACACTGCTTTGTGATAGAGGTATGGGTGGGTGGATGAGGAGATCGGACTATTTCAACAAGTCAGAGTTGATATACACATATTAGGAAATAACCGCGAAACATCGAATGTATGAAACAAACTTGAAAAACATTGGATCAAGCCATAAACACTAGGACTACGAGTAGGATACCACATTCTACATAAGATTTTTGCTACAGTTCGTCCACCCCATTCATGTCCATCAGTCTCGGCACTCCTCCAATTAGAAACTGAAAATACCTTTCCATAACTCGGTGACTCCGGGTCTACATCTACGGTAGAAAGAAAGTCAGGTTTGTCCTTCGACAGAGAAGGGCATTTGACGTACAGTAGCTTTTCCTTCGGACCATTCTTCATCGCATCCAAAGGAGTGGCGTATCCAGGACCATGGCAACACTTTTTATCACCTGAAAGTAATTTAACACAAAATAAACAAACAGTAATCAACAGAGATATCCGAAACATTTATAAACATTTTCTTTACACTACCCGCACTTATTAACCTTAAATGCGTGGTCCGTGGTCAAATTAGTACATTTAGAAACGGCAATATATAATTATAAAGCTTGCGCCTCGCAAACAATCAAGCGCAGCTTACTCCTCGGGACTCTTCTGTGCATCCTGTATACTGACCCAGCTTATTCAATTCTTGGAGCTCGAGATTTATCGTCCGAAGCAGCTGCGACTCTTGTCCACTCCTTCATTGAAACGAGCTGAACTATTGCAACAGCTTCAGGCCATCTTCAACTGCGCTTTCTGAATTGTTTCTAACGTGCCAAAAATCTCTCACGTTTTGAGCTATAAGTGAGACGCTGCACTGGCTTCCGGTCGCGGAAAAGATTACCTTAAAAATCCTTCTCATGAGAGGAACTTCGATAGTCGGCACCAGACAATATGTACATCAGATAGTTCTAGGACAATTCGGCGCCGGATAATTCGGCGCGGACAAAATTTTTATTCAAAGATAAATTGCAATGAAATCTAATCATGCTATGACAGGTAGGCCTAATCTATAGGCATCTAACAGGTAATCTAACAAGTAATCTAAGACCAGACTGCTGTGCATACTAAAAAATGTCACGAATTAAAAGTTTTGGCAGAGGCAGATCAAGAAACATTTTCCAACCATCTTAAGACGCACATTTTTTAGATTTCTTAGATTGCCACAGTAAGCGCCCCTGTGAAAGTCTTAAAGGACGCTTTGCTTACTTAGACCATGTATACAACAATCGCTAAAATCACAGCTAACCTGCTAGGTACTCCGTCATGGAATGGTTGCGGCAGATTAGTTTTGAAAAGCAATAGGGCCTATCCTTATGTTCGAGCTGGGACTAATATGGAAGGGATGAGAAGCAACAACGCTTCAGCCAATCAGAGCTCGTCTTTTGTGATGCATCGCAGGCGATGTTTGTGGCTGACATCCGGGTACTTAGCAGGGGACGACTTGAATAAAACAGAAGTAAACAGCAAATGACATCGCTCCAGACGTTTTTAGCGATTTATAATCATCCTTTGAACACATTCTATTTATATTGCAAGGTTTTCGTACTGATAAAAGTCGTTTTTATTTAGTTAAGCCAGCTATAAACGACCCAGGTTTGACTATCCGACCCTGGAAAGGTCCCGGATGAGAGACACACATACATATAATCTAGGTCAAAGACCCTATATACATCAGCTTCATATCCCTTCCATATTAGTCTCAGGTTCGAGTCAGTGCTTCGAGGACGAGGCGAATTTTTAGTGACTTTTTAACTTCGTAATTATTATATTCAATTTTAAAATCAATAAAATCAACGTTCCTTCTAGACACAGATTACTATGTGCAGCGTGGACTTGTAGATTTAAAGAGACATGAAACACAAAGTAAGAAGCTAGCCTGCGTGTTTACCGTCACCGTGAGAGTGGGGCTTCTTACTGTCAGCCATGATTGTTCGTCAAAGTAGACCGAAAAGTGTTGAGAGATGAATTTCGTCTCAGCAACCTCTCCTGCTGCAAACAGTGATCAACAAATAATTTCGTATAACTTCAAACGCGTCAGCCCCATGCTTTTAAACATCTCCAGACTGAACCTAACTTCGTAACTGTGATTCCATTGCATGTCCTTCAAGTTCTAACAGTCCTTCAAGTACATTTCTTCAAGTTCTTCTCCAGCTCAGAGGCATTTTCATCCAAATAAAACCAGGGATGGACCTGAGAATGGCTCTTATTGTCACCTAAAACGTGACTATTAACCCTCATAAGCCGGCTACGATACTAGCACAAAACGTGTCCCTCAGTCACACTTCTGTAAAATTAATTTATCAAACTGAAAATCATAAGTTAGAAGACAGCCTATGATCGGGCTGCCAGAATGCTAAAATGGAGCTCATGTAGGACCCATGTTCCCATATGGGACCCGTCCTATAGAGCCCATGTTGGATATTGTAGGTCCAATCTAATGCCCATCAAATACTGGCCAGGAGAGTGGACTTCTGCTGACCCAATGGTGTAACTTCAGATTTCGGGACTATTCGTGCTGGCCTCCTCCTTTTCGTATTTCGCCCCGGCCATCCGAAGTCCTGGCCTTGCTAGCCCATAATTAGGCCATAGCTACGGCGCTCACCCTGTATAGATTGGCTGTCTCCTTTAACACCCGGAAGATTTAGGCCTACTTTCAACTTTGAACTTAGTTCTATTGTCATAATGTATATCTATCTGTAGCCTGCTGCTTTATTGCTGTTGTTTGGCAGCTCTGAACTACAAAGCAAGTCGTTAACTTGACGAGACCGAAATCCTTTGTTCGCCGTTTCAGCCCTTATAATGTTTACCTTAACGGAAAGCACTCACGCGTGACGACCCAGGTTTCACAACAGGAGAAACTGGAAATCTTTAATAGAACCCCTCTGAACTCATAAACACTAATAGCGTTGCTTCAGCTTCAATTGCAGAGGGTGGTGGATAGTAAAGTGGTTAGCGTGTTGGACTGTCGATCTGGAGGTCATGGGTTCAAATCCCCGCTTGGAGAGAAATTTGGTCCGAGATTTCTGCTTCGCGTGCGCCCCTTAGCCAACTCAGATCTAACGATTACACTGACCTACCCTGTCGGTGGAAGATGAGATGGCGAGGGAGAGGACTGGCCCTACGCCCTCCTCATATGTCGAGGCTAAGAAAATGATAACACTTGATACACATGGCTTAAGGGACTGTTATCAAACTGCTTTCTTCTTCTTTTTAGCTACAATAACTAACCCACGTAAGTCTGGCAACGAATGTAATTTTATAAACGAACATAATAAACAAGCCTATAAATAGGCATGTCGGTCAGGGTTTATGCACCTTGCATAGTAATCATTCCTACGGAATGTCGACATATTCATAGGCCCATTAAAAGCTTACACACTTAATTATATAAGCGATTTCAGTCGAAGGCACAATATAATCTCAGTCGTTGGCCAAAGGTGGACTTTAGAGTACTCAAGACGCTCCACTCGTTTTGTTAGGTTGTGATCCAGCAGTGGACGAATTTCAAGGATTGGAATAGTGAGTCAGCACATTCTGTGACTTCTCTACCAGCATATCCATGGGAATTAGATGGGACCCACGTGGGCTTTATATGGGTCCCACATGAGAATATGGAACCTATATGGGCTTCATAAAGGCATGATGACAGAACGTTTTCCTTTACTGCTCAGCAGACGTACGCCTAAGTCAACTGATCATGGTTGACTATGCAGACAGTCTGTTATGCACGAAAACTTTAACTCATTCAGCAGTAAATTTAGGCCCTAAAATTATGGCGACCATTTAATACGTCCATGCGCATACGACGGCGTCGGGTCGGCGAAAGATAACTGCTTGAAACTGGTTTTACAACGGTTTCACTCGAAGCGACCACTCAGCAGAGATGATACCAGTAATCGTTAGACCACGGAACAAGTGCGCTACAGAACAGATCACCATAGCACACGCTGCATACAGTGCATATGGTCTAAATAGGTCCGTTATATATTGTGGTCTAGTCTGTACATGACCAGTTTCGTAATCGTAATCATAATCTCCTAACTTCTAAAGCGCCAAGCGCAGGGCACCAGCCTATTCACGAGCGCTGCTTCAAATCAGAGGGGTTTTCCAAAGAGTAGGCCCTAGTCCAAAAGAGGTCCGATTCCGGATACCATGGGGGGGGGGCAGATCAAAAGAGGAGGCAGAGCATCTGCTAAGGCGGGTTTCGTTTAGGGCGAGAAGAATTGGAACGCGGAGGATCAGATGAGTCAGGGTAGGAGTCCTCGCAAAGGTGAGGTTAGTTTTGAGTAGAAAGCCCGGGGGTCAAAGATAGAGGAGCATGAGGAGGAGGATGGAGGACGGGTTGCAATGATAATGGAGGAACCGAGAATCTGCGAAGCTTAGGGGGAGATCGTTCCAAAGGCGTGGGGCTGTGTTGGATATGGCTCGGTTGGAGTAGTGACCGGGGTTGAGAGAGACTGAGATAGGAGGATGACGGGTGGAGCAGGTAGCCTGGATGGCGAAGTGATCACGGAAGTACTTGGGCTGGGAATATTGTAGGGAGTTGTAGGTTAGTGAATCCACTTTGAAGTGGATTCGCCCTGGGATTTCAGCCAATGGAGTGATTTAAGGATGGGAGTGATATGATGATGTTTGGGCGTTCTAGTGACAGCCCAGCCTAGTGAGTTTTGGATAAGTTGCAGACACTCGATTTGGGTGGACTCAATGTAGAGGAGGAGGGTTCAAGGTATTCTGCGGCTCGTTGTAAAGTCTTCTAATTAAACTGTTGCAATAATTGCATAGGCTCATATGCATATACCTGTAGGCCTACCAGCGAGCTAACTTATCCTTACAGTAACGAGTTTTAAGACCAACCTTGTTTGATTCGGTTCAACAGACGACTGCTTCTTGATAGCCGACGTTTGAAACAGCAGGCCAGATAAAAACAAACGCAGCCCCTTGGACCGTCCTGGGCCAATACTCCTTATCGCCTTATGGAGGCTTCAGTGATATATATCGTCCTACCAAAAGCAGAGACTATGGCATGCCGAGAGCATAGAAAACTCCCCAAAACCTTTGTTGCGATAACTGGTTGCCGTGTAATCTCCGGACTTCTTCAGCTTCCAAACGCCTAAGCTAAGTTTTAGTTTATACACAGGTTGATACACAGGCGTTCAGTCAAAACTAAATCTGTTCAGAAGCGCTCCCAGCCCAAACCCGGCGAAAGAGAACAGTATATGCCGGTATGTGCCACCGTTTAGAGCAGCTAGCTGTCTCCTCAATTAAACTCGGAACTATAAAAGATGCAAGAAGCGAATTCCAAAATGTCTTTTGCGGTTTTTAAATCCGTTCATCCCACGATATCGTTACCCTTAAATACGACAACGATTTGGTCCGCGTAGCACATACTCAATCTTCTTGATGCAGTATTACTATTCTTGATGAAGTTCTACCGATCATAGTTACTATAACATTAATATCTAGGCCAGTAGGCCTAAGTTTTGGCATAATTATGGCAGAAACGTCGCACCATAGTTTTTAAGTTCAGAGGTGAATATAGGCCTAGTCTAAAGCTGGGGCTTGTCGTGCAAGTCGTCTGCTTATTATAGAGTAGATATAGGTCACGATGAAAGTTAATGGACCATATGGAACCATACGTATAGGACATATGACTTCATGTCACACGCAGCGCTCGTGAATAAGCTGGTGCTTTGCGCTCAGCTTTACAGTGGCGCTTTAGAAAATTGGAGATTACGATTACGATTACGATGTGACGTTGCTGTAGAGGATGTCGCCCCCTTAAAGCTTGAATAATACAACACAATGCAACTGTATTTTGATATTGCCCTCCTTCCTTCTAGCCGATGTTTTCAAGCCCTGGACCGTGGTCATGTCACCCTGCTAGCTCTCTAACGACATAAGTGCGGCCTTTGACACTGTAGACCACTCTATTCTCCTAGACCGGCTATCTATATCATTTAGTATCACTGACAGTGCCCTCTTCTTCTCGGACAGATCCATCTATGTGGTCTTTGGAACACATAGCACTCCTTGAGTCATTATCCCTATGGTCTCCCCCAAGGCTCTGTTTTCGCCCCTCTGCTCTTCATCCTCTATACTTCGGACCTCGGGGGATTTTACAGCTGTTTGGGGTTTCGTCCCACCAGTATGCGGACGACACCCAATCTGTTCTGCATGGTCCGGCCTCCTCTGCTGTCCAAATGGTTGAGCGCACCTTAGCAGTCTCCTTTGCTCTGGATGCATGGCTTTCCCCTACTCGGTTGCGACTGAACCCTGAGTTTATTTGTCTTGGTGGTCGCCTTCAACTCAGCAAGATTGATTTGGAATCTATTTATCTCAGGTTCCCCTCATTCGGTTCTTCTCCACTGTTCGTGACTTGGGTATTGTCTTCGATCTAACCCTTTCCTTCACCGATCAAGTTAAGCTTGTATCCCGATCTTGCTTTTATCATCTAGGCCAGTTTCGATCCATCCCCAGGTCTCTTTTGGCCCATGCTGTCACTACGCTGGTCCACGCATTGATCTGCATTCGGGTGGACTTTGGCAATGCTGTGTACATTGGCCTTTCCTCCTCCAGTATGCACAAACATCAGTCTATTCTTAACACTGGCGTAAACTTCTCCAAAATATCGGGGGTTTGGTTATTCATTCTACACTTGTTGCATTGGGTGTACAGTCCATCTCAGTTTTTGGGGGCACGTGCCCCGGCTGCCCCCCAGAGTCTACGCCTATGATTCTTAATGCTGTTGCTCGGCTTATAGGTGATATTATTAAGAATTTTGCCCACACCTCTGCCTTTATTCGTGACTCACTCTACTGGCTCCCTGCCCACCTGGGAATTCAGGTCAAACCCTCACCCTCATGTGCAACTGCCTCACTGGGTCTGCTCCGTACGTCTTACATGTACTATAACGAATTTCTGCACCCCGGTTTCTGTCCTACGAGGACCTCCTTGCGATCCTCGGCCTGTGGTCTTATGATTGTTCCACGTATGCACTTTTCTACGGCCCAATCCAGGAACTTCGCCTATGTGGGTCCTTCAGCCTGGAACAGTCTTCCTCAGTCCCTCCGCCAAGAGTTGCTTGCCCTCTCTCCTCTTCAGTTCCGTAGACGCTTGAAAACCTTTCTTTTTGCCGGTGCTGGCACTGATGCGGGTCGAGAGCTCCGCAGATCTGAGTGGCGCTATATAAATATTCGGTTACAATTACATTTCCAAAGTTCAGAAGTGCACAAGACCATACGACAGAGCATCGATGGCGCTGAGCAATTGTGAGTGAAGGACTTGCTCAAGCCTCAAGGTCCATACACAGTAACTGCCACGGGCGATCGAGGATCGAACCCGTACTCTCCGCGTTACAGGCCGAGCGCTCTAACCAATCTGTGTAGGCCTATCTGGATGGGTTATAAAGCACATTTTCGGAATGCCTAAAAGCGTCCGATTCTTTGTTTACCTTCAACAATTTCGACCTTTCTCCCTCTGATCATTCTAACTATTCGTCATTACGCCTTTACTAGGTAGGGTCTTTTTAGAACTCTAAAAAGTATCTGACAGATCGGGATATATATAGCCTACGGGTATAACTAAAGGGTGACAAAAACTGTATCTTGCGCTGAGGCTCCTAAATCATACAATGCAGTAGGTCTACAATTGGGAGATCGCTACAAAGTGATGACCCGTTGGAAAGGCAGAAATGGAGAAGCTCGAGGCATTTGAAATGTGAATATGGAGAAGACTGACCAAGATCAGGTGGAAGATTGTAAAACAAGCGAGGATGTGATGCAGCTGGAACAAGTGGAGAGATAAATGTAAGTAAGTAAGTATATTCTTTATTAAGCAAATGTTAATCGCACTTTGGTGTAAGCCTACAGACATCTAATAAACACAGTTAAAAGTATCTAGCATCTTAATAATAAATATGAGACAAATGAACTAGATTGATCACACCAGTGCCGGCCTTAGGATATTTCGGGCCCCATGCAGAGTAGGCTATACTGTACGGACCCCGACGCCCCCTCCCCTATGACACAAGTAAAATTGTTTTCCATTGGTAATCATTTTATTTTAGTACTAGGTTGTTAACAAGTTGGCCTACAACAAGCAAAATTTAACTATACACGATAATTCTGGGATATAGAGGAAGCTGACTTTCATTTTATCGACAAAAGAGAAGATTTAATCTAAACTAAGCTGATAATATTATTATTAGGGTGTCTTGTTCATGCCAATTTCCTGTGACATTTTCGGCCCCGCGGCCCCCGCCCTCCCCCCTCCACCCCCTAAGTTGCGGGTCGCACGGAAGAAACATCCAGGAAGATCAGGAAATATGGTGTTGGACTAGATGATGGAGAAAGGAAGCAGACGAAGATATAAAGAAATTAAGGGAATGTCACAAAAGAGAGAATGGAATTGTTTCAATCCTTGACCTACATAATGGCAGAACAAGAAGAGGGCATAACGGACGAAGCTACAGCATTCAGAAATGCAATAAAATTATAATGTAAATCGAATGTACAATAAATGGAAATTGTATATGGCCTATATACACTGCACACCTGTGACTCAGGACACCTGTAATCGAATTGAATGCACATAAATATTTATAGACCTGTGAAGGGGCGCAACTTTTGTCTAAAAAGTGGGTGTGTCAATTTTGACAGCTTATTAAACTGATAATAGGCCAGTCAGTAAAATCGTAAATAGTCATATCATGCATGTACCACCAATATTACTAAAGACCTTTGAAATATTTAAGTGCTTCGCAAGAGTATGTAGGTCTACGTGAATATACGTGATCTTGCTGACGCTGCAAGGTTGTACACAGCCTGTGTAGATCTTCTACAGCTGTTGTACCACCCACAGTTAATTAATTGGATGTATTTGATAGACTTCCAGACCGCCTTGATATTAATCGTTGCGGTCTGCCTAAGTCTAATTAGTCTATGTACAGATGTTGCTAATTGCCTATTGGCTTTTGTTTTAATTAGACGCCAGAATTGCCGAATAATATGACAAATTCAATTAATTATTAGGGCCTAGTCTATTAGTAATTGCAGGCCTCGTCCAATCATTTGGCGCAGAGGCAGTTTAAAGATTTTGTAAACCGACCCACATAAAAAAAGCACAACATGGAAAAGAATAATTAATTATATTATTCATGTTTATTGACAAGCTAACCGACAAACCGCAGCAAGTAACATTGAAACACATGACAGTTCAACTATCAAGATCTTAATTAACACACGTCTTGGCAGCCTGTAAGGCGCCCTGCTCGTTTTACTGCTGGAAGGTTGAGTCGACCTAGTGGTGCCTTACGGGTATCGAACCGCGACATTTCAAAATCTAATGCTCTTCAGGCCAGTGTGTTGCAATTCACCTACCCCTCCCCAAATAAAAAATAAGCTGCAAAAGAATAATTAATTACACACTGCAAAAGAATATTTAATAATAAACTGCAAAAGAATAATTAATTATAAACTGTAAAAGAATACTCAATTATAAGCTGTACAAAGAAATCATGTAGGCCTAAACAACATTGCCTCGTAAAACAGACATTCAAGTTGATATATTCGATGGGCACAATTAAATTCTATTTTATTAAACTCTTCCGTTCAGTATAAGCTCGAACCTACAATCGTCGGCATACAGATCCAACACGCTACCGAGTAGCCAACCGTGTACGGCACAGTGGGCTATTGCAGGCCGCGCGATAAACAGTAAGTAGTATTTGTTGTTGTAACTGTAATCTGACATTTATAAAGCGCCACTTCAAGAAGAAACTCGTCGGTGGCGCTCCCTACCCGAACCAGTGAAGTCACTGCCGGGTAATACAGACTTCAGGCCCTTGCGATCGAAATGGTGGAAGGGACATACTAAAGAGCTCGAGCCGCATAGATCTCTCGAGAAAGGCGATTCCAGCTGGTGGGTCCAACATAGGCAAAGCTTCTGGACTGAGGGAAAGTCATAGGCAGCCGACCGAAGGGTGCCATGACCCGGGATCGAGGAGACTGAAATAAGGAAATGCAGAAGTCCCTGAGGTATGATGGTGCAGAGCCAACAAGACAATTGCGCATAAGGGTCAGGATCTAAAACAGAATATGCTGCTGGATTGGGAGCCAGTACAAAGTATCCCGCATATAGGCAGCTATATGGCCAAGCCTGGGGACACTTCCAATAAGACGGGCAGCGGCAATGAGAACAGACTGAAGCTTCAAATATTACCTAGTGAAAGTCCAGGAAAGATAGCGCTACCAAAATCCACCTTGGTGCAGATAAGGGCGTGAGCTAACATAATGGTAGCATGAAAGGAGAGGTGGTCGGCAGGTTGATACTGCGGAGCTGACGGGGATGGTAAAAGAATGAGCGGCAGACATATGTTGACATGATCCGCTAAGGAGAGCCCCGGTCAAGAACAACTCCAAGACCTCGAACTTCGACAGAGGAATGAATGTTCGGAGACCTCTGGCTTAAGGACAAGGTATCGATCTTAGCTGAGCGCGACCATCTGGTTCTTATTACAGTTTAATCGGAGGCGGTTGGAATGCACCCAGAGATTATGGGCAGGTGTTGCTTCAAGAATCCTTGCTCTCTACCAAAGAAAGAGCAGCATCCGCCGGGCCTTGAGTAAAGGCCAGGGTGTCGTCTGCATACTGATGGACAGCAACACCCATGGGAAGGAGAAACCGCCCAAGGTCGGCAGTATTCAGAATGCTTAGGAGAAGGGACACGACAGAACCTTGAGGAGGGCCAAAAGGAATAGAGAACCCACTAATCCTATAGGAATTTACATTATGGCTATTACCGACATGTTAGGCCTAGTAGGAGAAAATTACATGCTCGATACACCTGAATATGAGAGCACTTTGTAAGCCCTAAATTCCATCATAATCTTACCCAATAGGCCCTATACTCATCAACCAATGATACAAGCCCACATCTCCACGTAAAACCCTTAAACCTATACTCGAATGCACTGTATTGTATTGTAACAAACATACTGCAAATTCGATCGCGAGAAAAATGACATCCTCATCCCCAGCACAAATCAAAGCGCCCGCAACACCATACACCATACACTCCCCGACCCATAAACGACCAGGCCTACCAAAAACACCCATCTCATATCTGTTCAGAACATCCAGGTCTCTGCTGCAACCATTTTAACTTTCAATTACTGGGCCTACAATACAATTATAGTGGGAGGTTACAAAAGCTGCCGCAGAGATTCAAGTGAGTTAAACGAATTACTTATTGGCAATTAGGATTTTCGAAACGATGACTAATATACCATCAAACAATATAATAGCCGATGTCTTTTATTCTGTATATGTCCGTCTAAGTGGATTTAATTAAAACGTATGTTATAATAACGTCAACTAAAATAATGGTGGAAACGTCATTCCGTCATTGTAACTCCAAAATCAATTGTCTTTTGATAATGATGTTGTAATGGCTTACATGATTTTGTGGTTACTTTGGTCACGTGATAACGTTTGATATACTGAAACACACAACATTTTGGAAAGTCCCCAAAAATTAATCAAGCCGTTGTATGCTAACGGCTAAAATTCGTGCACTGTATTCGTGTTGCATGCTCAAGGCTTAAGCCCCCTCCTCCCGAAACGAAAAGACCTAGTTACGTTGCTGCTGCTAATACTAGACATGAGTTTGAACATTTAGATTTCTTTCATCCAATAAAAATTACTAAAATCGCGTTGAAGCGCTAAGCTTTCGTATAAAAGCAGAGCACACAGACCAGCTAAAACTTTACTTACAAACAAAACTTACTCGAGTGTGGAAGGGCTTTTTATGCTATTATCAAACTATTAGAGATTGACGATCAGAGCGTCAAATACGCCGCTTAAAGCCTCGACTATACCCAGACACGGCGCGTTCTTGGGGGTCCATACGTGGGTCCCCTAACGATTCCGGGGTTATATCAACTCATTCGGTCATTTCTTCTTCCAATGCAAGATTAACAACCTCTGTGAACAGAGATCCCTTCCACAGGCAGATGCAGAGAATGCAGATAACACAGGTAACATTGTCCACGGGCTTCGATTAGATTCAGAAGACCCAATCCCTGGTGAGTATAATTTGAGTATAGCGGTCGGGACGTGGTGGTGCCGTTCCACGTAAAGGAGGTATACCGACATTTCTGCTCTGACCACAGAGCATCTGTCATTGGAAACTTCATCAATTCAACGCTGTTACTCACTGTACGACGACTACTAAAACGTATCCCAAGAGGATTTTCTTTCTTACTCGACACCAATCGTGTGCTTCCATTTCAGTTCTACTAGACCTGTCTGCATGAACTTTAAAACACAACTTCTCGGGGTTTGCTCGTGAATGTAGGACACATGTATATACATGAATGCTTGACTGTATGTGATGGCATGTGTTGGTGTGACTGTGTGTAGGCTATGTAGGCCTATGTATGTATTTGCGATATTTTTCATGTACGTGGTTATGTATAACATTTTCTATTATGTATATGTATACATATATACCTAATCGGTATATTAAACAACATAATAACCGATGTACGTCTGTCTGTCTGTCTGTCCCGTAACAAACACTATTGTGACGTCACTATACTGCCGCCTTGGCGACGGCTGTCTTGACGACGGCTATAGACCTATAATATGACGTCATAATATAACGGGGAAGTAGGCTTAATTGTTATCACTGCAATAATAATTGTTTTATATACCGTGATTTTTCACGGGTTACAACTAGTAAATAAATATCTTCACAAGAATTCACGACGAACAGCGAAAGCTGGCGTAAGACGACAACAACGAAACAAGAACTAGTGTCAAACGTCGTTAAAGGATTAAATGGAAATTGTATATGGCCTATATTCACTGCACACCTGTGAACCCAGGACACCTGTAATCGAGATGCATGCACATATGTATATGATATACATGCCCGATGAAGGGGCGTAGCTTTGGTCTAAAAAGTGGGGGTACCAATTTTTAGAGCTAATTACACTGATGATAATGATATCCAGGCCAGTCAGTAAAATCGTAAATAAGCATATCATACCACCAATATTACTAAAGACGTTTGAAATATGTAAGTGCTTCGCAAGAGTAGGCCTATGTAGGTCTACGTGAATATATGATCTTGTTGACGCTGCAAGGTTGTACACAGCCTGTGTAGATCTTCTACAGCTGTTGTACCACCCACAGTTAATTAATTGGATGTATTCAGTCTTGTTGTCCTCGAGACCAAGGTCTTGGTCTCGAGTGCGCTCGAGTTCGTTTTTAAAAGTCTTGGTCTTGGTCTTGGTCTTGACGTTCAAAGTCTTGGTCTTGGTCTTGGTCTTGAGGTTCAAGGTCTTGGTCTTGGTCTTGGTCTTGAGGTTCAAAGTCTTGGTCTTGGTTTTTCAAGACCAAGACCAAGACCGACCTAAAATTTTAAATTTTTTCGCGCCATTGCGGTCAATAACGGTCGCAACCTTGGCCCATAGCCAATAATAGATAGCTCTTGTCTGGTCAACCGAGAGCCAGACGAACTGAGTCACAGGGAGTTAGACTTTCAGCCACACAGGTAACCCCGGTAGACTGCCCCCGCGATCAGTGCGCAGGCCAGGCGCCAAAGATCTGGGCCACAGTTACACTCCTCTTGGAAATATCTTACATCATGCGCCCTCCCTCTCCGTCTTATGGTTGACATCTTAGTCATATCGGGATGTGGAGTTGTAGGTCAAGTCCGTATATGGACCTACTCTCATACTGGTGGCCTTGATATGACTCCTCACCCTCATTGCCCTCACAATCTCAGAATGTGTGTGTGTGTCTGTGTGTCTGTGTGTGTGTGTGTGCACAAGGTTTGGCTACGTTTGACCAGGTTAATACCAAGGTTAATCGTGTCTGATATATATATATGTATATATATATATATATATATATATATATATATATATATATATATATATATATATACAGAGGCGTCTACACCATAGAAACCTTGGAGCAAATGCTCCATACAAGAAATGGGGGGAGATCTGTCAGTGTGTGTGCCACCATTTTAGGGGAGGAAGGAACGGGGAGGGGGAAGAAGATCTCTGTTCGATCTCTGCTGTTGACGAGTACCCCTCGTACCCCCACAAATTACGCCTATGTGCGTTCATGTACTTTGAAAGTACACGAACTCCTGAATTAAATGCACGTATGCAAAATCAAGACGAAGCAAATCCCCTCACATCCCCGCCCTCCCCTGCCATCCTTCCCGTTCTCTCCGCTACCCTATCCTTACCCCTCCTTTTTTCCCTCCCCTGCCTTCCCCGTTCCACCCTATCGCCACCCTAGTATTTCCTGCCTTCCCCTTCCAAAACCCTTCCCATCCCCTCTTCAGCCCTTCCCTTTAAGTGGGGACTGTGCCTGTGGAGTCCGAGGGTATCAGTTCCGAAGAAATTTTATATTGTATACGCTCGTAGCCTCGTAGGTGAGTTTAAGAGCAATTTAAAGCCAACAAAAGCAGCATTTTTTTAATGCCTAAATATGTTTTGGAATGTTCTGTAAAAGCCTGGCTGCAACTATGATCACACCTGAAGCCGAAGCAAGTTTTTGAAGTAAACATTGCATTTTGTGGATTTTTGCAGGACTCTAATTGTGTTGTTCAAATTGTTCTAACTTCTAAGGTGCATTAACACAGTGTCAGTGGGGCGTGGTGGCTCAGTGGTAAGTTCGGCGCCTTGTGACCGGAGGGTTGCAGGTTCGAATCCCACTCTAGCCGCTGCGTACGGACCTTGGGCAAGTCCTTCACTCGCAATTGCTCGTGGCGCTTCGGCGTGAAAATTCCGACACAGTATCAAATGCTGTACTCGGGAGCGCCTCTGAGTAGTAGTTGACTTCGAGAGGCGCTATAGAAATATCCGGAATAATAAATAATAATAATAATAATTTCAGTTCACTGCATAACAAACACTATTCAAGTTGTGTTACAAAAAAGAATGTAGGCCCTAATGTAAAAAAATCAAAAGTTAGTTCTTAATATTCGAAAAATTACAAAAACAGAAACTTAGTCGTTTTAGGCCTATAGGTTGTCGACTCATCATGGTCTTGTCCTGTAGCCGACTAACTCTTCTACTCCTAGCTTATTTGAAGTTATTTCTTAAACTTAATTCATAATGATTATGATTTAAAAAACAGGTAGTCAATCTTTTAATTGTGTTCGATTTCCGGAACCTACAAAAGAAAGCAAACTGACGATTTGAAATTGTATAGGCTGGTTCCATAGTTACCTAGCATGCGTTCCTACATATAAGGTCAGCAGAGGTGACTCAATAATATTATTTAGACCAGACGCTTAGAGAAGGTCAGGCAAGGTGATCGTATTCGTAATCTCCAAACTTCTAAAGCGCCACTCGAAGGCCAAGCGCAGGGCATCAGCCTATTCACAAGCGTTACATCAAATCATATGAGGTTTCCAGAGAGGGGCCCAAAAGAGGTCCGAGAACGGTTCCAGAGGGCGAGATCAAGAGAGGAGGCAGAGCAGCTGTTAAAGCGGGTGTCGTTTAGGGCAAGAATTGGAAAGCGGAGGATCAGATGAGTCAGGATACGGAGCACTTGAAAATGTGATACTTAAGTTTTGAGTGGAAAACCCGGGAGGTGATGAGGAGGATGGAGGACGGGTTGCAATGATGATTGAGGAACCGAGAATCTGCGGAATTCAGAGGGGAGATCGATCCAGAGGCGTGGTGCTGTGTTGGATATGGCTCGGTTGGAGAACTTGAGATGAGTAGTGACTGGGGGTCGAAAAACTGAGATAGGAGGATGATCGGGTGGGCGGGTTGCCTGGATGGTGAAGAGATCACGAAGGTACTTGGGCTGGGAATATTGTAGGGAGTTGTAGGTTAGTGATAGGACTTCGAAGTGGATTCGCTCTGGGAATTTTTAGCCAATGGAGTGATTTGAGGATGGGAGTGATATGATGTTTGAGCGTTCTGTAGTGACAGCTCTGGCTAGTGAGTTTTTGATAAGTTGCAAACGCTTGATTTGGGTGGATTCAAAGTTGAGGAAGAGGGAATTACAGTGATCAAGCTTTGAATGAACAATGAACACTGGTGTAGGCAGTTTGAAGGTCGAGCGTGGGCCGGATGCGTCAGAGGTCACGAATGTGCAGGAAGCAGGATCGCGAGAGGTTGGAGATGTGGTTAGAGCAGAGGTGTAACTTTGTTCTAGAAAGTGGGGGTACCAAATTTCGCATTGTTTCCCCTTCAAGACTTTTAAATAATTATAATGGCGCCCAATGAATCTATATTTGGCGCCATTCCGAATAATAACGATGATGATGATGATGATGATGATGATGATAATAATAATAATAATAATAATAATAATAATAACAATAAAAATAAATATAATAGGCCCTTAATAACATAGGCGTAATTTGTGGGGGGTACGAGGGGTACCCGTACCCCCCACTTTTTGGACTGGGGGGTACTGTACCCCCCACTTTATAAGCAATGTAAATCAATATTTTATTATTGTGCCTTCTCAGAGAACGCAATCACCACCAAAAGTACGAAAATACTTAGATACACAGGTAAACCGAGAGCCAAAATTAATGAGAATACTGACAGGGAATATGTTCAAAATGGGCGCCATGCGAAAAGCTAAAGTGGAGAAGAAATTGGTACCCCCCCACTTTTTAGACCAAAGTATTGGTACCCCCCACTTTCTAGACTAAAGTTACGCCCCTGCTTAATAATGATAATAGGCCTAAGCATAATAAATATAATAACAATAACAAGAATAACTATATAATGACAATAATAATAATAATTTAAAATTACTAACAATAGACGTTTCCATTATTGAAGTGATGTGTTTCGATCATAATTGTAGTGACGTAACAATAGGCCTTTATTCTGTAAATTTAAACTTAATAACATTTTATAGACTTTCTCATATTATTGAAGTGACGTAACATTAAAGGCCTTTATTGTCTAAATCTAAAAATTCTAATTATAGACGTGTTTTTCTCAATCGAAATGTCGTACGCCTATGCGCAACAATTGCTATCATTCTTTTATTCTCTAATTATAACTTTAAACTTAATAACAATAGACTTTTTCATAATCTAGGTCACGTAACCAAGGCCTTTATTCTCTAAATCCGAGATTAAAAAATATACGTTTTAACAATTAGAATGACGTAACAATAAACCTCTATTTTACAAATTTAAAGTTATAATAACAGTAGACTTTTTCATAGCTGAAGTGACGTAACAAAGGCCTTTATTCCCTAAACGCAAACGTATAATGATAATACACTTTTCGATAACTGAAGACAGTCTGAAGTGACGTAACAAAGGCCTTTATTGTAGCCTATAAATCTACAATTACTAAATAATGTGTTTCATAATTGCAGTGACGTAACAAAAGGCCTTTTTTCGCTAAATGTAAACTTATATTAAATGCACTTTTCGATAATTGAAGTGACGTAACAAAGGCGTTTATTCCCTAAATGTAAACTTATAATGACAATACAGTTTTCGATAATTGAAGTGACGTAACAAAGGCCTTTATTGTATAAATCTAAAATTTACTAAATAATGTGTTTCATAATTGAGGTTACGTAACAATAGCTAGGCCTTTGGTTTAGGCCCTAAAAATTGAAATTTATACAATCAACGTGTTTCATAATTAAATAATTAAAAGGACGTAGGGCCTTTATTCTGAAAATTTAAATTTACTAACAAAAAGTGTTTCATAATTGAAATGATATGTACCAATAGGCCTTTATTCTTTGGTCTAGAAAGTGGGGGTACCAAATTTCGCATTGTTTCAGCTTCGCGACTGTTAAATAATTATAACGGCATCGTTTACATTACAAGCATAATAATAATTATAGGCTTGATGATGGTGGTGGTGATGATGATGATGATGATGATGATGATGATGATGATGATGATGATGATAATAGCGACAATAATAATAACAATGAGAGTGATGATGATGGTGATCACACTGATGGTAATGCTCGGTAATTGTTTTGAATCTTGAGGGCTTCCTCAGATAAAATAATAATGGACAAAAACAATGGGTATGAAGTTGAGGTACGGTACCATCCAGTCCAAAAAGTGGGGGGTACGGGTTCCCCTTGTACCCTCCATATATTACGCCTATGGGTTGGAGAAGGAGAGGTGTGGATCAAAAGTAATACCAAGATTGCGGAGGTGAAGGTAAGAGACCGCGAGTTAGTCGATACCGTAGATGCATGGAAGGGTCAGGGATTTCCTTGATTTGATCAGGAAAGTCTAGGATGATTTGTTTTGGAATGGTTAAGGCAGACGAGATTGGATGACAGCCACTGTGAGATTATGTTAACCACGTTGGTAATTGAGTGATGGAGGTGGAGAAAGGGCTTGCGGAGAGGGATATAGGCCTATGTACAGTTGGGTGTCGTCTGCGTAGAGATGGTGGTTAACAGAGGAGGATTTTATGAGATGGTCTAAATGTGTGGGTATACAGTAACAGGATGAAGAGGAGTGGACCCAGGAGGTAGCCTTGAGGGACACCACAGGAGAGAGGGAGGGGTTGCGAGCAGTGGCTGGAGTCTTTAACAGAGAAGGATCGGGAACACAAGTAAGACTAAATCCAGAGTAAAGCAGTGCCGGAGACGCCAAACCAAGAAGATATAATAGTTGAAGGGGGAGGCTGTGAAAGAGCGTCAAATGCGGCGGAAATATCCAGAAGAAGGAGGCAGAAGACTTGCTGATGGCTGACGGCAGAGACCAGTTCACTCAACAGAGATGCAAGTAAAGTTTCTATGGAGTGGTGTTTAGTGAAGCCAGATTGGTGGGGGTTAATGCACTGTGATCAGAGGCGTACCTTTGGTCTAAAAAGTGGGGGGAGGGTACCAATTTCTTACATGAGTCATTTTCCGGTAACATGTCACATTCACTAATAGAAGCAAAAAATTTTTTTTGCAAATTACATTGATTTTTGTTTGGAGCAAATCTTTAATATTTCTATTTCACAAATATATATTTGGTTTTGCACTAATATGTAAAATTATGAAGTTTTTAGCAGAAAAAAAACAGCCCTACTAAAATGTTTGTCCACTCCGTTACTCCGTTACCAAAACACATATGAGCTATTTATATATAGTAGACAGCTTCCCACTGCGTAGTTTGACATGCCAATATATATGTTTTTAGTATTAATGTTTATAAAATAAATATAAAAGAAATTACAATACACATGATTACTTAATTCCATAACATTTTAAATTTTGTTAAGAAATTCCACTCCGTTACCGAAAGAAAAATAGGGGATCTAATCAATGTAAAGTTGAATGTATTTTTTTTAAAAACATAATAAAAATCACTTGAGCCAATCATTCCCAGCGATCGAATGAACAAAAAACATTAAAATATTTATGATGTTGTCTTAAAAATATGCCAACATCAAAATTACATAAAAAAATTTGCATAAAAAGTTCCGCTCCGTTATTACCTGTCGAGAATTGAGCACAAAATGTGAAAAGTGAACTTTAAAAAAAACAGTCTGCCGAAACAAAAATTTATTAAAATGTCATATATAATTAAATAAGTTGTATTAGAAATGATAATTTAAGTAGACGACTTATCCTGACAGTGGAATAAATTTGAGTACCTCAAGGGTAACATTTATGGTAACTGAGTGGACAGTTAACGGAGTGGACAAATTGTGTATCAGCACGGTAAATATCATATTATCTCTCATGCGTCCACATTAATCGTACACTCATTATATAGCTTATACATGTTATATTAAAAATATTATTTTAATTAAATTTATTCATAATCATTGCAAAAATGCAGTAACGGAGTGGATGTATAATAAAAAAAAACACATCAGGTACCTAATAAATGAAAATTTGTAAGAAATTTGTCTTAGCATTCAGATCCTGTATTAAGACATACTTACTTACACAGATCTTCACAGACGAGATGTATTAAGTTGCGAGACCAAAGAACTGAAAGGGTTGTGAGATACTAGATAATTTTTACATGTTAACGGAGTTGACATAATTTTCCGGGGACAAGTTAAAATATATATTTTTAAATTATACTGAAGATCCGGTTCACCAAGTTGTATTTAGAAATATACAATTATGTTTATTATATAAGAAACATATACATTTTTTGGTTTAATGCAAATCATTTTGAAATTGTAGATGAAAGCAGTATGTACTATAGCCTAGGGACGGTAACGGAGTGGAACATTTTAAATTCAAAATAAATTTTAATAAATTATTTTATTGCTCTGAATTACTTTCTAAGGTCTTAAATTGTTGACTGATCAATAATGTTTTAATCTAATCACTTAGCATGATCAGACTAGGTATTGTTTTCTGTGAAATGACCGGGTACAACCATATTTCCAATTTAGCCAAATACTGGAAAATGACTCATATACACGAAGCAAGGTGGAGACTGCGATCTCTGGGAAGGCACAGTAATGAAATACACTGGCATTGTTCAAAAAGTGGGAGGTACGGTACCCAGTCTAAAAAGTGGGGGGTACGAGGGGTACTCGTTCCCACCACAAATTACACCTAATCCTACATGCCTATCGATTTTATGGAGACTGAGCGGTTATAAATACCGTAGCTAGTTACCGTGACTTAGATTTTCTTTGGGCGCTGCAGAAAATGCAAAGAATTACCATGAGAATGATTAATTCTTTTATGAACATTAAAGCCGTACACACCTAGTATCCGCATTTCTGCTACTCTTGCTCCATTTCTCAAAATAAATCACTCAAATATCTTCTCCAAAATTCACACAACATGTCTAAAATATCACACATGTAGGCCCTAATCTAGGTTACAGTTACACATACACGACACACAATAAAATGTTATAACTAAAATCATTTTAACAGTAAGAAATAAATTAAATCAGCAGAACACACCAAAGCGTCATGCCCAGTGGCGGTTTTACTGGGGAGCCTAGGGTGCAGTAGCCCCTAGCTGGAAAGTTAGACCACTCTTTTTAACGTTTAATTATCCATACATTGCCTACAACGTTTGTTGGTAACAAAGCCTCCTAATCTCCCAATGCTTAATTCTCATAAAATCAACAATTTTACCACTCCCCCATCCAAAAAATCTAGAACCACCACTGATCATGCCATCAATTGCAAAGTAGATATATCAGAAATGCTCCTACAAATTATAGTTACCAGTAAAACGCACCCTATGGCACCAGCGTTCAGTTCCTATTTCCGAGTTTCATAAAAGTCTAACAAAGAACAATTTTAAATAAACACATCGGTTTCAGCATTTACACCATTGTCAGTTAACTGGACGGAACATGCTAACAGTACACGTTGTTTTCTCTGTCCAAATCTTCCACTTGACCAAAGCACAGCAAGCAGAATGTGCTGCCTAAACGTGTACCGTACATAAACAAATTATAAACGACGTTCAAGTACAATATCACTCTGTATCTACAAAATACCTTAAAGCTGTACACCAAGAATATTGCTCCATATGAGTATATCACCTTTTGTTGTTAACAGAAGAAGTAATTGCTTGAGTTGGTCTTTCAAACCACACGACTTCAAGATTTTGCATATTATTACCTCATTCGAGTGCAAGTTGCGGGTGCTCGATTATAATGTAGTAGTTAGCGTGTTGGACTGTCAATCGAGAGGTCGGAGGTTCAAATTCCTGCCAGGGCAGAAATTTGGTTCGAGATTTTTGCTCCACTGGACGCCCTCACCAACTCAGCTATAATGACTACACTGACCGTACACTGTCCATGGGAAGATGAGACGGCAAGGGAGAGGACTGGTCACCCGCCCTCATATGCTGAGGCTAAGTAAATGAAGTCGCTAACACTTCGTACCCATGGCTGCCACAGGACTAGCTTTAAGGGACTCTTCTTCCTTGGAAGCCAAGAAGTACAATACAATAAGGTAAAGCAATGTATGGTAAATTAAGATACGATATTTTTGAATCACCTGGATTTCTTTCAATATGAACCTCAATTCAGTCACTCAGCTAGACCATGACAAAGACATCAGAGTAACAGACTCCAGCATTTCAGCCAACATTTCCTTTAAGACATGCAATATATGCAGGGCTGGGCATGGTTAGAATGCTTGGCTTCTAATGCAGAGAGCATGGGTTTGAGCCTCCCCTGATCGACATGGTTACTGTGCAGATACCTTGAGCAAGCCCTTCACTCACAGTTGCTCAGTGCCACCAATGTTCAGTCATAAGCGCATTTCTGAACTTTGGCAGGAGGACAACATGAAGCAGAGTTGTACTGTATTGTACGATATAAATTTATTAACAAATACAGTACTGCAGTTGAAACCAACCCATGACATCACTTATGAAAACTGTGCCCCATACAACAGGCAGAATAAAATCAGATAATATCTAAATTTTATGGTGCCATGCACGGGCAAATCACTGGACACAGCAGACTCGACTTTCTTTGTGTTGTTGTTGTTGTTGCTTTGGTTGTGCCAGTTGGTTGTCTGAGTCCTGGCGAGGGGAAATCCTCTGCTGCTCCAGCTTCAGACTATTGAGCTGCTCCTATGAAGAAATGCAGTCTTGCTCTTCACCAGTTAATGTGTAAGTGATTCAATGCGTGTAAGTAAGTAAGTAAGTAATCTTTACTAGAATGAGACAAATGCCCATACTTTACAACAAGTATGCATACAATAGCGAAACAGTACGAGGAGCATAATGTCAGTAGAAAAAGAACAGAAGCAATATTGTAACCATATAATTCTATTCATTTATTCAGAAAGACAGCTGACATAACGCAACAGTGTAGAATAGCAATAAACCAGTTTTAAAAGTCTGACTTAATATACAGTTCTATCTGTAGCTATGAACTATGAAGCATAAAGCTTTACACAGGCCTACAATTGGAATGTTACTAACAGGTTAAATATTGTTGGTAGTGAATTCCCTAGACTATAATTACGTACTTTGATACCTACATACCCACACAAACACACCCCAGTCAAAGCCAATTTAGTTTTCTTTGGAAAGATAAGCCATGTTGTAATGTGATGGACAACAGAAAGCATGAAGGCCTGATTAGGCATACCTGTTGTTAAGGCACAACTGTAGATAAGGCACACCTGTAGATTAGGCATACCTGTAGATTAGGCATACCTGTAGATTAGGTATACCTGTTGTTAAGCATACCTGGAGATTAGGCATACCTGTAGATTAGGTATACCTGTTGTTAAGGCACAACTGTAGATAAGGCACACCTGTAGATTAGGCTGACCTGTAGATTAGGCATACCTGTAGAGAGACGACGACGTTGCACTGGTCTCTGAGCTCAGAACTCTGTCGTTCCAACTCTTTTCTCAAGTTTGTGATTTCACTTTTCAACTCTGACTCCCTCTGCTATGATACAGAAGAATGTGAAGGATAACAGAAGAGTTGCTTTCACGCACTGATAAATGCAGACATACCACACATTCCAGTAGATATTGAACAGAATTATGTGTAACTAACACATACGACAAGTGAAGCAACTATATACTATTTACTATGCCTCTTAAAAAAAATTATGTTCAGCTAAGTCAAAGTCTATATGTAATTGTAATTGTAAGTAGTAACTTCTATTGCACCAGTGTCTAATGCACAAGGCATCAACCGATGGGTCACCCAAGGCAAGCCGTAATCAGGTCAATATCCAGAAGATTGGTCCGTAAGACAGAGGGGCACCGTAAGACAGAGCTAGGGGGGTGTTTTTGGTGTTTAAACACCCCCCGAAATTAAATAATGTAAAAATGAAATAATGCATTTACTAACTACAAACCTCTTGGTTGGTTGACTCGGTTGCATTTTGGCTTGCTTAAGGACGGAAAACACCCCCCGAAACAAAATCCAGATACGGCCCTGGGCAGGCTATGGTGGTTAAGTAATTTGAAAGAGGCAAGTTTTAAGTTGAGAATGAAATGACACAAGTGACTGAACAGATCACACAGAGAGAGTTCCAAAAAGTATGTCCAGCAACCGAAAAAGCTTGTTCACCAAGAACAGTTCTTGATTTAGGTATGACGAGACAAAAATAACCAGATCAGATGACCTCGTTAAGTAATGGTAAGTCTTGGGAATAAGAACTGATTGTAAGTATATTTGGCTGGTCAGAGTTCAAAGTTTAATAAACTTCGAGCCACAATTTGAAACTTATTCTTTGCTGAACAGGAAGCCAATCCAACGATTTAAGTACAGAGGTTATATGTTTATATTTTGATGCATTAGTTATGGCTCTAGCCAAAGAGTTCTGCACATATACACATATGCATACATACATTAATACATGTATACACGCATTTGCGGTGTATTTAGTTACATAAAATAATCAACTTGAGCTTTATAAACCATATAATAATAAATAATAATAATAATAATAATAATACACTGACCGATGACTTTGTTTCCGTTTCCTGTAGAAGGAGCTTGCGTTGTTCTACCTGATTCTGCTCCATCCTTCTCAGCTTCTCTTCCGTCTTCCGCTTATCCTTACGCAGCTGCTCCATTTCGTCCTAAATACAACAATCACATCAGACAGAAAGACAATTACTTTGCATACACCTGTTGAAGCCTTTACTGGGCATCAGGAAGCAAATCTAAAATGACGTTCTACAGGAAACTGAAGCAGTCATCAGTATGTATGTATGTGGGTAAGTATGTATATATATGTATGTATCTATGTAGGTATGTATGTAATTATGTGTACGTGTATATATGTTTATATGTATGTGGATATGTAGGTAGGTAGTTATGTAATATGTAATACGCATAAACTTTGACTTAACTATACATAGTACTATATAGAGCTCCATTAAATAGTATTTAGTTTCTGCACACTGTGCTGGGTGTTAGTTATGTCCCACTAAGTTTGTTCTGCAACTCATTTCAATGTAGTATGTTAAACTGACAATGTCTCTGAGTCACAGAATGCTTAGTACCTGTAGCTGTAGCAAGGTATCCTGTCGCTGCCTTGTATCTTTCTCAGCATCCAGCTTCATCTCTGTATTTCTGCAGAAATAAGAGACAATCAATGGCATTATCTGCTCTCTAAAACTTTTAACATGATGCAAAACAATACAATCCATCATTATTGTTTCCACACAAGTAGCAAACACACTGTAGGCTTGTTAACATGAAGTTGTCAAGTGACATGACTTATGAAGAAGAGCAGTCCCTTAGCTTAAGGGACTGCTCTGGGGCAGCCATGGGTATGAAGTGTTAGCGACTTCATTTTTTTAGCCTTGGCATATGAAGGCAGGTGGCCAATCCTCTCCCTCGCCATCTCATCTTCCCACCGACAGTGTACGGTGAGTGTACTCATCATAGCTGAGTTGGCTAGGGGGTGCAGATGGGGCAGAAATCTTGAACCAAATTTCTGCGCTGTTGGGGATTTGAACCCCTGACCTCTCGACTGACAGTCCAGCACGCTAGCCAATACACTGTCAAGCGCCTTACGATACAGTGTGTAAACGAAGCCATGAGTAAAAAAGGGATAACACTGAAAAATTCAGTACTTAGCACTACACTGTAGTTATGTGACGGGAGACAGAAGATTGAGCAAGGTGGCTGGAGCACCATTCCCACCTTCTGAACTGTTACAATTGCTAGTACTAAATTTACCTGTTTTGTTTCCCATGGACTGGATTGCGAACAAGAGGTGTTGGCTTCATTTGGCGGATCTGTCTCAGTTTATGCATTGGTGGAAGAGGCGCTCGTCCTACAACTGGACCATACCTGCATTCCGATTCGGAAGAACCTGACTTTGAACATTTTCCAGTGTTTTTCCTGCACACGATAATATGTTAGGATGTAGCATGACCAACCGTTATTGATACTGAATTAAATTAAATATCAATCAGTTGACTGACGTTATACATCGAAATACCTTTGGCTAGTAGTGAAACACTGCTGCACCATGACTGCACACTTTCTATCCAAACTCTAATAGCAAGGCAAAACACAATACTGGCTTTATTCATTCATTCATTCAATAACCATGGGCTCAGCGCCCGTAGGTGTCTGATGCCTTCTTTACAATGTCTTTCCACTCCGTTCTGTCCAGTGCCGAGTGGCTCAGTTTCTGGAGACTTGCTCCACACCATTCTTCAATGTCATCTGTCCATTCCCTGTGAGGTCTTCCTCTTTTGTTTGTGCCTTCCACTATTCCAAAAATCAAAGTTTTAATTTTTCTGTCCTCCTTCATTCTGCAGATATGTCCGAAAAGTCTTAACTTTCTCTGAATAATTGTTTGCATGAGATTTTCAGTCAAATTAATTCTTCTGTATACTTCTTCATTGCTGATCTTTTGAGTCCATCCTATTCTGAGAATCTTACGATAGCATTTTCGTTCGAATGCCAACACTCTCTTTTGTGAAGCCTTTGTAAGCACCCATGTCTCGCATCCATACATCATGCTATTGAACACACATGTCTTTAATACACTCAGTTTAGTCCTCATACTAATTGACTTGCCTTTCCAAATTTTGTCCATGGCTTTCAGCACGGCTGTTTCTTTGGCTATGCGTATGTTTATTTCACTTTTGCAGTGTAAATCTGGCTTTATTACTGATATTTAAATACACCAGCATGCTCAAAATACACAACGGTTGCCATTAACAATTATACCGATTCCGAAATTAAAGTAACAATTGTAAGAAACAAATCTGGAAGCAAGTCATTAGCTTAAGTTAGATACAATCCAAAAAACTAGTGAGTTTGATCTGTGATCAAATGCTTATGGGCTCAAATCTGCTACAGTCAATCATAAACATTGCAAAACATTCACGAACGATAGCAAATTCTGGTTTTCAGCTAAACTGAAACCTACCGGTTGCTTCCATCCTCCATAGCCTCACAGGAACTGCTACTGGAAAAAACACTCATCTGTTTGATAATGGAATGTTTTTCTTTACTGGAATGACTCTCACAAGTCATGTCATCATCCGAAGCCTGAACAACAAACATTAGACAAGTTAATTTATCCAATTCTTGCTTATTATTCACCATTTTCAATGGAGGCACAGTGCTCACTACCAGGATATCACTCTTTTACTTCGCTTCTATCTAACAGTAACTCTAACCCTAACCTAACCCTTAACCCTGTTCTGTATCAAATCATCATAAAATTCCATCTGCTTTGAGTTAATGAATGCCTAATTAAGCAATATGATTGTAATTGTAGACAGTTTTTATTCCTCTTCTTTGGAAATAACAAATGAACACTTCTGAAAATCTAAATTCATTCATTACAGAGATTTATATAGCACCCCTTCAAGGCTACTACTCAGAAGTGCTCTCGACCCCAGCATGGCTGAGGGCAGTCTGAACATTAGAATAAAACCTGTCAGAATGAACCTGAGGGAGTAGACGGAGCACCAAGAGGAGCCCATTCCAGACCGAAGGGCCAACTACAGAGAAGGCACGGTTCTGTCTAATGAAGTACGGGTAAAAGGAACAACAAGCACATCCCGCTCCGTGGAGGAAGCAGCAGCCCCGAGCACCCAGGGTAAGGCAACAGAGCTTTCACAAGCAGGTGAGGGCAAGGCCCAGCACACACTGCCACAGCAAAACAGCTTATCCTGTATAATCCGCTGCTGGAAGGGAAGCCAAACGTTTGATGCAAAGCAAATTTGTAACGAAACAAGCTATTGATCACAGACTTCCTTTCTGTTGGCAGGCTGCACTTCCTCCGTAGATTGCAGATCATGGGTAGACACTGCAACAAACAATTTCAAATGACATAAGTTACTTACATGCTGCACTTGGCCTTCGAGTGGCGCTTTAGAAGTTTGGGAGATTACAATTACGATTACATGAAGTTATCTGGAACATTGACAAGGGTAACTAAATATACTAATTAGGGAATGAAAACCTGAAGGCTTTTTGGAAACCTGGGTTTTACAGGTTTGGTAGCAATCCAAACCCAGGAACCTGGGTTTGGAGTACAATTATTAATTGTTACGCTGTGACCCACTTTGGCAGAGCCAGAACTTAGTGAAGTAGTTGATGCATTAGTCAGTGCTCATGCTAGGATCTTTGGCTTTGTCAGAATGACAAGGATTATCAATGTCCTTGTGTTTCAGTTGGTTTACCTGATGCATGGACTCAAGGTGAATATGCAATGCTGGCAATTTTCAGCTTTGATTTACGTAACTGGCACTGAGCAGTTTGGCCTAAAGAATTGCGAAAGAAGTATTCCACACACAGCTCTGTAAATTTGCTACTCTTCTATTGCAATCGTTAAGTTTAAATTAAAACATTCAATTTATTATATGATGCGAAAAAGTACAAAGTTCGTAAAGCATTAAATGACATCACCAACAAACAGATGCCATGAACTGATAAGCAAGCATGTTGGACTGGATGATGAATAAAGGCAGCACCCAGTGGGTAACTACAACAAATTAAGTGCATGGCACTTTTCGGAGAAGAATGGACATGGATTCCTGGACTGAGGGAAGAATGTCAAAGAACAAGAAAAAGGTTCTTAATGGTATTTTACCTGATTCTGATGAGATCAATGTTACCTTGATGAAGGTACAATTATCTTGATGGAAAAGTTACCTTGAAGAGAGATAAAATTACCTTTACAATGATGAAGGTAAAGTTACCTTGACGCAGTCTGTGATTGACTTGAATGCTTAGCGCCAGAGTGGCATCACCATCTGAATGATCGCTAGCATCATCATCCATCTGCTCTGCGCTGTCAGTCTTGGAGATCTCTTCACTGTCCATTAACTCTCTCTTCAGCCACATTGGCAGTTGCTGCTGCAATTGTACCAACATCTCCCATTCAGATATTCACGCCACAATATAAATCATTAGCAACTGAAAATGATTTGCTAAAACTGATTTGTCTACAGTTTTGGATAATACCACGACTAAACACGAAATTAAAAATAACTGAAATAATCAGGTTAAAGTCTGAAGCCTTTAACCAAATATGTGACCAGTCATTACAAAATGAGTCTCTAAGCACTTTTTGACAATTTTGAGTTATATATTCCACATTGTTCTATGTTAAATTGCCTTCAAAATGAGCTATTATTTATCAAAATCGACAAAGTGCTTGTTGAGTTATTAAATTTTTAAACTTTCATCCTCTGCGATACAAAATGTCGGTAAATCGAGATTTTCTATTTAGATTTGTTTACCCCGATCCAGTTTAGGGCTTACGAGAAAAGCACCTTATTGGTTAATTAAAGGTCAAGTCTAAGCTTTAAAATGATATATTACAACCATGATTTCTTTCGCCAGGTGGACACCATCTAGGAGCGTGAAAATCGTTAAAAAAATGATTTTTGAGATCTTATAGGTCACTTATTTTATATAAATAACACATTAAAAACAACAAACTAAATTAAGTTTTAATATTTTTTTGTGTATTATATAATGTAGATTCCGAAAATGTAAATATCACAAAATCGATAATTTGAATGCAAAACACCTTCAGAAACGTTTTGCAGCGTTTTACTGTATGCGACTTCCGACTCATTTTGTAATGACGGGTCACATATTAGCATTTACCTTTAGCACCATTAAGGTTTGCTCAGGCAGCACCTTTGTTAGGCACTCAAAAGGTGCAATATAACCCTACATATTTACTTACTTACTAGCTTTTAACAGTTCTGTCTTGATTGAACAGATTGTAACTGTAGTTGTAAGTGCTTATTTATATAGCTCCTCTTCAAGAAAACTCAACAGAGGTGCTCCCGACATGGTTACACAAGATCACGGTCGAACAGAATGGTCCACTTGCGAAATAGAGGCATAGAAAGTAGAAGCTCATGTTGCAGATTGCAGAATGAGGGGCCGACAACTACTGCAAAGCTTCCAAGTTGCACTGTGGAGGTGCACGATGGGGGAACAACCAGATTACTGTGTTGCAGAATGAAGAGATTTACGATCCGGTATTGATGACACTGGACTACACAGCTCTTTACGGCAGGATGGAGCATAACTGGCCAGGCAGCTACGTTTCAGCATAAGCATCTTAAACTCAGTGCGGCTTCGCATGGGCAACCGATGCAACTCATTCCACATGTAGCTTGATAGATGACCATACTTTTGGATTCACCATTTAACCAAGCTGCAGAGTTTAAAACAGATTGAAGTTAACTAACCCCACACAGAGGGAGATGAGAAAGACCTACATCAATTAACACTTTAACAATGAGCTGCACTGGTTTCCCAGTCACTTTTAGTACACTCTCATTGTTAATGGGTTAACTTCTGGGTGCTGAATAAACTATTCTCTTTTGTCGGGTTGGAACAGTCCTGAGTAGGTGTCATGAAAAGGTGCCTCATAAATTCACTGTGAGAATTACACTATCAGTATGTAAGTGTCTAGAACTGACATCTCCAGTCTGTCTGCTCTGTCAAGTCTGTCCAACCCGGTGTTGGTGTCCATATCCCTCAGAATGCCGTCTATCTCGCAATGACCCTCTCAAGTATACACATTGATTAGATTTACTGAAATAGTTTATGGTGTATCATAGATTGACACACTGTGCATTAATATAATCGCATTACCAAAGTTCGTTGCTTCATTGATTCAGACTATTTTATATAGCGCCTTTTCAAGATACTCAGAGGTGCTTCCAGCCCAGCCCTACTGCAACAGAACAGTATTTTCTGAATACTCCGGTAGTGTAAGTTTCAAGCCTGGATAAAGGAGGAGGGCAACGCTAATCATCTTTGTAATGACACAACATCATTAAACAGTAATTAACCAACCAGATGAGTTTTCAAATGTTGATGAAAGTACATGTAGCATCGTGCAGATGTGGAAGAAAATGGTGAAAAAAAGATACAATCTAACCTGTTTTCTACCGCCTTCTTAAGACTTCTCTTTTTAACCGTGGCTGGACTGGGAGCACCTCTGAGTAGGTTTCTTGAAGAGGCGCTATATAAATTATCAAAATGAATGCATGAATGAAAAATGAATCATACAATAATCCACCATAATGAGTGCTCACAGTTTTTGATTTTTCAAGTTCTGACGCTTCCGATGAATACTCGTCCCCTGCATCGTGACCTGAAACCGACAGATTGTGCTGCCGTGACACAAGAATCGCATCAGCTGCCCTCTTCCTGTCAACAGGTCATACAGTGCGAATTCAGTACCGCACAAAAATTACACCACGCAACTGAATAGACATATACTGATCAAATTCACAGAGTTGCTGGCTGGTGAAATTCAAATAAAGAATGATTCAAAAGGATGAGAGATGATTCCAGAAGAAGAAGAGCAGTCCCTTAATCAGTTCCAGGAGTGTTTGGTCAGGGGCAAGATGCAAACCAACTGAAAGCAGAACCAGACCGACCAAATTAAGAGTTTAAACTGTGACCTTTTCCTTTTCGAGCGTCTCCTGGGAGGTGGAGCAGTTGTTTCGACCTGGATGAAAAGGTTGTTTCCATGTCGAAAGATGTTTGTCAAGGTGACTATCAGAGACAGATCTCCGGTGGAACTCTGACTGTGAATTCCAGATGAATCCATCCTAGATGAGCAGTAATAAAGAAAACAAAACAATGTAAATGAATGACTAGATGCATAGAAGAAGGGATGGATATATGGATGGATGGATGTATGGCTGGCTGGATAGATGAGTGGATGGATGGATGAATGGATGGATGGATGGATGGATGGATGGATGGATGGATGGATGGATGGATGGATGGATGGATGGATGGATGGAGGGGTTTATGGATGGATGAATGGATGGGTAAGTGGATGGATGGATGTATGGATGAGTAGAAAGAAGGAAGAGTTGAGGGACAGATAGATGCATGGATGGATGAGTGGATGGATAGATGAATGGATGAACAGATGGATGGCTTTCACTATCAACAGCCAATGGCTGACCTGAGGAGTGGCACTGGAGTTGAAATCATCTCAGAAGAATCCAACAAGCTGGTCTCCTTTTCCTTTGGCAGTATGCCACTGCTCAAGTTCAATATTCGGTCTAAAACAGCAACATTGTTCTCATGACAAAATGACCAACTTAGATAGCCAGCCAGTCCAGGAGCTTCAGCCAGCCATTCCACGAACTCAGCCAGCCACGCAGCAAGCCATTCCATGCACTCAGCCAGCCAGCAACCCAGCCAGCCCATGCAGCCGGTCTGTCAGTCATGAAGGAAAAGCAATGGTGATGAAAAATGAAAGCACATAGAAGACAATTTCTAGGCATAGTGTAGAAACAAGAAATGCAGCCAAGAATTCTTACACAGTGGAGTAAAACTGAGGCTGCTGCCTGAAACCGAACCTGGCATTGCATCAGCAGATGGCGCTAGTTCATTGCTCTTTGACTCTACAAAACATTATAATGCTTACATATATATATACATAAATACTTACATTCAGAAATACATCTGTATGTACGTACAGTTGCACTTAGAAACATACACACAATGAGTCAGTGACAGGCACGTGTTTCTGCCTTCATTGAAGCCAAATGGGAGGACATTTGGAGCACAAATAATAGCTTAATGCATCGAAAATAATATTTATATGTATCACTGTGCATATATAATATATATATATATATATATATACATGGACAGTGATATGCAAAAACACTGTAAAGCAATACAAGCTCACTCGAGAGCCAAAACTTATACAATATTGAATGTATATAATATGTATTCAGACATAATTTGATACAGACATACAACATCAAAAGAAGAATGAAAACGAAGTGCTTTAGCAATTTCATTCACTAACCCATTGCCTCGTTTCCCGGTTCCCTAATGCTTCCTGTACTGCTGTTAACACTCGCCGTACTCGGCTGTCGTGAGTGACGGCCAGATGAACTGGTATTCTGAACCTTCAAGGTCATACTTTGCACAGAGGGAGAGCTGGGGCTCTCAACAACCAACGCTGGTTTCCTCAGACGCAAACCCCAGATGACTAGACTGTTGTCCTTTGTTGCAGCCACAGTGTTATGCTCGCCACAAGCCGCACACTAGGCGTTGACAACATAAACAACCAGCCATGTTATTTAACTACTGTATAATCAGACAATGTTGATGCTTATAATATGCTTGTTATTATTTATGGTTTTTAATAGCACTATCTTTATTTTCATCATCTTTTGTTTAGTTTTCTATAAAATTATATATATGTATATATATAATTATGAGATCAAGGCTATATAATATATACAAATAGGTGAGATCAAGGCTAGGTCATAGGTTATGATCAAGTGACAGACTTTATATTATATCATAGCTATGTATAAATTATATATTATTTTATTATTATATTATATATTACATGTATATATATTTTATGTTATACTATATTTTATTATATGTATTTATTTAATATACCTATCTTAATATGTTTGTTTATTCAGTATTCTGTATTTATTTTATATCTGCTCCTTTGACACTAGTCTTTCTTTGAAAATATGCCTTCACTTGATATCTGTATTTTTAAAATCTGTGTTGATTTGATATTTCATACATTTGTGGGACATGGCAGGATAGGTTAAGGCGGTCGCCTTGTAATGCAAAGAGCATAGGTTCGACCCTCCACTGAGATGGTTACGGTGTAGGCACCTCGAGCAACTCCTTCACTCACAGATCATCGACTGACACACTTGGTCATTAGATAACGGCGCTCAATAAATGCATAATAATAATTAGAAAAACTGGTGACCTAAAAATAATAATAATATCTATGTATTCCTGTTGATAAAAATCTCACTTACAAAGGCTGGATTCTGGCGAAAGAACTTGACTTCGATTGGAACGGTCTGTGGTCGATTGTTTGCCACTCCTGAATGACTGTCGCTGGAGCAGCCGAATGTAAAGACAAGTCCCGGTTCAACAATGACACAGCTGTGACGTGGTCCAAGCGACACGTCCATGACACGACGACGAGCCAAGGCTTTGACAATCGTGAATAGCTTGACTTCAGCGACTTCACACTGAATACAAATTAACAGAAAAGGTGGAGGACTAAATTTGACAACCCTTGTATGTGTGTGTGTGTGTGTGTGTCTATGTGTCAACGTATATATGTACGTATGTATGTATGTCCACAACACGACATGCATGTGCGTGTGTGTGTGTATGCATGCATGCATGCAGGTATGTATGTATGTATGTATTAGGGTGGTCCACGAGACAATGGTAAAAATTCACCTTTAGCAGAACTAGTCTCCACAAATTTAAATCTGTTCTACCTCACCTAAGTAAGATGTGGTCCAAATCTGAAGCAGATTGGAGCACATTTAGAGGTGGCTCAAGGCCCCCAAAATTTTCTTCCTAATACCACGTACGGCCGCGTGGAAATCATTGACTGTTATTTACTAGTCTAGCCAATTTACAGTTAGACCTGAGCCAAATTCCTTCTGAAGCTTTTTAAACTATTTCCTGCTCAGAAAACCATTGCTGAATAACATATCCAAAATCCAACAAAATCTGACCGCGGCAACACCCCAAACATTAATTTCAAAATGGCGGTTTGGCTGTGTCCTAAGAAATACCAGTAATAATACCAATAATTTGCACCTAGACCTGGACAATATTGCTTCTGAAGCTTTTTAAACGGCTTCCTGCTCAGGAAGCATTGCTGAATAACATATCCAGAATCCAACAAAATCGGACCACAGGAACACCCCCAAAAATGAATTTCAAAATGGCGGATAGGCTGTTTAGTAAGAAATACCAGTAATACTACCAATAATTTCCAGTTAGACCTGGACATTATTGCTACTAAGACTTTTTAAACGGTTTCCTGCTCAGGAAGCATTGCTGAATAACATATCCAGCATCCGACAAAATCGGACCACAGGAACACCCCCAAAAATGAATTTCAAAATGGCGGATTGGCTGTTTCCTAAGAAATACCAGTAATACTACCAATAATTTGCAGTTAGACCTGGACAATATTGCTACTAAGACTTTTTAAACGGTTTCCTGCTCAGGAAGCATTACTGAATAACATATCAAGAATACGACAAAATCGGACCACAGAAACACCCCCAAAAATGAATTTCAAAATGGCGGATTGGCTGTTTCCTAAGAAATACCAGTTATACTACCAATAATTTGCAGTTAAACCTGGACAATATTGCTTCTGAGACTATTTAAACGGTTTCCTGCTCAGGAAGCATTGCTGAATAACATATCCAGAATCCGACAAAATTGAACCACGGGAACACCCCCAAAAATGAATTTCTAAATTTAGGCCCCTTGAAAAAGTGCAATGTCATTCGCTTTTTCTTATTTCTATTTTAAATTTATGAAATGCTATTAAGCTTATTCAAAAATAATGTGAAAAAAGTACTCCACGATGTCCAGAGGCGTAGGCTCTGGGGGCAGCCGGGGCACGTGCCCCCAAATATGTTTTAATTCAACTCAAATTATGTTTTCTGTTCCTCAGTGCAGTTTACCGATTTCATGCTTAAATGGTGAAAACCACCTGACCTTGAGCCACCTCTAAATGCTCATCAATCTCCCTCAAATTTGGTAGAAGTAATAGTGGGCAACCATAGAACAAAAAGCGGGTTGTGGAGTGCAACTCTGATAAAGTTTACTGTTTTGGACCACCCTAGTATGTATGTATGTATGTATGTATGTATGTATGTATGTATGTATTGTATTATGTATTATTATTTTTACGGAGCTTTTATATAGCATCCCTTCAAGGTAATCTACTCAGGAGCACTCTCGGTCCAAACACGGCTAAAGAGAGTATGTAAGTATCGTGTATGTGCGTGAATGTATGTGTGTATGCATAAACGTATGTAAGTATTGTATTATGTATGTATGTGTGTGTACATGTGCATGTATGTATGTATGTATGTATGTATGTAGATATATGTATGTATGTAAGTATGTATGTGTGTGTATGTGCATGTATGTATGGTATGTACTGACCTTATTGAACATGTTTTTCATGGCCATGAGGAACCCTTGACGCTGATTCAAACCCAGTTTGTTCTGTTCGTTATTGCCGCAGGCTAGTATGCTGTGTCCGTCTGTCAGCAACATCGTGCCATCAGTGCCACACCAGCACTTACGAACCACCACTTTGTCCTCAAATGGCACAACCATCGGCTGACAACTAAAAACATCGGAAACCATAAATTTCGTAGACATCAAACCACAAATGCCTAGGATATGAAACCAGCAGAGTTGATGATGATGCTGATGTTAATTCGAGTCTTAATATGTAACAGTATTTCTGTGATCAACTGTTGACTGATTTATGAACAATGGCTACCAATCTTTTGTCAAAAATTGTAATGTGTTCCAGAAGCCAGGACAAATCTGTTTTGCATGGAACCACAGGACCGGCTACATCACATAAGCAAGCTTAAAAAGATAAGTCTTAAACTTAGCCCTAAATTATATTAAATATACCTTATTTATATACAGAATTATACATAGCAAATTCCTGAATACAGATGTTTAAATTAATCATATATAAGTAAATAAGTAGGCAAGTATTCTTTATTACTACCAACTGCTTATACAGCATTTTGGTTTACATATACAAATGGAATTGTATGTATTTGGGCCATAGAATAATTAATATTTAGTTTAACTGGTTTAGCATAAGTCATTAATGACTGCTTACAAGCTCTGTTCATTGCCCAATCCGAGTCTCCCATTCGATCCATTTCCCCAGGTAAAGACCTCCCCATCACTGCCGACCGCCACAACGTGACATGGACCAGAAGCGACCGAGATAACATTCACACTGAAACATTCATGTTACAAGTATGAGTCACAATAACAATAGTAACAATAACAATAAGCATGGTATTGAAAAAGGACATAGCCTATAAGATTGTTGTGACAATTGATGGTTGACGATTGGTTGGAGTACTCAACCTCTAACACCAAGAGTATGGGTTTAAGCCTCCACCACGATGGTTAATGTGTAAGGACCTTGAGCAAGTCCTTTGCGCACAACAGCTCAGTGCCATCAATGCTCTGTCATATGGTCATGTGTGCACTTCTAAAATATAGGAGTGCAACATCAAAAGCAGTTGTATTATAATTGTTACGACTATCCTATTCCTATGGTCAACACCTTCAATTATAGATGCGGCCATTCACGTTTGTAAATGCCTAGCATGGCTGTTTCAGGTGCAATTCGTCTTCTACGCCATACCTCTTTCTAACACAGATAGCACCTTTAAAGAGGTTCTTAAATTGCTGTACAAATGTCAAGATACAAGAAATGACCATCAGTGGATGATTACATTATGACATTACACTATCCCATACATTATGACAACAGGTTTGTAGAAGTCGTTAGATGAAACTAGTTCAATGTACCTGAGTAAGGCTTCTATAAGGCGTGGCTTTGCAGTGGATGCCCTGTCACCATGCCCAAGGCAACCTTGCAAACCATCTCCACACGTCATTATGATGCCATTGTCACTTGCAAAGACGCTGAACCCATCTCCACAGCAAGCTCTGAACAGGCATAAAAACATGCAATTAAACATCATTTTCTACTTCATGTCGAGCAGAACTTCACGAGTATTCAATCAGCTTCATATTGCGTTGCATCTTTCCCGCAACAATCTCAATCCTGATTTTCCTTCAGAAGTAGTCCTTTTTCAGGCTATACCAGCCGTTCATCTTCATTTCAATAAGTCCTTAAAACTTATGAGGTCAGATGAGAAAGTAGGAGGTTAATGGTTTGTGAGAAATCTGAAAGTCATGCAAATACACACACAGGAAATATCTTTTAGGCCAAGTAGGAAGCACCATCAAAGAAGTTCTTCAGAGCCACTATACTGGTACAAATATACAATATGTGGCAATACATATTTATACAAATATACAAAAATAAAATATTTGCACCAATACACAACAGTCCTTGGTAATAAGCTTAAACTACAACATACCTGACAACTGATTTGCCCTTAAGGGCTTCGACTAGGGTAGGCTTTGTGGTGGATTCCAGGCTGTCCAGTCCGAGCTGACCCTTACTACCATCACCCCAACTGTAAACCATGTGCTCCAGACTGACCACTATTATGTGACCATTTCCTACAGCAACCTTAGATAATACACAGAACAGCCACAACTACATGTACATAACTATAGTGATATGAATATTCATGAGTCTATGCATATGAATGAAGAAATCAACTGAATCTTGATAGGTGGATCAATCCACAGATTATACTGTTCCAGCACAACTTGTCTGAAAAAACACCAAAACCTCTATATAACACTGCATGGATGTAGCCTAAACACTTACTACATAGCATCTTTTACTACCTCACAAAAGTGTTTCCTAAGCCTGCCTGAGTGGTGTCAAACTTCATTAAGAACAAATAGTTCTTCAAACAGCACTTTGGGTACCATAACAAGAACTGCAGTATAATGATGACATTATATTACAAGAAGGCTTTTTATGCTATAACTAAACTTAGGATCAATGTTCCAGGCCACATTCAATCAGAATACATGTTACAACAAATTCCCAGACAGCCTCGTTCATGGGGCTTAGAGTGGAACCATAATAAACGCCTGCATGTAGAAGCTATCAAAGTCAACACAGGAAGAACGCGATCAAAACGACATACGTCAGAGATTTTCAGTTTCCATGGTAACTTCACAGGAATCAACTGAAGTGAAGCCATTTGAAAGTAGTAGAGAACCGACCTATGAATCCAACAAAGGAATGCAACAGAAGCAACCAAGAAAAATCGTTACACACTTCGGTGGCAACATCTAAAGTCATAGCATTCTTATAGTGTTGTTAAAGTAATTATCATTACTATTGTCTTTATTTATATAGCACCTACATCTAATTCCAAGCATCAATAGATGGCATATGCGAAGGACTTGTTCGTGGTCCTTACACAGCAACAGCCTCAGGGCAGGACGCTTGAACCCACATTCTACACATAACAAAGTAAGCGCTTAACCACTGTGTCCATTAAGTCCAAGTGAAGAAACGACAAGACAGTTGTTACCATGCTTCAGTTGCAATATCCTTCAAGAATTCAAGACCACACCTCTGTAGATAGGTGAGTAATAAATAAGGGATACCATACCTCAACTTACCTGATCTTCACCACACTTTGTCCATATCACTGGTAGCTCCAGTCGCAAGCCTAGATTACAGAGGAAACCGATGCCAATCATCTTTGTTATGACAAACAGCAACTAACTAACCATCATTTAATCCCCCCCCCAAAGATAGATTTACATCAGAAGAAAGGTCATCAACTGACCTCAGTTTTTGCATCTTATTCCTACGAAACCCAGATGCCTCCGAAGAATACTCGAGTTCTTCAGAATTCGTCATTGGCTTGTCATGAAGCTTCATCACCTGCACGAGCAGAAGAAAAGAGCAATGTTGCAACAGTAAAAAGAAAGCTCTCTTACGTGACAGAATAAAGAACAGTCTGAAGAAAAGCCAGACCTAAATAATGAAGATAAAGATGAAATGGTAGAATACAAATGAAATGAGCTACACATGTTCATAAAATCAAAATTATCAATAAGATATTAATGCCATTATTTTTTCTTATATTTAGATATAATGACTAAATATCAATCAATAATGCTAAGCAAATGTGCATTTACAACACTATTCCATTTAATTTATTTGATTTTATTTATTTACTGCACAAAGGATCTGAAAATCTCAATCTGAGGCACCAGATGAGTGTATGTAAACAACTCGTCCAAGGTCAGTACACAGAGTCCAATCAGCAAGCTCGAATCCACAATCATTAGATTACGGAATTGGCGTGCTAGTCAATAGTCCACCTTCCCACACAATGACCTTATCAAGGGATGATCACACCCTAACATTTCATGTTAAAATTCAGCTGCTCATCTACATGGTTAAAGTGTCAAATTTATCTTGCATTTTATGCACATTGTAGTAGCAGGTTATGTGTATAAATCACAGCAGAAATTTGTGTCGAGATTTCTGCTGCACCTGCCCCCCCCCCCCTAGCCAATGCAGCTACGAGTACACTGACCATACGTATACTGTCGGTGTGAAGAACAGATAGCAAGTAGAAGATTGGTCACCTGCCCACATATGTGACGCCAGGGGTCAAAACCCGTCACATGTCGGTTTCTGACCTTTTTATTTAGTCATATTCTACAATTAATCTGCTTCAGAATACTTTTTACAGAATGAAAATATCTTTTTGCTAACTGAAGTTATACTCGTTTGATTCTTTCATTAATATATAGTGAGAAAATCGAATAAAAAAATTCGGAATATTCGTGTTATCAAAGTCCTCAGCAACCATTACTTGATTGTACTACAATTTTGCTGGGCAATAAAGGGCTATATCCGGTATCGAATACAACAAACGGCATCAAAATCGGATTACTACATTGCAAATTATTGCAAATTCATAGGCAACTGGTGAATTGAAGAATGTTCAATATTTTTGACCCCTCTCACCTATTTCGGCTTCTAGCTCAATATCTAGAAAGCGACAAGCGACGGGTGTTGAGCCCTGGCGTCACATATGCTGAGGCTAAGAAAAATAAAGTCACTAACACTTAATACCCATGGCTGCCTCTCAGGAGAGCTTATGGGTTGCTCTTCTCCTCCTTCTTCTTCTTCATCTTCTTCTAATAACACTAATATAAGCAGTTTAACAAGTGTATACTTGTGGAAGTCCGACTGAGCATAAATCAGCAGCAGATGGTCGGCACTCTGGCTCCCTCTGCAACATGTCCATCATCAGTTTCTTCAATTCTTGGCTGTACTTGCCCTTAATTGGAGCAAACTGACCCTAGAGTGCATAACAAAGAATAACTATTATTTAGAAAATCAAAATATATTGGTACATTTATTTATATAGGACCTTTTGCTGAACAAGCTACTCAAATGCTCAACATCTAACAACCTTGTGGAAACTATCGTCGGTTGTCAAAGCTGGGCTGGGAGTGGTCCAGAGTACATATCTTGAAGAGGTGCTAAATAAATTTATAGAATGAATGAACGAATGAAAAAGTTGCATCTTTTAAGCAAGTACCAGGCTGTTTTATAAAATCTCCTTACTTAAAACACTTCACAAAAATCACCAAATAAACAATAAAAACTCAGAGAAAGAACAAACCTTCATGATTTTGTTGACGAGTGCTGGGAGGTTAGAGCCGTTGAATGTTCTCTTCAGGCAAGCCATTTCATAGAGTATACAACCCAAAGCCCAGACGTCCGACTTGTCATTGTATGGCTTCCCTTCACACTGCATTTCACAGAGAGTAATTCGTTCAAATCTAATCTAATCAATCTAACATAATCTAATCCCTGACACACATCAGGAAGTTATGTATTCTAGTCAAATCCAATTGTAATTGTAATTGCAAATTTATATAGCGCCACTTCAAGAGACTCAGCAGAGGCACTCCAAACCTAACACAATGAAACCACGATTGAACAAAGTGGTCTTCAAGCGCTTGAGGAAAAGAGGCAAAGAGAGGCTGATAATCACCATCATCTTTGTCCAAAGTGTCCAATGCACAGTTAATCGCTTTGACTGTCACATGACATGGATCTCTGTCACATCTTTCTTTATGGGTGATGTACCTGCTTCTTATCTACTGGTAATGGTATCGCAAAGTGAGGCTGCCACTCATGAGGGTCAAAAGTTGTTGTTGCTTTACTGACAATAGCTGAAAATAAATGATTTTTGGGGTGATACAAAACTGAATCAACTCACCATCTCTGGGCTGATGTAGTAAGGAGTACCCAGAACGGTGCTCGCTCCACCATTTGCAGATGACATCAGTTTTGATATTCCAAAGTCACCGACCTTCACGACACCATCTTTTGTTAGGAAAATGTTATCAGTTTTCAAGTCCCTAAAAAACAATTGAAAACAGCATTCGATAAACAAGCAAATGCCACCTGTTTTGAAATGGCATCAACCTACATAAAGTGAATTCTTGATCATTCTGGAATAAGCTTTCTTTATATATTTACTACACTAACATAATAAATACTGTTGTAAAGGGTACACAAAAGATAAATAACAAAAACATCATAACATAATCCTACAAATTGCTAAAATAAGAAATACAATTTAAAAAAAATTGATTCCAAAACCCAGCATATATATTAAGTTAATTAAACACATTTACTACTCCAATACTGTGCCTATGTTGGGCTTATAGCTTTCCATGACTAGCCAAAAGAGGTACAATGGAGACCCTATAGCTGCAAGTTTAATGAATATAACCGACACATAAGTGTCACAGAACAATGTATTCAGTAATGCTCTGAGCATAACCCTCTTGAACATATTTTCTCGAGCACTCGTCGACACATGAGCTGTTTGGTGTTGAATCACATTCATTTTAGCCAGCCACCATAAAAACTACTCTAATTCTAGTAAACCATAATAATGTCTGGCCGCAGACCACAGAGATTGCACTTTATTAGCAAATGTTTATATGTCTCCTGACCACATAAGAAGAGTCTGCTGTTTTCAAAACTTACTTTCACAATTACCGAGGTACGCAGATGGCAAGAAACATTACTGAATTTGTAAGAAACTTAAAATAGCAGTATCTGCACTTGATTTTGTTGGCCTGAGTTGTGAATAGGAGTAAAATTAACCGGTGCAAAATGTTGTGCTGGTGGATGCAGTTGATGGCTAGGACAATCTGAGAGAATATGGCTAGGATCTCTTTTTCCTCTAGTGGTTTTTCCTTCTGTGCCAGGAACTGAGCCAAAGTCCTGCAATGCAGAATAACACGACTTTGTAAGAGACATCAACAACACACTGTAATTGTAAATTGTCATGATCATTGTCACATCATTTCTGATGTGACAGTCCTCATCCACATCTTCCAATCTTTCTCATCCCAAATGGAATCAGCTTTAGCCTTCTCTCTCTATCTCTCTCTCACTCTCTCTGTCTCTCTCTGTCTCTCTCTGTCTCTCTCTCTCTATCTCTCTCTCTGTCTGTCTCTCTCTCTCTCTCTCTCTCTCTCTCTCTCTCTCTCTCTCTCTCTCTCTCTCTCTCTCTCTCTCTCTCTCTCTCTCTCTCTCTCTCTCTCTCTCTCTCTCTCTCTCTCTCTCTCTCTCTCTCTCTCTCTCTCTCTCTCTCTCTCTCTATCTATCTCTCATGCCTTCTGGCAACCTGACTTGGACTTCCACTTGGTATATCTGGAAAACCCCTCTGACACAATTCTGATTTGGATATTAATCATTTTGTAATTATATTTACAAACAACTCCTAATATAGTGATATGTAACCAGTTATATGTTACGTAAAGCAATTTATTATTTAAATAATGCCTTTTGCTGACTAACCCTCCATCAGCATATTCCATTTCAATCATGAGCGTACCATCCTCTTCAAAACTGTCATAGTAACCGATGATGTTTGGATGATCGAGCATTGCCAAAACCCTCACCTGATCCAAAGCCAACAAAATCTTAACTGGATAGAAACTTAAAAGGCTATGTATGTCATGCAAGTATTTTTCTTAAGTACAGTTCAAGAGTGCACATAAATATTGGCATGTCTATGTTATTATTTCTTAACTAAAATTAAAGCTTAAGAAGATCAGTACCAGGTAAGTATGGTTATGTGAGAATCTAATGTTCAACGCAATAGCTGCAATTTAACAATTAAACAACCATATCCTGTGGGTATATATGGCTCATCATTGCATTGTCACTTGATATGATGCATCAGACACTCTGACAAAAGACAACTGCTGGCCACCAAGCCATCTATGAGCAACAGTCTACAAGAAAAACTTCACAAATAATTCCAGTCACTCAAACAACTACATAATAATTCCAGCCACTCAAACTGTCGATCAATTTGTAGGTGAATTCAAGAACTCCGGAGCTTCAGTTTAACCTGTAAAACCTACGAGTTTTCAGGTTATTGCTTACCTCGTTCTGTGCCAGTTGCCTTTCTGAAACATTGAGGTCATGGAGATTGATTTCCTTCAGAATAACTAACGAATCATCATCTTTTTTCCGGTAAAGAACAGCCGTTCCATAGGCGCCTAAGAAGTAAAACAACGACAAGGTGAACCATTTCACTAAGACAGACAAATAAGTGCATTCAATTACGAAATGAAAATACCAGTTGTAGCAACCCCAGTTTCTTATCCTTAGCATATCGCCATAGAAGTTTTTCATCCATGAAATATGGCAGTTTTTCTTCCAAAAGCCAATGCTTGTAGGAGTTCCAGTGACCATTATCAAGTGCCATGCTATTTCAATGGTCTCATGTAGATAAGTACAAGTTAAGATCAAAGATGGATTTTAGATAAAACATTTTTGTCTTTGTTGTTATATTTTCATTTGTTTAGTAACAACCTGATTTTCCATAAATATGACCAAAGATATTCGTGTAAGAATTCTCCAACCTTTTCCAACTGTCCGAATCTTTTCGAAGCCTGCCAGAGTCTGGATGTGACCACTCCACGTGCGAATCTTATGAGGACAGAAATACAACTCTCCCACATACCTAGAAAAGCAGACAGTCACACACATGGACGGTTCAGTCTGCAGTTAATTATCCAGTTCATGAGACTGGCCACATCTGCCAGTTAGAAATTAAATAATTATTTAATTTGTATTTTTATTATTTTTATTTCATCAACACTGGTTATCTATGATTCTTCAAGAATCATAGATAACCAGTCTATAACCAGTTTATAACCATAAATGTCTGGAGATTAAAATTACATCCAGAACAGATAATATGTATCAAAGTACTTAAATCATTATTATTGTCATCAACGCATCACTTATCGAATCTCTGCCTTGGTTCGGCGGTGCTTTGAAGGCTTGGCCCCTCCATACCTGCGGGAGCTCTGCTGTCCCACTTCATGTTCGCAACATCGTTGCTCTCTCCGCTCAGCTGCGCAGGCTGAACTTATTGTTCCACGCGCGCGGACAGCCATACAGCAGTGCCGTGCCTTCTCTGTGGCTGGCCCCATGACCTGGAATGGGCTCCCTACCAAACTCCGCCAAATACCGACTGGTCATTTCACCTTGTTTCTTACTGTTCTTAAAACTGCGTTGTTCGACCGCGGTTGGGCTGGGAGCGCTCCTGAGTAGGCAATCTTGAAGGGGCGCTATAAAAAACTGCTTTAATAATAATAATAATAATAATCTGTATTCAAGTAGTGTTACAATCTACAAATGAGACAAAAGAAACAAAATAAATCCAAGACAAAAACTGTACTAACGAATTCCATGTAAATCAGAAAAATGCCTCTGAATCAATTTCAACATCTAGCACGTTAAATCTCTTATCATCACTTCAAGTCATGATATTGTTAAAATGCACAACACTCTAGAGGAGAATAACAACAAAAGACTGACGTTGGCTTTGACAGTTTATCTGTGAAGCTGTTCGACCTGAGCTCGGAACCCATGAGATCCTTTGAAATAGCAACAGGAACCTATAATTTAACAGAAATTTGAAACAAATATACTAATGAGCTTTGTAATTTATTTCATAGAGCTGCTAAAAATGAACTGCAATCCTGGCTAGTTATATTTTCTGGAACTGACTATTTGCACTAAGTTGTTACTGCACCATTGTTTGATGCATAGTAACAAAGGTGCTATTGAAGTTTCAAGATTATACAAGTTATACTTTAAGTTAAAGCATCATACTTCTGGAACAATTCATTCCTATGAAAATCCAATTTGTTAAGATCTTGACTTTGTTTTAATACTAATTTGTAATCATAAATTCCAGATTTCAGCATTGCGCAAACAGATAAGTTTTCAGAACCACGTTATTCACAGGTGCTCAGTAAAAAATAAATCAATGAGGCAGTTACAGTCAGGTTAGATTCCAAGTCCAGATTCAAAAATACTCACTCAGCAGTTAACATTCAGCACACTCAGCCAAAGGAAGCACGCTGACTGAATACTAAAGCATCAGCCAGCCACTACTTAGCATGGTACCCAACTGCCATTATCTTGGTCAACAGCTACATAGTCTCCAAGGTTGACTACTGCAACAGCCTACTGGTCGGTCTGCCGACTTGTCAACTGGATCGAAAACAGTTGTGTTAACTCTGCTGCTCATCTCACATATGGGCAGACACCATCCAATCAAGTCAACTGCATGACAACCTACAAACTGTGCTTGATCATCTATAAAGCACTGGATGACCTCAAGCCAGATTATATAGATCTCGGACTTCTGCATTTGGAACTGATGTCTGCTATGGTCCTCATCGAAAATTCGAAATCAACTACGGTACAAATCCTGTGGTCTTCTACGAGGTTTGGCTACTGTTCCTTCTCAATTGCTGGAAGCAACATGCAGAACAAGGTTCCTGACCATGTGAAGCATGGACTATCTCTGAAGACATTCAAATCACAGCTCAATACCTATCTTTTTAAACCTTCATACGACTGTCACAGATTTCTGTAACTCATTACAACGCCCTTATCTTCGGCCTTGGCTGAACTATGGAACGGTATGAATCGTCTTATTATAATAATTATTATAATGATCTAAATTCTAAAATATCAAGTGATACATATATTTCCTGATTTCTTGTTTAGCCACATAACTCGAGGTAGGGTTTGCATTAATGCATATACAAAAACACGTATCAAACTGCGTTTGCATATATGTAATTGTACAGTGTTTGTACATGTAGGTAAGCCTGTATAAAACAAAGATCTCTTATACCGTGATGAAACCAGAGAGTTCTTGAGCCATGGTCTCAGCTACGTCTATTGGAATTGCGTTACAAGCCAGAACATCCAGTCTCGTTAATTCACTCCCTGTCGTGTGGTCATTTATGAGATTCACAAAGAACTTTCTGACTGGATCATTTTCTGGAAGCCCATTTCTGTTTAATGCCTACAGAAATTGACAAAACCTCTTAACAATGTGAAAAGCACATAATTATGAAAATGAACATGTATCCACAGTTTTATCACCATTCAAGAGGCATAACAGAGCAAAACAATGCAAGTTGGAAGATTTCAGTAATTTTAAGTACAAAGAAACAACATTACTGTAGGTACAATTAAGGCATGAATTCAATTATGGCATGTACTGTACAGCACAAATACAGCACAGTTTTCTGATGGTGTGCTTATATAGCTTTATGGAGCTCACTGTCCTTTGGGAGCCATTATCAAGAACCACCTTATAGACAGGTTGTGTTACAATGAGGTGAACTGTATAAGCTTGCGATCATTCATCTGATTGCATTATATCAGAATTTATGTTATAACAAAGCAATATATATGGAGGCTCTATGTATAAAAAGTTCTTACCATCTCATCTTTCCCTGTTATGTGAATGTATGAATGTGATGAATGCAAAACCATCGCTACAGTTTCAACTCTTCTGTTCTTTAAACGACAACTTATCAACCCTGAAAATAACAACTATAATTTGGAAAACTGACAAAATCTCGAACATGCATTGCTCTTTAATAATTCACTGAAAACATTTAATTAGAGAAATAATGGTAATCACAATTTATCGCAATTTATATAGCGCCGTTTCAAGAGAGACTCACACTGATCTATGATGGTACATCATTCCTAATAGCAACAGCTAGAGAACAGGATGCAGGAAAGATAAGTCAGCAGATTATTTATAAAATCTATAAACAGAGACACAACAAAACAAGGCATAGCGAGTTGGTTCCATTTGAAGTCGCTGGACAAGCTAGAAAGCCAAATACACCCATTTGGTAGTTTTGAAATAATTACTCTGACAGTAAATGTCATTAGTGACATTTCCGTGGATTTGGCAGCAAAAGTGAAAAAGGATAGAATTTCAGTATAAAATATTTCAATGTTAGACAATGGCATAGTGGCCTCACATTAACCTAACATGTCAGCCATTTTCCTTTGCATTCAATAAAATTCATTCATTCATTCATTCATTCCTCCGATTGCATTATTAGAATTTGTGTTTATAATCAAGCAAGTTATAAGGAGTTGTAATTCATTGTCAGATTATTAATTTGGCATAAGCTCTCAACATCTGTAAGAAAACGCTGAGAATTGTTGGTTTGTACAAGCCAAAGATTTAATAACATACACAAACAGCTGATAAGGGTGCATAATAGAAAGATAACTATCATACTTTACCAGATCTCCCCACAAAGAGTAAAGTTGACTAAGTTAAATGCCAACAGCTAAATATCAGCAACAAGCATGGAGGTGTCAACAATGACTGTTCTATGTATTTTAAATCTAATCGGCACTGCTAATATCACAACACTGCAATATAATTTGGTAACGCCAGTTCAGTTTTTAGAGTTGCATCCAGTATTTCACAACTACTTCATTTTTGGTATGTTTCTGTTTATCATAAAATTCTTCAGCTCTTAAACAATGATATTTTATATTAATACTTAGTCATGCTAAGGTTAGTTTCTGACAGAAGGCAGTACTGTTAACAACCTTGAAACCGACTTACCAAGAAAAGTATCAAGAGTTGCATTTTCATATTTATACCGTAGAAATATCACCTTCGGCAGTATTGCTGACTGAATAACGGCAACATTCTTGATCTTGCTGGATACTATTAACAGACGCAGTGGGCCAGCTTCTTCTGTCTCCGCAATTTCTTCCGGAAAAGCCGCCGAGCTTTTCTCATCAACATCCTCATCGCTTGTCTCTGGCGAATTGTTGTTCAGACCCGAGTCGTCCGTATTTTCTGGTTCACTGCTTTCTGAATCGCACCTAGTTCTGTCTGTCATATCAATTTTCCTCCGGCATTTCTTTAAGGCACAGTAAAATAGTCACGAATAATCTCAATAGAGAAAGAGCACTGCTTACAGAGACTTCATTTCGGCGAAAGCGATCCGAAGACTATCGTTACTGTCATATGAACCTTTCAGCATTAAAACAATAAATTTCTAAAGAAAACCCAAATATATGTTTTCTTTCATCTCAGCCATTCGTTATAATTATCACAATAATCATATTATTGCATAAAAAGTAGAATTTCTCAACTGTACAGTGAGCTACAGCGCTTCGTTAGCAATGCTATGGATGACGACGGGTTTCCGGTGTTTCTCGTGAAATATTCCACCCGAAAATGCTACCGGATAGTCACCAGCGTGACCTGATTCCAACGCACGGAAGGTCGCTGTAACAGGACTATCAAGGTCGTTGATAACTATAATGTATTTTACTCAAATTGTAAATACTCAATATTTACTTTGTTGAATTGAAGTAAGTTCGCAACGCCCTCAAGATTTTAATACAAACAATTTTTGCCAATCGACCACAGTCAGCATTTCTTTTAGGTTCTTGAAAGTATAGGCCTACAGGATTCAGAAACATGCAATAGGCCTATGCTAAAATCATGTTGTTAACAGATTGAACTTTATTTTACACATTATGATTTTACGATTGCATGATGACATTTCTGCGAACCTGTTGTGCTATGATGCAAGTATGAATAAGCTGCCGATTTCAATCTCCAGCTTGGCGCAATAGAAGCGCGGAGTTTACGATTATGATTCAAAGTAATATAATATGGTACCTGAAGCTAGAGGAGAATTTGGGAAATGTTGCTTATTGATTTACAATATTCATTTACAATTGAGGCAACAGAGGCAGTTTGATACTTCTACAATTGGGCTAGGTGACCTTTGTAACTAACCACAAGCTCATTCTTCCGCACGATAAATGATTATAATACTAAGGCACGACCTCCTGTTGGTATCTGATTATGATAATAAGGGTCATGAATATTCATGGATACTTGTGAATCCTCCTCCATTCACACACGCAAGGGCAGCCGGGTTGTTGATACTGTGAGGCTAAGAATGCTGTGAGGTAGCTGTTGCCACACGCAGGCCGAAGAAGTATAGTAGCATACACGGTGGCCACGATTTTATGCTGAAAATAAAGTTGACCGACGTTTCGAGTTTAGATGTGTTCGAAATATACAATAAAGAAACGAGTTTGAAAGTCTGAGCATTCTAGCAGAGAGGACAATAGTGATATATCGTTATGACCTGCAGGTGGTCAACAACCTGTTAAAGTGTGAAAGCTTACCTTATTGAGCACTATGCCTGGCTTGTCGGAGCTTGTGCGTTTTTGCTGAGCTGGACGTTTAAAAGGATTCGGTCTCGGACAATAATTGACCATTTTCTTTGGGGATGTCTTTTCTGTTGAGAAAGAAGACGTTTAAGTTTGACGTACAACTCGAAGTCGAGGAATTGGATTCGGTGCCACTCGTCAGTGGAGTTTTATTCGCCAAAGTCCGGCTTCTCGATGGGGGTGCAAAGTTCATGTGGGTCACTCCAAGGCAAGTAATCAGTTGAGCAGTTTAGTATTTCAGGATGTATGTATGCATGTGTGTGTGTGTGTATGGGCTCCATACGGGGATATGGGTACCATATGGGCTCAAAATATCATGCTGGCAGGGCATGTATGTATGTGTGTGTTTGTATATGTATGTATACACCCACATTACCCACATTATTTCTTATCTTTGTTAGTTAAGGTTAGTTAAGGCTATCCGTGCTTTGTTCTCCCTCCACTGAGTTCATATTATATCATATATGATATGTAATAGGCAGTGTGTGAACTCTAAGGAGAAACTAATTATCTGCCATCAAAATTTTGCAAAATTTACCTAGTCGGGTAGCCCTGCCTAGCGGGACTCTGTCCCTTTAGGGTCGCCCATTGCCTTCGGTGACAATTATAAATTCTTAAATGCACATTTTTAACTTACCCTTCTTAATTATCGGAATCGGAAACAAGTTACTTAATTACAGAACTTACCGTCTGATTATTGGTACTTAAAAAACTGCTGTAAATCGCCTTAGATCGCATAGATTTGTTAACTGATTGTCATGGAAAGCAATAAAGATATTTTGATTGATTGATTGATTGATTGATTGATTGATTGATTGATTGATTGATTGATTGATTGATTGATTGATTGATTGATTGATTGATTGATTGATTGATTGATAAGTATGTATGTGTGTATAGCACTTTTAAAAGCTTTGCAAAAGGGGCATATATATGGCCATTACCAAAGATGTGAAAAAATGTAACTCAGATGTTACAGCTATGTCTTCTCAATTTAGGAACAGTAAACTGATCAAGTGTAAAGTTTAGCAATATGTAATTTATATAGCACCTTTTCAATATATATTCTCAGAAACCCGATCCCATCCCAGTGACAGCATTACAGTAACTCGGTAACTTGAGGCAGAAAGATCTATTGTCATGGGAATGTGCATTTATGTTTCGATGAAGTGCCTCTGAGAACTTCTCAAAAGGTGTTGTTACTGTCACAACTGTAACTTGTTAGCGGACAGTTATGAGGCAAGATGGAGTCATTCAAAAGCCAGAGTAAAATTCTGAGTCTTGACTAAAGATTCAACTGTTTGTATTGTATTGTATTTAAAAACTTATAAAGGGCCTCTGCCCATTGCCCACCAATCAGAGGCACTCCTAGTGCAAAAGTCCTCGGGAATAAAGGCAAGTTTTAAGACAACGAAAAGCTGTGGCAGGACCATCAGATACTGCAGCCCGGATCGAAGGAGGAAACTGATCATGGGCGTATGCAGGAATTTTCCCCCCTTGTATCCCCTCCGGACGCCCATGCAACTGATGGTAATGACTTGGCAAGTTGTGTGTTGTATGGTACACATTTCCAAAAACGAGGAGCACCGCAAATGAATGCACATGATCCCAAAAGTGTCCTGAACCTAATTCTAGCAACAAGCCAACTGGTATGAGAAGAATGCTAATGCCTTGGAGGGCATTATGCAGTTAGGAGTGTATTGATGGAGAGGACTGGTATTCTGGAAATTACTCAAAACACAACGTGCAGGTTCTGAGTTCAGCTGTGTTTGACTGTTTTTAGTGTGGAGTTCATCGTTTAGGCGTGTTTGAAAGTTCACAGTCATGCAAATGATGACCATCTGTAATGCTTCTCTGTAGCCAGTCTCAGATGCAGAGCAGATCATGAGTTGCTATATCCAGCAGACTGACTTTTATTGAAATCACTATTGATCACCAACAGTTAGGAAAAGTATGTGGACAGACAGTTTTTTATCTGATAGGTGTCAAAGGGAGAATTCAGCAAGTGTAAGGTTGTTTCAATCAGAAAACGGGGCCCTAGGTGCAAACATTTTTGGGGCCCTTCTGAATAATAATAATAATAATAATAATAATAAGACGATTTGTATAGCGCCGTAGCACAGCCGAGGCCGAAGGAAAGGGCGCTGTGCATAAGTGTAGACTGAGTCTGAAACTCTGGTGGTGTTCAGCTAATCATGTGTGAAAACCCACAAAGTTGAACTTGAAGCCGTTTTTGTGAATGTTATTGACGTAATTATGATTACTTATAGAAGCTATTTCAAGGAATGTTGAAGTTATTTGGTTTAATGTTATATTTTATAATTGAAACAATATTTTCATTCATTTGTGCGCCTACATGTAAACACGCCTCAATGATCAGATTCATTACTGCAAGTTATTATGTCAATTTGAGGTGTCTGTATCAGTGTAGGGCATAGCCGGGTACTGACCCGGATACCCGGATATTCCGGGTATTGAACACCCGGAAGACACCCGGACCCGGAGCTGAAAGGTCATCCGGGTCCGGGTGGGTAATTGTCAACTAACAGTAACATAATGTAATGACATCAGGAACAGTAAGTTGCCTTGGCAACGGCCTTTGGCTGTCCATGATCTGCCGGCGTTTTCTTTTGATTATTGAGAGCTCCAGCAAGCCCCTCTCCCCTCCTCATTTCACCTATGCCCCGACGATTTCCTTTGATGTTGAGAACTCCATCAAGTCCCTCTCCCCTCCTCCTTTCGCCTATGCCCTGACAATTTCCTTTGATGTTGAGAACTCCATCAAGTCCCTCTCCCCTCCTCTTTTGTCTAAGCACCGACAATTTCCTTTGATTATAAAGAGCTCCAGCAAGTTCCTCTCCCCTCCTCCTTTCACCTATACGCGGACAATTCTCTTTGATTATTGAGAACGCCATCTAGTTCCTCTCTCCCACCCTTTTCGATCATTGCAGTTGTTTTCTTTGTTCATTAAAATGTTCTGAAGTTGATATAATCAGTGCACAATATGGTGATGATCAATGTTTAAATCTCGTTAAAATGCATTTGAACTCGTGCCATTCGGGTAGTGAGGCAAGAGCACATGGCAGATGATACTTTTCAACAGCAGTTTTGAGAAGTAACCATCAATTAATGACTTCTGTATTACAATAATTTCGGTATAGAAGTTTAACCTTTCGACAATGGTTCGATTAATTAGAATTCCGTGATATTCGTGAAACTGGTATCATCATGGAAAGTATAGACAGCTCAGCTGATACTCTTTGGACTTGAAAGCTACGAGAAGATAATTATCATACAAGGAACGTATTAGGTAGGGGAGACCTTTGATTGTGTTCTAAAGAGAATGAACTGATAAGAGTGAAGTTCTGATTTTATGGAGACCACAGTGAACATCCGTTTTGCTGGTGATAACATTAAACAACGCTTATCAATCATGTCCAGATAGCAGGTGAATGACTGTAGACGTTCCAATTGTACAGGCTTATTTTTAGTCTTCAGACCCCTGGTAAATAAACTTTAAGCGTTCAAGATAAGTGGATTAATCTAGTGACAGCAATGTAACTTGAACTTTTCGTTGGGGGGGGGGGAGGGGCTGAAGCCTTGATCATGGCAACGTGAATACAGTACATTTGTTTTATTTTAAATGGATACTATGTTTCAAGATAGAGTAATCAGTTTAATAATTACATCATTCCACCTCAAAATTGCTGCACCCCTCTTGAGTTGCGCCCTGTTTCATGGCACCGCTGGTACACCCCTTGCTATGGCACTGATGGTGAATGTGCACTTCTGAACTTTGTAAGGAGGGCTTTATCAAATTACAGTTGTATTGTATTGATTGAATCCTACTGTATGCCTACCACAGGGATAAACAATTCTACCATGCTCAAAGCGGTAATTGAACTCAATGCAGGCTGGACACAATGCACTGCCATTAAAAGACCTGCTTGGAAAGACACAAAGAAATTTAAATCCGTTAAACAGCTGATTATGGGAAAGAAATAATGTGCACGGATAGAACGTCTCTCACTGTGCAATAATTTCATTCCTGAATAAGATTCAACGTAAACTCTGGTTTTGCGTGGGCCGAATATCAACAGAATAGTATTTGTTTTGCCGAGCCTTGAATGCTTTGCACCGATTGGCTTTCTGTCCAGATTTTGATGTGTTTGCATTTGGCTTCTGAGCTATTTTTATGTCGTTTGTGTTTACTGATTGTGGCTGTTATTGCTTTTAATGATTGGTACATCCACAATCAGTAAGCTTCTTTTGTCTTCAACTTTCTGTGCTAGGTTCAGCTTGGTCCCTGTTATCATATTATTGTCCGATTGCTGTTATGGATACACTGTATGTAGTGTTAACAATATGGTTTCTATGGTCTTGGTTCTGGCAGGGCCGGATTAACCAGTAGGTAATAGTATGCTCAATATGCTTTAGCGTCCCCCCACCCCCGCTTATAGGGGCCCCCGACTCCAGTCAGAGCCATTAACGTTCTGGTTAGCAAGTAATACCTTTGAGAGGTACTTGGAGGGTGCTATCAAATGTTACTGTACCTATGTTGAATGTACCTGTATTTGGTTCAGAATGCTGAACACTGCAAAAGCAAGATGTGACAAGAATCCTCACAGCAGAAATGAGTTGTATACAGAATATTAGAGGAATTAATAGCCTACAAAAACATTAAGTTGACGACTTTAGATATACGGGTTCCAAACAACACTGCAGGACAAAGTTGTTGAGCAAGGACTCTGATGGTTTGCCTGTATAGACAGAATGTTAATTGATTGAATCCCACACAATGCAAGATTCTAAGGAAAGATTCTAAACAAAGAAAGACCAAGACTGCACTCGATAGACCAGATTAACAAAGACTTCATAAGGCATGGACTAAACATGAAAGGAATACTGGACGTGACAGTGACCAAAAAATGTAGAGGTCATTATATTCGTTCCCACCTCCACCAACTGGCTGGCATTGGGAATTTATGATGATTGTGACGATGATGATGACGATGACATTACATTCCTATTATGGTTACACTGTATATATAAAATATATATATATATATAATATATATTATATATATATATCTGGTTGTTTAAATGGTTTTATATTTACTATGTTTTATTACTGTTTTCTGTTGGCAGAGAGGAGGTGACAAGTCACGTTGTCCAATGGAAGAAATCCATTAGATTTACAATGAAAATGTCTGCCAGCCCACTGACTGGAGTTCTCGACAAGTGCATATGCAGAGTGTCAGTGCGAAAGGTAAATGCAGTAAATCAATTACACCACTGTATTTATTTAAATATCTGGACATATGTTTATATATATATATATTATAATATATATGTATATATATATGTATATATATATGTATATATATGAAGCCTTCATTGGAAGAACCACTAGAGTCCATTTTTTACATTTTTGAGTTACTTGTGTCCTGTGATACTTAATGCTATGGAGCATGTATTTTCAAGTGTGTTTTCCAGAAAACCCACTTCACTCGAGAGTTACAATGAGAAGAAAATATAGTGTTCATGTAGAAACAACAAGAGTCCTAGGACTTCGATGTTGATATTTTCATAAATAAAACACTTGTAGTCTTTCAGAGTTAATTTTTTTGTGAATATCTTAAAATCCTTAAAATGGACTCTAGTTGTTCTTCTGATGTATATGTGTTTATGGTATGGTATGGTATCTGGGAATTTTTAAAGCACCTCTCACAGTGCGAACTATTCAGAGGTGCTCTCAGCATGTGAACCTTGCAGAAACAGAAAAAACTTGAAATGATGAACAACAGAGAGAGAGAGAAGTTCGAGAACTGAGCAAGTAGGGTCCCAAGCCGTACCAAGGGAAGAGAGTTCCATAGGGATGGGCCCACGACAGCGAAAGAGGGAGACTGGGCCAGGGCAAACCTCACCCGGGGAATGAACAGATCAAGCCGATTCAGAGAATGTAGGGTCAATGAGAAGAAGCAGACAGAGGTTTGCGCATCAGGTCACAAAGGTACCCTGGAGCTAAGCCCTATTGTGTTTGTTATGTAATCTTATCACTTATATATATGTGTGTATATGTATAATATTGTATATAATCTGATCCTTTGTGTAGTGTTTTTCAAGATTCTCACGAAAGTACTTAAACATGACTATCTGGGACAGATCGACAAAGGCGTTTCTTAAGATAAGCTGACAACATGACTGGAGCTTGTTCTCCTTTTTCCTAGTCTAATCTACGGGTAGTTAAGTGTGTGGTGGTGATTGTATTCATTGCTTAATCTGACGGAAGGAACTGACTACAGCTGAGTTACGGTGTGTCATTGGGTGTTTCTTTCAGGTGATGTTTATCATTCTTATCTCACCTATGTGTCACCTATGATCAGTGTTTTAGTAATCAAAAAAGAGCTGGGGTCAAAAATTTTAGATTACCAAAGTACACACGTGCAGAAAGGTCATCATCCTCATCAAATGTTGTCAATATTTTGCACGTGAAACAATGGATGACTCGTGAAATTAAAATAATCACGCATCTAACTAGGTATATGCAAAAATTACACAAAACATAATTTGCAGAACTCTTGAAATTTAGTTTACAAAAATATTTGAACTGTGTCAAGACCTAACCCCTCACCCCAACATCTTTTCAGTTGCTTAGCTGAGGGGGCTAGAAGAAGTGCTGGGGGTGTTGAACCCCCAACAACTAAAGCAGTGCCTATAACTACCACTTTCTGTCATTATCAGACTCATATCGTCTATGAATTCGTTATACTTGTGACTACTGTTAACTCTACGTTTATTCAACATCCTATTAGTGCCTGCCTATTCTCTGTCGTACTTATCGGATTTCAATTTGGCTATGCTAATGGACTATGAGTGTGACTAGAGTTTCACCTGACCGGACCATCAGTTGATGCCTTGTGTATTATGATGATGGCATTATAGACGAGGACGCAGTGGTGTAGTGGTGTAGTTTGGTGCCTTGTAACCGCAGGGTGCAGGTTTGAATCCACCTCAAGCCTCTGCATTGCGACCCAAGTGCTTCTGAATCGTTGCTTCGATCTTATCAACTGTCTACGAAATACGGCACTCTAATCTCCAGTATTTATTTATTTATTAGATGAAATGATGGTTTAATAATAATGATCCTACAAAGCATCTTCTCTACAAATACAGATGGAATTCGCTGACCAATTCGTTTTGTTCTGTTGATTCCTTAACGCCATTCAGATCCAAACTAAAGACTCATCCTTTCAACTTGCATGTTCACCGTAGCACAGTTTCTAGTTTCCTTGATGTACTGGATTTTGACCTTTCTTCTCAGATTGATTATGATTTATTGATTATGATTTGACTCCTAGCAACCATCGACTGATGTTTGCAACTTCATAATGATGGCATGATAGGATTCATTAGATTTGAGATTAGATTAGATCGTAATCGTAAAATCCAAACTTCTAATGTGCCACTCAAAAGCCAAGCGCAGGGCACCAGCTTATTCACGAGTGCTACGTCAAGTCGGAGGAGTTTTCTAGGGCATAACCGAAATCCAGATTGGTAAACCGAATTTACCAGATATTGGACTCTCCGGATTATCCGGATCCAGAATGTCTAACCCACCGATTAATAACAGCTGTTTTTTCACTCTACCCTGCTATTATGAAATGTGGCATCTAACACGCATTTTTTCAGATATTGAGACTAACTTTCAATCTTGTATGTTTCACATGATTTTATTCAATAAATGCATCATGAGTTGTAAGCATAAGCATTTATCATTTTAGCTAAATCAGATAGGGGGTAATGTAAACAGTGCAGGGGTAACTTGAAATCGCGTTCAGGCTACCCCTGGGGGTAATATGAAATCGATTTCAGTTTACCAGGGGATGGGGGTAACTTGAAGGAGGGTGTAGCTTGAAGTCTTTACACATTCCACTATTTACCTTGCTGTTCCATAGAGCAGCTTACCAGCCTTCATTCAATGCATAGGTGAGGCCTTCCAATGAAGAGACCTCCTGCAGACAAGACTCAGCGTTGTTTGAATTTGTTCTGTCTTGCATGTCTCTTTTAAATGTTTGCTTTGGTTTACACAGTGGTATCTGGTGATGGGAGACACATACATACAGACAGACAGACAGACAGACAGACAGACAGACAGACAGACAATACGCTAGAGGTCTTCAGCCAATAGTTAGATGCTTTTTGTGTTGCTTACTATTGTGGTTCACACTACTGCCTTCACTTTTGGCCACAAGGACTGTATGTACCGATAAGCTGACTAGGCATATTTACTGTCTGCTCTTAGCAGCCATTATTACCCTTAAGAGTATGGACATGTGAAGAGTTAGTAAATTGTGGTTGAGCATACCAAAGGTTTCAGTGATAGCTGTTTCCTTATCTCGGTTAAAACTGCTGGTTGTTTAAACCGTTCCCGAGTTGGCTAATGGTACCTGCCTTGTGCTAGGCTGCTTCTTTACACACTGCTGTGAAGACTTTGCTCTTGTGTGGACAATCGTTTTGCTAAGTGCGTTTTTACCTGGCTCAGTACGTCAGGTACTTGTGCAATTTCCATCTGCGTGACGTGTTTTGAGTGGAAGAAAAACAAAGGCCTGCCAGTTTCATTGGCCGAGGGTTTGTTTACCTTCGTTCAAAGCGACATCTATATTGCCTCTTGCAGTTGATTGCGCAATGATGTGTTCCATTTGTACAATGAATCGACTGGCTGGACCTTCCCAACTGGGCTTTTGCAGCTCAATATTGAGATGCGATTGGTTGATTGATTGTGTGTTTGGTTGAATGCATCGATTGATTGATTGATTGATTGATTTATTTATTTATTTATTTATTTATTGATCGATTGATTGATTGACTGATTGATAGGATTGGTTGATTGATTGATTGATTTATTTATTTAGTTATTTATTTATTTATTTATTTATTGATTGATAGGATTGGTTGGTTGATTGATTGATTGATTGATTGATTGATTGATTGATAGGATTGGTTGATTGTGTGTCTGACTGAGTGATCCAGTAAAAGAGTCTGAACGTGCAGATGTAAAAGAAATTTCATCAATGCTATTTGTAAGTAAGTAAGTAGCCTTTTATTTGCATCCTCTGACAAGCGCGCATGCATTACATTGTATACAATGATTACATTTATACTTGAAATAGAATGCATAACAGAAACAGATTCTATAGACATACTTGCACAGCTAAATCTAAGTAACAAAACTGCTTTTTAGCAGTTTAGATTAACAAATTTACCTAAAGGCAAATTCCTTGAAGCCACAAACCAAATCTGTTTTGCTGACTTCTCATTGATTTTTACTCCCATTTTCCAGGAACTGAAGGGTGGAAAATCTTTCCAGAAGCTGGGATTTGTTGATATTAACCTATCGGAGTTTGCCGGAGCCGGATTCACTTCGGAGCGCTATCTTCTGGAAGGTTATGACTCCAAACGACGCCTCGACAACTCACTCCTCAAGGTCAATGTTCACATGACGCTGCTGTCCGGTGACCCTTGCTTCAAGGTGTAAGTACTAATTGTAAACGTAATCAGACATAAATGTAATTGTTCTTGTAATCTAGTGTGAGCTCTGATCATTATAGTATTGTATTGTAAATTATGGTCATAATTGTAATCAAGTAACATATATTGTAATAAGTAAGTAAGTAAGTATATCCTTTACTCTAGCAATTGCTAACCACACTTTGGTTTTCAAAATAGTACTCGACCAGAGCAATCTAGCTAACGGTCAAGTGTAGGTATTAATGGTAACTGTAATCAATTCCTGTCTAATTACATTTATTATTAGTACTTACACTTTGAAACATGGATCACCCAATGGCAATGCTATTATTAATTGCAGTAAGTGTAACTATTAATGGTAACTATAATCAAGTTTAAGTATTAATGGTAACTGTAATCAGGTGTAAGCATTAATGGTAACTGTAATCAAGTGTAATAGTTACCTAGTTGTAACTTTAATCAAGTGTAAGTATTAATGGTACCTGTAATCAAGTGTAAGTATTAATGGTAACTGTAATCAAGTATAAGTATTAATGGTACCTGTAATCAAGTGTAAGTATTAATGGTACCTGTAATCAAGTGTAAGTATTAATGGTAACTGTAATCAAGTGTAAGTATTAATGGTACCTGTAATCAAGTGTAAGTATTAATGGTACCTGTAATCAAGTGTAAGTATTAATGGTACCTGTAATCAAGTGTAAGTATTAATGGTAACTGTAATCAAGTGTAAGTATTAATGGTAACTGTAATCAAGTGTAATACCGGTAATTGTTCTGTTGTAATCATGAACTCTGCACCTGTTGCATAACCAAGAAAGTGAGGTCTACAGGGTCAAACAGTCAATTGAGAGAGAGGTCAGGTTCTGGGTTACCCACAAGAACTCAATAATGGAGGCCTATAATTAGTTTATTGCAATGGAATTTGAAGTGATAATAAGTAGAAGATTAAGGGCAAGAGACACCAGATGCTTGTTTTAACATGCTTCATTATAGCACGAAATCTGATACAACATGGTCAGAACATGGAACCTAAAATTAGTTCAGCTATAAACTATGAGCTCTCATGGTATGGTCTTGATATAATGAATTTCTAGTGTACTTAAAGAAGAAGTTTTTTAGTTTGCAGTGACAGCCTAAAAGTGAATGACCAGTCTAAAAGTGAAAGGCCTAAAAGCGAAAGGCCTAGAAGTGAAAGGCCAAAAGCCGAGAGGCCTTTGAGTGGTTGGTAATTGACATGACCTCATTATCAGATGACCATCATATATACTTACATGTATTTCAATATGCTCTTCAAAGGATTTTCTGGCTGTTTTGATTGAAATACAGACATAGCTTCTGTATTGCAACAGCTGGAATATTCCTTCGAGTTTTTTTCTGCACAACTGTGGACAGTGACAATACCCTGCAAGCTGAAATTTAAAATTTTGCATGTTGAACCACAGTTCAAGATAGATACCTAATCATAATCATATTTTCTAATTATCTACATTCTACAGTGCCCAAAAACGCAAAGTCGCAGGAACCAGCTTATTCACAAGTGCTCAGTCAAAAGAAAATTCATAGGCAGGTAAGGTCAAAATCAGTTCCAGTGGTCAGGCAGGCAGTCAGACGGCTATAATAGGTGGTGTTTAGAATTGAAGCAGCAACGAGAGAGGTAAGGGGAAGAGGTGGAAGCAGGGGAGGATTTGTGGAAAAGGAGCATTAGCATCATATCCGTATTAAGTAAGGTTTTGTTTGTCTTCTGCTAGGCCACGATCTGTTCGGTCAGTACGAAGTTTCTTAGACGAGAGCGTTGAAGACACCGAATTGCATTCTGGGAACAAGGGAGTTTGTGATGACTACAACAGCGACAGTCTAACGTCTCGTAGCAGCGGCTTTGGAAGTCTACCACGCAGAGAACCGTCTGGTAAAGATCAATATTGATTCAATTTTTTGCTTCCTTTCCTCTTGAAACATCCTTAGAAATGCTTTTGATTCAAAACGCCTTTGCGCTTAGATGCTCTGCCCAGTCAACGATTCCGTGAGGTACTAAGAGTCGTTATGTTAAGTGGCTAGAGTGAGGCACCACTTACTTGTTGCGTAGTAGCTGAGTGGATAGAGCACTCGACGTGTATTGCAGAGAGTATAGGTTCAAGCGTCCACTTCAGTGGTCACTGTGAAAGGACCTTGAGCAAGTCCTTCACGCACAGTTGCAAAGCACTTTCGATAATCTTTGATACGGTCGTCTGTGCACTCCTGAACTTTGGAAGTAGGATAAGATCAAATGCAGTTGTATTGTATTGTATTAAGTACCACTTTTACAATATCATGAACGAGACCGTAGTGTATTCATAACATGTTTTTTTGTATCGGATGAATGCGTTTGCACTTGGACTCATTTATTGCGAACTGTATTCCTGTACTTGCCATATTGAGGCCAAATTCTATTATGAAAGACATGGATTGCGATTTTCTGACAGGCTATACATGTACGTTATAATAAATGACAACAACAAGTACACACATTCTAGACCAAAATTGCTGAAATTTCTAACCTGGCTTCCTGAGGTATCAGCCTATGGAAAAATTTTATTAAATCAGTTGAAACTAGTGCTCCCTTTTCTTGACCTTAACCATGTTTATGGGGACCATCTTACAAGAGATTATTTTTGTGACTGAGGCAAGCAAGGCTGGCTATTTGATAAAATGTCACATTGGTGGGTAAACTCTCTTGTTAGGTGACTGCCCGCAACTTGCTGAATGCTTTAATACTTAACACCCTCTAATTAATGACATCTCTATAGTTGTGTGTTTGAATAGTTGCCTTTGAAATGGATGTAAGTAAGTAAGTAAGTATACTGTTTATTAAACCAACTGCCAGGCCACACTCTAGTGTACATCCATCGCAAAAAGCAATTCCTCATATAATTGTCAGCATGGGGTAAGATGCGATCATGAGAATGTGATCGGAGGATGTATACTACTGACTTTTTTGGAGGAAGTGACCAATGCAGGACATGGCCTGGATTTTTCAGGACCGCAGAAAAGAGACAAATGTTGGCTTGGTGGCGGAGCTCTTCAAAGGTTGGATTGTCTCTGTACCTCTGCATGCACAATGCACATGGTCCGAGAGATTTGTGGTGTGGCCTCTTAGCAGGCTCCACAGGCTGTTGTACTACTTGTAGTTTCATTTGCTTGGTTTGCAGACAGCAGCCTGAAGAAGCCAGCAGAGATTGAGAGGGAAGTCAGAGCACCTGTAAAGCCAAGAACCTGTGATGATATTAGTCTTTCGATCAGCAAATCTCAGTATTCCTTCGACTCTTCCGTCTCCGAAGCCTTTCAGAGGTTGGTCCTGTCAGCAATGTACTTACTGGTCGTTGTAAGCTGGTCTAATGTGCTTTCTCTAACAAAGTACATTTCTGCTGTAATGCAAATGTAAATGTAGATCTTTGAAATTTCTCAGCGCCACAGGAAAGCCACGTCAGAGAGCAGCTTATTCACCGGCACTACATCAAATCAAGTCCGCTATAGCCAGGTTGTTTTGTCTGTTCCGGTGCCTGGTGGGAATCCGGGGAGGTTAAGCCAAGGAGACAGTATGGAGCTACGGTGGTAATCGGTGATGATGGTGGTTGTGTGGTGGTGTAGGAGTAGAATCAGGATAGGATAGCTTGAAGAGTTCGGTTTTCAGTCATGAGTGGAAGGCAGCGGAGGACAGTGCAAGCGACGGAGAGGTGAAATTAACAGGCTGTACAATGTACATATGCACATGTCAATGTACATGAAACCTAGCATATTTTATGAATAATTTACTCCAAAGCAATTAACATTTGAGCAAAATCCATCATAATTAAAATAATGCAATTTGATATCACCCTAGGAAAACAATCTCAAATTAATCCCGTGCATAAATGTTTTCTTAAGAAAAAAGTGTTTAGAGACTGGTTTCTAAAGTTGTTATCAAGTTTAAGGACTAGTTTTCCTCATATTGTTTTTTAAACTGTTGCTTCTGAAATGTTCCTTTGGGATTCGTGGAGTTTACCAGTTTCTGTGTAAGCTATAATGAGTACACTGACCGTACACTCAGTGGGAAGATGAGAAGGCGAGGGAGAGGACTGGCCACCCGCCCTCATATGCCAAGGCTAAGAAAATGAAGTCGTTAACACTTCATAGCCATGGCTACCTCAGGGCTAGCTTAAGAGACTGCTCTACTTCTGTGCCTCGATGTTGGCAAGTAGGCTACCAATTGCTGGTTTACTCAGTCATTAATGACTTCATTTCTAGATTCACCAACTGCACTGACAGTAAACAATGCTGTTTCAGATCCTTCTCAGTCAACTATCAGATGTCAACAGACAACTTCGCACGGCATTTCAAGTCCGGCCTTGGCACAAGACGTCACAAGGTTGATCTGAGTTTGAATTACCTAGATTTTAAAAGCATATTATTGATAGTTTACGACCTGTGCCTCTACTGTTTGCAAAACTGCTGCTCCAGTGTTGACTCAGATTTAGACAAGAACCATCTTATGATAAGTTTAATCTCTATAGGTGAATTAATTTCGTAATCCTTGTCTCTGACCGTGTTGTATCTGAATTCGTGTTATAATGAAAGATGTTTTAATGGGTCTCCAGTATACCAGAAGTCAAGTTTGTTTACTATTTCTAGGAATATCATTGGCAAAAATAATTAGAATTGTTTGATAAAAATAAAGTCAACAGTGTCAAAGCTGAAACAGCAAGACCAAGGCCATGCCTGCCAAGGTCAAATCCGACAAAGGCCAGATACTTTAAGGCCCGCACAGGCCCCATAACCCTACATTGGGAGGGAAACAATTTTCAAACTGAAGAAGTGGCACACAGGATATCTTGCTTTGGTGACTACTTTCTTATAACATTGCTCACTTGTGACATATTGTCTAGTCTGCAAAATGCAAACTTGGCAAGACTGAGGTACAGTGGCATTCACTGAACAAGGCCACCATGACTCTATTTAACCATGATCGGTTCTTTTCTTAAGCCAACCGAATGTGCATACGGGTTCTGTCAAACCAGAAATGACAACCAGTTGGTTGAGGAACTCATTCAGGAAACCAACTGCCGCACTGACGAGATGCTTGAAGGTCAGTTTCAATTTTGTTGCATCATTTGGTCTTCATACAATATCGATACGACTTTTGCATTTGTAGTGTACACACGCATAGTGATGAACTGTACAGTCGCATAGTTGTTCGGTAAGCCAATCAAAACAAGTGCTTCCAAAGCCCACACTTGAACAGCTAGTGCCTGGCATTTCCAGCCATATTCACCCAACTTAATTTCCTGCAGGTCTACAGTGGAAGCCATATTCACCCAACTTAATTTCCTGCAAGTCTACAGTGGAAGCCATATTCACCCAACTTAATTTCCTGCAAGTCTACAGTGGAAGATTCACCCAACTTAATTTCCTGCAAGTCTACAGTGGAAGCCATATTCACCCAACTTAATTTTTTGAGCAGACGGCTCATACCAATGTTTGTCCGATGCTCAAACTCTTTCTCGTCCGTTAAGGCTTTTTTAAAACAAAGGTCCAAGACATGAGAAGGTATGATGGGGCTCGAATGGATTTGCGGAAGTGTGACTATAGCGTATCCGTGCAAGCTGTATCGTTCAGTGTCAAATTCCCAATGCACTGATGATCTGTTGCCCTCAGGTTTGAACGTTAGGCGTTTCAACAAAAGTACTCCTATATCTCCTCTGAAGATCCCGCTCCTCATCTCATTCATTAAGACGTTTATATAATGCCTCTTCAAGAGGGCTACTATTTCAAGTATGATTACAACTATGGCAGTGGTGCTACAGAAGTGATTACCGGTAGATTACATTAGAAAAATGTATGTCTGTACCCACAATTCTAAAAAAATAAGTTCAGCAAGTTGTGTAAAGTAATCACAATTACAGACTTCTTTTTACTTTGAGGTAGCAGTCAGTTAGTGCACTACAAGTTGTGATAACAGTGCTATGGAAATCTCCAGAGTAAAGTATTATTATTATTACAAACATTTTTAATGTGCGCAAAGTCACACAGAAATGCGAATCAGAGGCACGGTTAGTCAGTAGTTAGGTTTCATATGCATAGAGCCATTGAAATAAAATTTTGATTTTGATTGACTTTTTGCCATTCCACACTTATTAATTCATTATAACTTTGTGTGATCCTATTTGCCAGAGACTCGTATTCAGCTTTTTGTGACGAAAGATGGTCGGACCCTCGTCAATTCTGCATCATCGAATGATATGCAGCCTTCCTCAAGTTCACATCGTAGAGTTTCTAGCGACAGTTGATACCGGTTTCATGAGTTGGATCTTCCCACATGAACAGGATTGATTCTTAATTTAAATCCGTGCTCTGGTGTTCTGTGCTGGCTTCCATCATCAGTGGTCACAGAAACGAGCCTGGATCTTAATTTATTTGCAGATGGTTAAAGATGATATGTTGAAAAATTATTCTTTCTGCTTCGGATGGAAATTTTTATCTGCAGAAAAGAGTGGATGGATATGTTGATTTTTATTCAGATATTAAGACAAGCTGAAAATGGGCTTTTCAATGAAAATTTTCTGAGGAAGTTGGAAATGTTGTTTTATACAAAAATTGGTAAAGATGAATCGTGATTTATTCACAGAAGTTTAAAGATAAGTTGAAAATTGGTCTTTGCAATGCAGTTGGATAATGTTGCCACAGTTGAAAATAGTAGGAGTTATGAAAACATTTAGCTTCTCAGCACTGAGTAAAATGTGCTGTATTAAGTGACGATAGCAGACAGTGAAGCAAAAACCATCTCGTCACAATAGTAACAACTGCTGAACAGTACGTAGTTTTGATTATTTATAGTGCAGTTAGGAGAATATATTTATAGCAGACAATTAAGCATATTGTGATTTCGCTAGGTTTTATGTTTTGCAGAAAAATTCTGCTGGATTGTTATTTAAAAGCAATTTAACATGAGGCATTACGATTTGAACTGAAGTTTGTGTAGTAAAAAGTTATACATCTCCAATAAAATGTTGTCTTAGGAAAACTCTGATGTTTGCATATTTTGATTCAAAATTGTTTATGAAGATGATGTCAAACTTTTATTATGCTCCTGAAATGTTTCTCATTTTGATGTAATTGTTTGTAAAGCAAGCTAGGTTTTGTGTACACAGCCATGTGTACATGTACGACAGATTTGTACATTCTTTTGGAAGTACATTTAAATTCTAAAAATTTAATTTCAACAACTGCTTGCACCTTTCTGTTTAATATAATTTATCATTTAGCACAGAATTAACCTCTAGCATACATAAAAATACTTCTAGTGTGTATAAAACTCCCTACAGCATAACCGCTACCTCTAGCATATATCAGAATCATTCTGCACATCTAGTCATCAGTATCAACATAAAGCAAGAACGTCTTCTACATACACTACATCATTATCATAGGCTGAAAACGATTGCACTTGATGATGGATTGTTATTGAGTTAAGTGCAGTTTCCTTGCCACAGCACTACTAAACACCTGTTTAAATCGTGCGTTATCAAAATTATTACCAATAAAACTTTTATATTTTATAGGCAAACATTGCCAAATACATAATTTTCCTAATTGATCAATAAAAATCTGCACAAGTCAATACTGTGTGTAAAAATCAGTTAACAGTTTGCAAGATGCCTTAGAAAGGCAGGTCAGATAGCAATAGTGCACCAGAAACTTGATCTAACGCTTATACCTTATCAGAGTCCTGTTATAATGAGTTTATTTTCTGTAGCTGAATTAATTTAGGTATTATGTCCCCAACCATATGATATCACAATTCGTTTTATAATGAAGCGTGTTATAGAGAATTTCCACTTTAGTTGGAATGCACATCATAAGCACACTTTATCACTTGTGACTAAGTTGATTACAGCTATCCAGTTGTAACTGAAAGACTATGTACATTGAGCAAAATACTTTAAACTATAGTACTTTGTGACAGTTTTCTGGGCAGTAATGAAGGACAGATTAAACATGCAGCTGGCAGTGAAATTGTACATGACACAAACAAACTGGTACTATTGCATTTAACTACACCTTGACCTAATTTATAATCTAACATCATGGGAATGACAAACATATGGCTTCATCAAAATTTTTGCTAACATTGAAATTACAGATTTCATAGCTTTCCATAATTGACTTCATGAAATAACTAACATAGGAATTATGGATATTTCAAGCGTTAAATAACCTGGCAATGACAAAAGCTATTTCACGGACATTCTGAAAAACATAACAAGGTGTATAAGCTATACGAATGCTCTAGGGTGGCAATCCAGCAATGGGTGAAAATTTTTTTTACATTTTCTTCATGTGCCACCCTCTAATTTTGTTCATTTTGGGATCCATAGTAACTGGTAAAAGTTGCATTGTCGCAGTCTACGCGGGTGCATGCATCAAGGGAAGAAAACCGACGCGTCAACAAGCTTGTTTACATCGCACGGAAAATTCTGCAGCAAGCTGTCAACATTAATTCGGTGCATGCAACAAGGATATACGTGTTCAGTAGGACTTTCCAGGGAAAAGTACAGTGACGTCACAGAACGTTCTGGAATCCGGGAGAACTCTATATAAGATAGATCTGATGTACATTAAGGGCCTTTTGACGAAGATTTGTAAACGTTGAAACATTGATCGTATAACGTTCAATCGAGACCAGCCAACCTGTGTGCTGTCTACGATTGTGATATTTGATAGACGAGTTGACTTACTCTACACTTAATCGACTTTATTTTTAAATAAAGATCTTTTAATAGTTCCTTCGTTGGTTCGTCGTTGCGATCGAAGGAGTCGACCGCGACATTATTGGTGTCAGAAGTGGGATCATCGGTGTTGGATCCGGTGAAGAAGACGCGAGCCGGCGGAGGAAGGAGTCAACCCGGAGGATCAAGAGACGGTCTGTTCCAGACAGCGAGCGGATCGAGACGCCTTTCTACCGTGGGAGACGGGTGAATCGGCATACGACAGTCGGACGGACGAAGTGCGTCGTTCGGCTGAGACAGCAGAAGACAGCAGTCAACATACGGGTAAGATCCTAGGTGTTGTCGTGGCTGAGAAGGAGAAAAGAGAGTGGAGTTGCAGCCGAGTGGGAGGCAGCCATTGTTTCTCTTTCAATATCTGCTGATTATTTCTTTGAAATTTGATCCATTGTTGTGATCGAGGCCAGACTTGCGTGAGCTTGTATAGTTTTTGCGTACTTGGCGAGTGTACTTCTTTGGATACTGCATAATTGCACTTTGGGTTGTGGAATTTTCCTTTTGTGTGGCGGGTTTGCCGCGTGGTGTCTGTTTTTTTTGTTGATTGTTGTTGACTGACTGTTTGTAAAAATGGAAGCGTTGCCAACAGAGATGCAAGCGAATATTCGCAAAATGTCGTCTGAGCGCCTTAGGGTGTATCTTATGAAGGCAGGAAGGGACGAAGATGATGTTATGTCATGGGATCGAAATCAGTTAATGGAAGAGTGGGCCATGGAGATTGGAAAAGAGGAAGAGGAATTTAAGGGTAGTCCAATATCTCCAACAGGAGTGGATTACGAGCTGCAGAAGCGCCGTCTGGAGTTCGAAATCCGTAAATATGAAGAACAAAGGGAGGAACGGAAGGAGAAGGAAGAAAGGGAGGAAAAGAGGAGAGAGGAAGAAAAGAAAGAACGGAAGGAGAAGGAAGAAAGGGAGGAAAAGAGGAGAGAGGAAGAAAAGAAGGAACGGAAAGAGAAAGAAGAAAGAGAAAAGAAGGAACGGAAAGAGAAAGAAGAAAGGGAGAGGAAGGAAAAGCAGGAAGAACGAAATGTTAGAGATTCTTTAGCAAGTCGTACTAAGCGTTATAGTGATGCCCTCAAGAATATTCTTTGGAAATTTCCTTCCGACCCTATAGAAATTCCAGGTTTCTTTGATCACTTGGATGGTTTGTTTAATGTGTATGAGGTGGATGAAGATGTTAGAGCAAAATTATTGCTAGCCATTTTAAGTGAAAGAGCTAAGGCATTAACCATGCGCCTTACTGAGGCACAGCTCCATGACTACAAATTCCTGAAGGAGTTTTTGCTAAGGGAGTTTAAGATAAGCCCTTCAAATCTTAGAGCCCGATTTTGGTCGTTGCACAAAGCATCGGACGAATCATTTACGATCTATTCATCCAAATTGCGTGTGGCTCTTATGTATTATTTGAAAAGTAGAAAGATAACTGATGAGTTTGATAAACTTGTAAGTTTATTGGTTGCGGATCGGCTTAAGGAGTCCTTGTCGAAGGCTTGTTTAGATTATATATTGGCCCAAGAAAAAGAGGAGTGGTTGAGCTGTGAAGACATAGCTAATGCGGCTGACATTTATGTAGCGTCGCATGATGGTGGGAATGACTTAGTATGCCGTAGTCATCCGACACCGAAGTATAACAATTGGACGAGAGGTCAACCACATGTTCAAGTCAATAACCAGACAGCTCAACCCAAGTCTCCCAAACCGGAAATAAGGGGTGAAGCCAAGATAGGTGCGAGGGTGTCTCAGGAGGAGGCCAAGGTAAAGGGTCTCTGTTTCCTATGTCATCAGAAGGGTCATAGGGCAAGGGAGTGCCAGACCAAACCAAGTTCTAAAAAGGTGAGTACTTGTAAATCTGGGAACCCAACTGAAGAAGTGACCGACTTATTTGTTGAGAAGGTCAACGTGTTGCATGAGATACCTGAACAGGTAAAGCAAGGGAATTTATTGGATAATTCTAAACCAATAGGGTTGGAAACTGCTGTAAGGGTATACGAGAATAGTATTGATGGATTACACGAGAGGTCGTATATCAATGTACAGATTGAAGATCTCCCTTCTCAGCCAGCATTATCTGATTCAGGAGCAGAAATTTGTTGTATTGATAAGAAATTAATTGAGTCACTAAACTTACCCGTGATTAAACGGATTAATATAATTGGTTTTCAGGGAGAAGGATGTAAGGCAGATGTAGTATACCTACAAATGAAATTAGCTAATTCAATGGAAGGAACGACGAACATTGCGCCATCTTTGTGCGTCATGTTCGCTGTAGTCCCTGAACTAAATGAACGGGTTATTCTGACACCCCATGTTGTGGACCTATTAAGGGATAGTTCGCAATATGTAGTGATGGTAGCTGGCGTAGATCGATGTGTACAAATAAATAAAGGGGCAGAAGAAGATAACTTAGAAGTTAATATCGAGAAAAGTAACAGCAACGAATCCTTGCCGTCAGAAGTGAATGAATATTCTCAGGAGCAACTAGTTGATGATTTAGATAATTTTCTTGATGTTGAGTCAACAGAGTTCAAGTCTGATGAGGGAGTAGCGAATAATGATACTTTATTGCGTGAGCAACAGAATTGTCACAATCTTATACCTTGCTGGCAACAAGCGAGACAGAATAAAAATAATTTCTTTATAGATAATAACCTCCTGTACCACAAAGGGGAAATTATGGGACATAAGGTTAATCAATTATGTTTACCGGAAGATAGAATCGAGGTTGTCTTGCGAGTAGCACACGATGCCCCATGTGCTGGGCACATGGCTTTTAAGGCAACGAGAGCCAGGATCAAATTAAACTTTTGGTTTCCAAGAATGGATGAGAGGATTCGCGAATATTGTGCGTCTTGTCAAATTTGTCAACTAAGAACTCCAGTTAAAGTGGCAGATCGAGTCCCGATCACTCCTATTCCGAGGGCGGATGAACTCTGTTTTAACCATCTAAATATGGATTGTATTGGCCCTATGGTAGTGACTGGAGAATCCAACCAATCGAAACCCCAGTACAATTATGCTCTGGTTCTGGTGGACAAATTTTCTCGTTGGCCGATGGCGTATCCTCTTAGATCGCTGAATGCAAAGGGAGTTTGTGAAGCTCTGTTGCAAGTTTTTACAACTTTTTCTATTCCAAGGATCGTCAGTTCTGATTGTGGTACCAACTTTACCAGTCGTTTGACGAAAGAATTCTTGCGGCGAATGGGTTGTAGTCCCAGATTTAATACCCCTGGACATCCTGAGGCAGCTGGATTGGTTGAAAGATGCAACCAAAGCTTGAAAACCATGATCTTTAAGCTTGCTCAATCTGATCCTCGTGGATGGCACCAATTGTTACCGTTTGTTCTGTGGAGCCTTAGAGAAAAACCTTCAGGCACGACTCATATTTCGCCATTCACTATGGTTTATGGAACTCTTCCTCGGGGTCCACTTAGTGTGTTGAAGGAATCGTGGGCTGGCGAACGAAAAGTACCTCTTAACTTAGGTAAATCACCCGAAGAGTATCTCCAATCACTGAAGGAAAACCTCGAATTCGCGAAAGTTTATGCAGATTACTATAGTGATATAGAAACAAAGCGGTATGCAGATTATTATAACTTGCGTAGTACTGACAGAAAATACGAAGTTGGAGATAAAGTAGCAGTATTAGCACCAGATTTTGGTAGTTCTAAATTTTATAGTCGATGGCAAGGACCTGCTACCGTAGTCAAGGTTAAATCCCCATATTCTTATATAGTAGAAATAGAGGGAAAACAAAGACATTTACACGCAAATAAGATCAAGCGATACCATGAACGACTCGAACAAGCGATGATCAATAGCTGTTCAGTAATTGTTGATCAAGATGAAGAATTTGGTATAGTAGAGGTTGTAGATCAGGAAGAACGTGAACAAATAAGCCCGAGTAAGCGAATTGATCCTCTGATTATAGCGCATCTTTCGCAAGAGGAACAGAAGCAACTTTTTGAAATTTTGGATCGGCACACGGCAGTATTTGTGGATAAACCTGGGTATTGTCCAGTATTAGAACATGAAATTAAGATAACTCATGATTTCACTCCTAAGCGTTTAAGGGCATATAAAGTACCTGAGCTACTTAAACCTGAAGTACAACGCCAGATAGAAGAAATGTTGGCATTAGACATCATTCGACCATCGAAAAGTGAAATGGCCAGTCCGGTAGTTTGCGTTTTAAAGGGACCCAAAGGTCAAAATGGCGTTCGATTGGCAATTGATTATCGCCATGTTAACAAATATTCTCTAGGTGATTGTTACCCGACCCCAGACATTGCTGACATCTTACAAAAGGTGGGACGGGCAAAGTTTATTAGTGTTTTCGACGCGAAATCGGGGTATTGGCAAATTCCAGTTCGGAAAGAACATCGATGGCTTACGGCATTCGTATGTGATGCAGGACTTTTTGAGTTCACAAGAATGCCGTTTGGACTCAAGTCCGCTAGCAATACCTTTATTCGTGCTATGACCCAAGTTTTACATCCAGTGCGAAGTTTTACCGAACCATTCGTCGATGATATGGCAGTGGTTTCAATGAATTGGAATGACCATTTAGAACATCTAGAGAAATTCTTGCAAACTATTGAGGAAGCAGGACTCACTTTGAATTTAAGAAAATGTAATTTTGCACAAAACAAAATAAAGTTTGTTGACCATATAGTAGGGTCAGGTTGTATTGAACCTGATCCAGGTAAGATCGCTACGATCAATGATATCCATCCTCCAACAACAAAGAAAGAAGTTAGAAAGGTTATGGGTTTTTTCAGTTACTTTCGAAATTTTATACCTGCTTTAGCTGAAAAGGCACGGGTAATAACTGATTTGACACGAGATAACATACCTACGAAGGTGCCTTGGGAGCAAAAGCATCAAGAAGCACTAGATAAGTTAAAGGATGATCTCAGTAAAGCTACACAGTTGCATACCATTGATTTCACTAAGGAATTTGGTTTAAGTGTTGACGCAAGTGCCACCGCGGTCGGGTGTTGCTTGTTTCAGTGGACCGAAGAAGGTCAAGAAAAACCAATTGCTTTTGCTAGCCTTAAACTTACAGATACACAGATGCATTGGTCTACAATTGAGAGAGAGGCTTTCGCAGTAATTTGGGCACTTAAACGATTCAAGTCATGGATATTCTTATCAAAGATAATCATTTATTCAGATCATAATCCTTTGTCTTATCTCACAGATGCAAGCCCTAAGAGTGCGAAACTGACTCGTTGGGCGTTAGCATTGCAAGAGTTTAACGTGGACTTTCGATATCGTCCTGGACGTCAGAACACGGTGGCTGATTTCCTCTCTCGGTTGTGACTCGGATGGTGAAGGGGGGAAATGGCCCGACACACAAGGATCGAGCCCGCAAATTGTATAGATAAATTGACTAACTGATGTGTTTTGTTTTGTTTGTATATGCTGTGTCGAGATGGAGTCTGGAGGCCCGGCTTGATCGTGATGACCCGTTCGAGATGGTGCTGAAGACGTGTCATCATCTGAGGGCGGAGGGAATGTCGCAGTCTACGCGGGTGCATGCATCAAGGGAAGAAAACCGACGCGTCAACAAGCTTGTTTACATCGCACGGAAAATTCTGCAGCAAGCTGTCAACATTAATTCGGTGCATGCAACAAGGATATACGTGTTCAGTAGGACTTTCCAGGGAAAAGTACAGTGACGTCACAGAACGTTCTGGAATCCGGGAGAACTCTATATAAGATAGATCTGATGTACATTAAGGGCCTTTTGACGAAGATTTGTAAACGTTGAAACATTGATCGTATAACGTTCAATCGAGACCAGCCAACCTGTGTGCTGTCTACGATTGTGATATTTGATAGACGAGTTGACTTACTCTACACTTAATCGACTTTATTTTTAAATAAAGATCTTTTAATAGTTCCTTCGTTGGTTCGTCGTTGCGATCGAAGGAGTCGACCGCGACATGCATTAACAAATAATAATATTTACTGGTAGCTCAATACAGCAATTGATACTTAGCAATAGTCTGTTCCGCAAATTACCAATGTCGATCAAATATTGTGTTGTGATTCATTTATTTTTATGTTTGCTTACTGATTAGTATTGTTATGATTCAGTAGATGTCATTTATAGTCTCTTCTCTTTGCTGCATGAGTGCCTACAGTGATAATATACTTCTTCTTCTGGTTCTCTGCCTTCAGGCAGGTTCAAACGTCCGACGTCTCCACCTCTCTCGATTTTGAGCCTCTTCCTCGAGTCTTTTGTATCCTTCCTTCATCATCCAATCCAGCATCATCTGTCTTGGTCTTCCCCTTATCCTCCTCCCCTCCATTCTTCCCTCGATAACATTTCTTAGCAGAGAGTCCCCTCTCAGCGTGTGTCCGATCCATTTCCTCTGCCTCTTTCTTAGTGTGTTTATCAAGGACCTGTCTTCTCCAATCCTTTCCAACACTTCTTCGTTTTGTTTTACGTTCTGTCCAGCTGATCTTCTCCATTCTTCTCCAAATCCACATTTCGAATGCCTCCAGTTTCTTGATGTCCTCTTTCCTCATGGTTCATGTCTCTGATCCGTACAACACCACACTCCATACCAGTGTCTTTACCATTCTTTTCTTTAGATTCCTGTTCATTTTCCCTCTCAATAGCTCTTTCCTTTTTGTGAATGGCTCTTTACCCAGTGCTATTCTTCTTCTAATTTCTTTATGACATCTGGCATCTGTCGCAATCATGGTTCCCGGGTAGCAGAATTCTTTTACTTGCTTTATTTCCTCTGCACCGATTTTTATTCTGACTATATTTCATTTTCCTTTACTTATCCTCATTACCTTCGTCTTTTTGATGTTTATTTTCATACCGTATTCAATTGATGTGGTGTTTAGTTGGTCCATCATTTTCTGTAGGCCTCTCTGGCTTCTTGCCATCATTGCCTGCAATGCCTGGTCATCTGCGAACCTGAGAGCCCTAATCAGTCTGCCTCCAACCTTGATCCCCTCCTCCATATATTCCAGTACTTTTCTAATAAGCTCTTCTATGTAAATATTGAAGAGTAACGGTGATAACGGGCATCCTTGCCTCACTCCTCTGCCCAGTTTTCCTGGTTCCGAATACTCTCCATCTATTCTTATTTGCACCTTTTGTCCCATGTACAGGTTTCCTATCAGTCGTCTATCTCTCCAGTCTACTTCTAAGTGCTTGTATTAGCCTTCTCCAGTCGACTCTATCGAATGCTTTTTCATAGTCCACAAAACATATATAGTTATACACATCTTGACCATTTTGGCAGCTCCTCTCTGTTAGTACCCTTAATGTTCCGATAGCATCTCTTGTTCCCATGCCCTTTCTGAATCCGAATTCGTCGTCTCCTATCCCATCGACTGCCACCGTCTTTGCTTGCACTCTCTTTGTTAGTATTCTTATCATGATCTTTGACGCATGAGTGAGGAGGCTTGCGTTTTTCGATCCCAATGTGCCGGTTGAAATGAGGATAGCAATGGTTGCGGCTCTGAAAAAGACCGGACACCCAGACCATACTCGGCGCATAGTTCTCACGGCAGCAGACATCCACGACAAACAGCTGTTCACTGCTGTTGACATCCCGCAAGACTTCCTCATACACGATTTCAGCACATGGGAAAATAATGAGGCCTACACTGAAGCTCAGGAGAAGCTCAAAGGGTTGAAGGTGGTGAACGATGCAGCGGAGCACGGTGTTGCACTTGTCCAGTCGTTCAACAGTGTCATCACCAACCAGGAGGAGCAGAAGCAGTACCTGTTGCAGGTGGTAGAGAAGCATCGGCAGACCTTCCCTAATGCCAGCAAATCAACTCTACTCGGACATTAACTTTGCAGTCAGACACTTCATTAAAAAGGATCAAACTTTGACATTGTTCAATGTTAATGCACCAGACAATAATCTGCTGAAATGTTTCAAAAGTTGTGTTCTTTATTACTGATATATAACCAATATTGACTAACCTAGTAAGAACAATAGAACATGGAAACTTGGGAAGGTAAAAGTTTACTTCCATAGTGAACACTTTAGAAAAGTCAAATTTAACATTTCACTAACTTGTCGCAATGCTGCAAAGCAGCTGCATAATAAATAAAAAATATTCAAACTATGACTTTGTTGAGCTACCAGTAAATGTTGTTTTAATGTTCCAAAACTTTGTGTGTTTCAATCTTTATGTAAAATTAAGAGAATTAAGGGGTGGGAACGTAAGAATGTGAAAATTGTTTTTTGAGTGCCACCCTAGAATGCTCACACTAGATAACCATAGAGCCTATAATTGAACTGAGCCAGGCACCTTATACTGATTACACGGTTCTTTCTTGGTAATCAAACTTTTGTAATTGTTCCAGATGTTTACGAGACTAGCACACACTGTTCCACCGGCTCTTTTCTTTTGTGTCTCCTACAAATAGCAAATACAACTGATGAGAACTAAGATTGCCTTACTAATAAGATTCTATATCGAGGTCACATGGTTACTACATGTAAGTGGCCAAAATGTTGGCTCTTTGCCAAATACAAAATAGGTTCAAATCCTAAGTTTCATTTAATGCAATGTGTAATATAATGGACTGTAATCTGGCGTACTTTCATGTAATGTAAATCTCCTAAATGTTTCAGTGCCCCAAAAGTACCTCAGAGAGACCAGCTTATTCACCGGTGCATGAACAAATCAAATCGACAAGAACGAGGTTGTTCATGCAGTTTTCATATAAATCACATTGTTGACCTGAGCCAAACCTTTCTGGGTAAGCTTTTATATACAAGTGCCTTTTGGAGTCTAATGTTCAACAGTTCCTACACACAAAAAAGAAACTGCCTGTCAGCTGAGAAATTTATGTAACCTTCTCTCCAGCAATTGCAAGGAATTCTAATGACTTGCTGCCAGTCCAAAGCCAGGATGAAGGACAGAGGCAACGCTAATCATCTTTATTATGACACAGCATCGTTAAACTGCAACTAAAGAACCAAGCTAATGACTTACCATTCTGTTTATGTCGCCAACGCAGATCCATCCTGAAGATGCTGCCTTTGAATTATTCTCACTACTGGTTGTAACAGCCCACTTGGAATGGTCCAATTGTTCCTTAAATTCTTGGTCTACGACATTCAGACCCAGGACGTTGAAAACCTGTTACAATTTCAATTTTATCTATGATTACACATTTCTATTATTATCATTACTATAATTATTAGTTATTATTATTACCTAAGGCATTATATTATTTCTGGAATTATCATCTTTATCATCATCCTCATTATCATTCTCCTCATTGAAAATCTCAAAACTCACTATTTCTCATTAGCTTTAAAGAATTTGGATATCTGACAGCTCCTCACCTGGTGACTGACTAAATGTGCCTTCGATTTGCATTTCTGTGTGACCTTGAGTGCATTCAAATGTTTGTAATAATAATAATAATAATAATAATAATAATAATCAGTCTCCTCCTTGTCATCATTTGTTGCATAAACAAGGTCATGTAGCAGTACAGAAGTCTCTCTGGTAGACCTAACACCACAGTCATCATCTTCTAAAGGCCTACGAAAGAACTGGGCAAATGAAGCATGCAAAGATTTATGTATTGCAGTTTGCAACTTTGCTGACAAAAATACATTAAAGGTCAAGTTATGGCATTCATTCAGTTACTGCAGGGATGGCAAACCTATGGCATGCGTGCCCAAAGTGGCACGCATTCAGATTTGTTGGGCACGCGGAATTCAGAGCGTCCCCAAAATTTCAAACTTAGGAAAACAAAATCCCTGTAGGAATCCACATTTTCTTTTTTTGGAAGGACTTTATTTTAGCACCATTCAAAAACGATCTTTGAAATAACGTCTTTTATTCATTACCTTTGTTAACTAAAACCTATATGAGAAAAATAATTATACACTATGCAATATTCCGAAGGGCACGCGACGGCATAGTTTAAAATGATTTATCAGCATTTTGGCACGCACCTTAAAAAAGGTTCGACACCCCTGAGTTACTGCAAACATCATCAATAACAGCACTCAGACGTGCAAACCCTGGGGCTTTCAACATATATGCACAATCAGAAAACATGCACATGCTACATTATCAATGACCGGCCCATTGGCTTTAGTGTATCATTGACCCAAGCTTTACCGATACAATATAAGCATGCTGCTCGTCAGTATCAGCGTAAGGGGTGCACTATACAAATGCACTAATGTCTTTATCACATGCAGGCCAAAGAAGAAGCAAAATTAGATGAACACCTGATAAACATTATCTAAACGGCTGCTATGAAAAGTAAAAACATGTTAGGTTTGGTGGGAGTTGACTCAAGGGCTGTGACAAGAGTGAAAGTGAAACAGTATAAGAACTTGAACAAAGATAACAGGTTAAATCAATAATAAATGAGAAATTAATTAGTAAATTCAAACATGCCTTCTGTCCTGAGCAGTCAGAGCCCATCCTGCCAGCCCCATTCTGCCACGTCTCAACCAAGAGGTCAGAGTTGAAATAGGGTGCAACCCAATCATGATAGAGATCTGGAAATACGGAAATACATACTAAATCATTTAATTCTTTTAAGCCTCTACGAACAACCAATAATTTATAAGAAACTATTTTCCAATGTCTTATGCCCAATGACAAAAAAAACATTTGGGATTCTTCCTAAATTTAATTATGGACAGACATCAAGATTTTACTAAACTGTAAAGAATAGATTGAAAATAAATTACTCTACGTTAGCCTCTAACAAATGTGCTTGCCTACATATTAGAAGGCTATGGGAATTCTTTCTGTTTCCTCTGAAGTTTCTAGTCAAGCTGTTTTTTTTATTCGAAATGTATGCTTGTCTAACTAATGTAATGTACTCTTGATTTGTCACAGAATGTTATGGCACACTATATATAGGTATCTTAACAACAATAATTACAATAATAATAATATTTATAATTATAAGAAATAATTCCATGTACATTTGAGTTGCCAGACATCTGCAAAGACTAGCCATCCCAGAAATGCATTTCACCCTTGTTTCGATTAGTTTTTCAAACTCTCTCAATTTTATAATAATCAAAATGATAATTATCACAAGACATATGTATTCACTGGTACCAAAACCTTCTGTACAAACATCAGTACTAATAAGTCAATAACCAATTTATATGGAAAAATACAATTAAAACATTAAGTGTGAGTAGCTATAAGCCACATGCCTTCTCCAAAACTTGAGAATTTTGCAAAACTTATGAATTCGGTTCCACCAGACGTAGTCAGTGAAACAGTTCCGTTCCATGGAGATGACGTAACATGTTTTCCATTCAGCGCGGCCACCATTTGTGGATTTTCCTTCTCAAAGGCAGACGGCAATTTGTGGTCATAGATCTTCGGATAGTTGTACTCCAGCTGCTGACCTAGAATATAAAATGTTATTATTCTTACTAGCATTTTAACTATGTACTTTTATTACAAGATAATTTTTGCAATTACTTTTATTATTACCAATATTAGTACTATTGTTACACTATTACTACTATTAACAAGTGCTACTATTACTACTTCTATTATTATTACTATTTCACCAATAGTAGCAATGACCGCTAAGGATTTTACACTTTAACAATAACCTGCATTGGTTTCCCAGTCACTTTTAGTACATTTTTGTTGTTAAAGTGTTACAATCAAATTAAAACAGGAAACTGTTTTCTATAAAAGTCATTGGATTTGATAGATCAGATTAGATTAGATTAGATTAGATCTAAGCCGCCTGAGAGCCATGTTCAAAGTTCCACCTACGACAGGTTAATTTATAATTAATTCTTAATTAACTACCAATGACATTGAAGTATTTGTAGTCCAGCGTGATGCACAAAAATGACTGGCCAAACATCATCCCAGAATCTGGATATCCATAGCCATCCTGTAGATGAGGTGGAAATTTTGGTACACTGTGTACCAGCCAGAATCCTGATGTCTGATCGAAAGCAATGTCACCTAAAACCAAACAGCACAAATGGTCGCGTTTCAAGTTCATGCAACTCATAACCACAGCCAGTAGCAGTACTTGTAAACTAGTCTCACTAAACTTCTTTATCCTAAAGCATAATCTATCATTAGTACATGCCATAAAACAGTATGGTACCACAGAGCAGTGTGGTATGATAAAGCAGAAAGGCACCATAAAACAGTATGGTTCCATAAACCAGTATGGTACCATAAAACAGTATAATAATAATAACACGGACAATTTCTATAGCACCGTAACACGACCATACCACTACAAGGGCGCTGTACGGACACAACCCACAGCCTAACATAATATAGTATACTACAATTAACAGTATGATACCATAAAACAGCCTGGTCATGGATTTTGGATTCAACAATAATTCTGAACTGTGCAGAAGTTTTCATAAGAAAGCAAGTCTTTGCTGATTGTAAATGACAACGTTAAAGTAAGGTAAGGTATTTTGCACGATAAGATCTTGCAATATCTTTGCAAGATCCTCTGATTAGTTATTGTCTCTTGATGTATTGCATATATTCTTGGTTCCAATAAAGGATTATGTTATGTTATGTTATGTTAAGGTACAGTAACTGTCCATTTTACCTGCCTAGAGCTCTTAAAACAGTCCTAAGAGGCATTCTACTGTATTGTAGTAGCCTATATTTTTAAACTAACCTATCTTGTCTTTTCGATATGCGGACGTTTCGTCCCCGGACAATTCGTCCCGGACGATTCGTCCCAGGACGATTCGTCCCGAGGACGATTCGTCCCGAGGACGTTTCGTCCCAGGATGATTCGTCCCAGGACGATTCGTCCCAGGATGAATCGTCCGAGGATATCATTTAGCGATTTGTGATTGGTGATGATTGCCTATTTAAGGAGTGATTTTAATTTGGTATATAGGGTTCCCTTCTAGCGGGACTTGTCCCTTTTGAGCTGTTGAAAAAACTGTTGCCTGGCAAACTGTTCTGTATTACTAGTTATAAACTGTTTGATGTCTTCTAATAAACGGATTTTTAATGTTAAAACTCAACAAAACATCGATTGTCAGAGGATAAAACTCCACTAATGTTAACAGTCAACAAAAGATCGATTGTGACAACCTAAAAAAGACTAATACGATAGATTGTCAGAGGATACAACTTCACTAATGTTAACAGTCAACAAAAGATCGATTGTGACAACCTAAAAAAGACTAATACGATAGATTGTCAGAGGATACAACTTCACTAATGTTAACAGTCAACAAAAGATCGATTGTGACAACCTAAAAAAGACTAATACGATAGATTGTCAGAGGATACAACTTCACTAATGTTAACAGTCAACAAAAGATCGATTGTGACAACCTAAAAAAGACTAATACGATAGATTGTCAGAGGATACAACTTCACTAATGTTAACAGTCAACAAAAGACTAAAAAAGACTAATACGATAGATTGTCAGAGGATACAACTTCACTAATGTTAACAGTCAACAAAAGACTAAAAAAGACTAATACGATAGATTGTCAGAGGATAAAACTCCACTAATGTTAACACAGTCCGTGACGAATAGACCCGAGTTGAGTTTTATCCTATGACGAATCGTTCTGGGACGAATCGTCCTGGGACGAATCGTCCTGGGACGAAACGTCCTCGGGACGAATCGTCCTGGGACGAATCGTCCGGGGACGAAACGTCCCCAAATCGTCTTTTCAGCTGTTTGTACATCTTGAAGCTGCATAGTCAATTGATCATTTCTATCTAACAGGTTGTCAGATGCCAAACATTCTCAGACTACGGTAGTTAAGCTTTAACTAATCTTTAAAAGACATGGTTGCAAAGTTTAATGTAACAATACCATAGTTATAAAAATCTTAATGTAACATTTCTTACAGTACAAATCTTAGTGTAACAATCCCTTACAAATCTTCTGTAAATCTACTTAGGTTACCAATCTTAATGTAACCATGCCATCCCATTCATAATTTAAGCGTGGTCTTGGGGTTCACTGACCAACAATTTAATGAATGCATAATTTTGCAATGACATAATCTAATAGTTTGTCCAAAACTTTCTTATAAATTGCTCAGTACATAGCAATCAAACTTTACCTTTAGTGTGGCCATGATTATAAGAAACTTTGCCAGCAGGCACTTCATCATTGTACATCAGATACGCAATGCTCTGCAGCAAATGAACAACTGTACTTCAAACAAACATATCTCTAGCATGCATCAAACAGGATACCTGAAATTGTTAAATAAAATAAAATTATAATAATAATAATCAAAATTCAGCTCTTCAATAATATTTCCTTTCCATGGCACTTTTTTCTGCCAGAACTGGACCAGATTTTCCATTGCAGGCAACATTTTGCATTTTCTCCAGACTTTTTTTTAACTCAGGGATTATTTTTATCTTGCAAAAAAATAATAATAATAACAGTAATAATAATAAAATAATAATAATAATAACAACAATAATAATAATAATTAATAATAAGATGTCTATATTTGAAAAAATCCACATATACTGCCATTTAGTCATCGTACTGTTTGCGCCCTTGATCTTTGAAACTCTGGGCCCAATAAACCAAGATGGCCTTGCTTTGATCAACCTCCTCGGCTACCGTCTTGCCCAAATATCAGGAGGCAACAGAGAGACTACTCTTCTCTTTCAGCACTTATCTATAGCTATTCAGCGCTTTGATAGCCATTCAAGAACAGTGCTCCCTGATTTCTTCAATCCTGAGTATATATATACCTAAGGGGAAAATAGTAATGTAATAATATTGAACCAACATTTCCTGAGACCACTTAGATCAGAATAAACGGAACCAAGACTAAGTAGAAGATCAAACACGCCATCATGTTGACATTGGTTGAAGAGTTGCACTTGCTCTTGCAATCTTGATGATGCATGTCTGTCTGCATGTCTGGGCATCTCTGGACCACACTCAACATGTTAGGTCACTTAAAATCATTTAATTTGCTCCTATGATCATGACGATGCTTTCTGTCTGCATGTATGGGCATCTCTGCACAACATAGGGCATGTTAGGCCACTTAAAATCGTTTAATACCAAATTTCACAAGATCTTGTTGAGCCTGTATTGAAAGATTTTTCAGTTAGTAAAATTGCCCTATTGAGGATTTGAACCTCTGCATTGACAGTCCAGCAGGCGAACCACTAAACCATCGTGCACAAATAACATTATAAAATAAAGACAAAAATTAATAGTAAAATTTTAACAAGTATCAATCCAGTTCGATTGAAATCTCATGCAAACCTAGAAATTCAATTCAAAATGGATTTTCAAGGCTGAAGTCAAATGCTATTAAAGGTATCTCAATACACTAAGGTGCTGATGAGCACAGGCTGAGTGGTGCCATAGCAAGTACTGTGTGAGGATGATGATGATGATCAGTACATGAAATATTTTGAAACACAGTTGGCATTTTTAGGCATTTTACAACTGCTAATATACGTTCAAATTATCAGAACCTCTGAACTGGCATATTTATAGATCTGTTGCAGAGTGTTGTAGATGGCATGGCCAGTATCGTTAACTCCCTGATCAAGTAGCGTCCACTTTTGGCTATTGACGTCCATATACGCTTGGCCAACTCCATTTCTCACTAAGGTGTTGGAACTACCAGACAACCTCGGCAGCTTGTAAACAAAAAACCTAACAAAAACAACAAAAATTGAAATTATACAGGATTACCACTTTATCTATTTAGATTAAATAGTCCCACAGCAGGCCACAATGAACAATTGAACATGCTCTAATCTAATCTAATCTAATGACTTATGTAGCACCATTAGCATAAACCACAAGGTGTCAGTTGATAGTCGCTTGACAGAATCATATTCCTGTGGAAAAGCCTGATCAAAACCTATGGGTCAGAGAAAGCAGAAATCAGGTATTAAATAATACATGAACAAGCTGCAATACATATATCTTAACTTTAGATCGGCACTCATGAATAAGCTGTTTTTTGCGCTTAACTGTAGAAATTTATGGTTTACGATTATGATTATGATTGGACCTGAATGGCATTAAAGCTCTTACAGAACAAACGTGCCAATATGAGGCTGATTATAATGTACCGGAGTAAGGAATCCTGGAAAGGCAAACATCAATCTTATGCTGTAAGCGAACTTCCCAAAGACTGATGTCAGTTCGTTAATCCTCCATTAGGTAATTGCGAAGACTGAGTGCCTCCCTATATAAACAATATGGTTGCCACCGACTTTGCTCCAGTAGAGCGCCGCTGCCTACCAGCCACATCCCACAATGCAATGCGCTAGGTAAGTAAGTAAAACAAACACTTGAAGTCAAATGCACACTTGAAGTAAACGAACTTTAATTTGATTGAAAATTGAACTAAATGCATCCATCTTAAGATATGGTTTATTCCGTTAGATATAAACAAAATCATTCAGTTGTTTTTAATATAAGTGTTCGTTTTACTTACTTACTTAGCACATTACATTGTGGGATGTTCCTCGTAGGTAGCAGTTTTATATATATAATATAACGGATTAAACCATTTCTTAAGATGTATGCATATATTTTAATTTTCAATCTAATTCAAGTTCATTTTCGTTTGACTTCAAGTGTTCGACTTACTTAGCGCATTGCATTGTGGGATATGGCTGGTAGGCAGCGGCGCTCTATTGGAGCGAAGACGGTGGCAAACATATTGTTTATATAGGGAGGCACTCAGTCTTCGCAATTACCCACCCAGATTCTGATCTGACACCAAAACCAACCAAACAACCTGGCTCTTTGGGACTTCATTTGAAATAGAGCCAGTGATAAGCAGCTGTTTAAGATCTACATTTGCAGATGTATTTACATTTCCACTTAAATTTGCATGCCTTGTACCTTATTAAAATGACGCTACAGCCATTCTAGGATTAGATTCGTAAGATTCGTAAACTGTAACTTTTCTACAGCGATACTCTAAAGCTACACGTAGGGCACCAGCTTATTCACGAGCGCTGCGTCTGTTGTCAGATGTGCTGTCCAGAGATTCGATTACGCTACGATAAGGTGTACTTGCCAGTCGACTGGATTTCCTTTGTTATCACGGCATCCTAAGGTAGGCCCACTACAGTTGACGCACGAGAAAATGCACCACGAGAGAAAGACGCAAATGAAGTAGACACACATCTTTACAATGCTGGATAAAAACTCTACAGCCACGCTATTATATCTGAATTTAAATACAGGCCACTGTTCTCATCCTATTTACTTAATCGAGCTGCTCAATCCCTTAAAATACACAAAGAACACCACACTAACCCCCTTCTATCTCTTAGTTCCGTTTACATTTAGTTCCGCGTTTCTTCTTCGGCACATGACTGCAACACGATCATACCTTTTAATTATTCTGCCCTTAGCTTGGCATGTGATCAAGTAATTATTTTTGCGATAAGTTGCCAAGTACCGGTACTTTTGATTACGAGCGCATTCGCAAAGCGGAAGAATCGGTTACCCTTATTATGTAAACAACCCATTCGGTATGGAACGCCAATTACCGAAAAAATTCACAAAGTAAATTTGAGGCCGACTCTAAACACCATACCAAGAGAGGCCATATGCATGCCAAAAACTGGATAATTAGGCTACTAGATACTAATTAAGTAGACCTAAGCTATCGATATAGGCCTACGTGAATATTTTTTACTGTACTCAATTTCGGTCTAGCTATATTTAAAAGTTGTGGAACAGAATTTCTGAAGATAGACGATCGAAGCCGGAGTTCCCGTCTGGATTTTAAGTGGCGGTTGGCATACACGATTACACATGAGTTCATGACAGTAGGCCTACTGGTAAGAACGCAAGGAAACAACAGGCTTTACAGGGCCAAACAGGGCCCATGCGGGACCCCTGCACCCGGGCCCATGAGAAACTAGCTACGCCACTGCATTGCATCAACGTCTAGATATATGGCATTATTTCGAGCCATTGGCTGCAAGAGATCCACGTTCATGAAACTGTCTTTGCATGGGTGGCACGCTTCAATGCCGGGCATGTGAAGTCGGAGAAAGGTCGGCACATTTCCTGGTGCATTGTATCGATCGCTTCGTAGTATACGCGACGGTGTTCTTGTTCTTCACGCGGAGAATCAACCGGAACGATAGACCGAGTCAGACTCAGACTGCCAGAATCAGATGAAATTCGTTCGGTCACAACAAAATAATTGAACGCGGACGTTCTGGACATCCGCTTCGATTTGCTTGCAGGCAAATTAGTTGTCACATGCTCGGATCATGATGTGGGTGTGGAACCTTTCAATCTTTTTGCAATCACTGCCAATCAGTGACTACGCCTATCGATGTTGACAACTGCTCGCCGTCGCCAAATTAGCCAATTAACCGGCATGCATAGGTTTGGCACAATAAGCGTCTTGCAGCTCTTGCTTCAGTGCAGACTGACTGAAATGCTGCTCGAGCTGTCATAATTTTGTTGCTTACTGGTTTGGACTAGCGTCAACGCCGTTGGAATGTCAATGGCTTCGTAATGCTGAGCATCTTGTAGAACATAGAGAGATGGAATGCAAATCCTGTTTTTTCAATTGTAATCAGATTCCCGTGGCATAAATCCGTTGCTGCACTTCTGTCACGATAGCTGGGCTTTTTGCTTTGGGGGCTGAGTCACATATGGAAGGGCTACGCCCCTTAGCTCATACCTGGCACCGCCTCTGTTATCCTTTATATAGCCAACTTATAGCTAGTGCACTATAATCGCGTTGGTATACGCCATGCAGAGGCGGCGATTCTGGGGTAGAGGGGACAAGACCCCAACCTTTAACAGTGTGGGCACATTATACAGTTGCCACTTGCCCCCAGTTTTGAAGAAATACCAAAAAAGATCAAAAAATGTTTTGTACCTCTTGTTTGACCAGATCAGTTCAAAACTCTTTTTTGATTAGATCAGTTCAAAAATGTTCCCTCCCACCTGTGAAACAAGATCGCCGCCTCTGCCCTCTGGTATAGGCCTATTGATGCAGTAGGCCCAGGGCCTGTTTTAACGTGCAGTGATACACAAAATGTCCAGCGGCCAGCGATAACTTGAGAAGTGCAGTGATGAAAGGCTGTTTGTGCAGGAAATGAACTGTAATTCATAATTATTTATGATTTTCATTATTGAACAGAAAAGTGACGGCGCTCGGAGTATAGGCCTATTGTCGACTTCCTTATATGCACCACTATATAAGCCTAGGGCCTGTGTGCAGGGTAAATTAAACTTATACTTAAGTACAGTTACATAGGCCTACGTTTTGTGAACCACTTCAACCCTTCTTATTGCAATTGTAATCTGACATAGGCCTATATATAAAGCGCCACTTCCGCAATTAATTAACTCACAGCGGCGCTCTCGATCCGAACCAGTGAAATCATTGCCGAGTATAGGCCTGCCTCGATCAAGCACTTACGAAACTGCCATGAGGAGCTCTCGAGAAAGACGGTTCCCATTGCTATATGTTAGGCCCTATAGGTCTACACAAGCGAATGGCTACTATAGGCCTATGGAAATATAACCATATGGGGCCTGTATACGTTTTCTATAGCGAACTCACGTGCACAAGCTTGTGCACTGCGCGTAGCTTTTAGAGTAACGCTTTAGAAATTTGGAGTTTACAATTAACCTTGCTCATTTTTCAGCGAATTGAGCACACACGACGCCATTAATTAAATTCTGCAACGGGCGAACCCGAAATAATCGTCGCAGCTTAACCATCACCCGCTCAGTCAATTGATTAAGCATGGTCGAGGTCATACAGACTTCAGTCGGTACATAGAAACGTCTAGCGGCTAGACTCTAGCCTATACTATAGGCATTTACATTTTGCATTAACCTTGCACACTAACCTTCCGGGTTTTAATCCCATGGACAGGGCCGGATTAACCAGTATGCTCAAAATGCTTTAGCATGGGCCCGGGCCCCCGCTTGAAGGGGGCCCCCCCGACTGGGGTTGGAACGCTGCAGGACAAACACAGTATTTATGACACCAACTTAATTATTTCTTCCTAATTATCATTATTAGCCATTAGTTTCAGTTTAAGCGAAAATTTGCACTAAGCAAATTGCAAATTGGAAATGTCAGCCATCTAAGCAACTGCTGTGTGCATGCGTTTCTATTGACTCAACTTCTTTCTGTCAATATCCATACTGACGGTAGGCCTACTTTTGTTTTATTCCGACGCGATTAGCTCCCTGGATTTAAGTTTTAGTTTTAATGTTTTAAACGTAGGGCCTACACGATGAGTAGAACCTCCCTGGACTCTGACCTGGCACCGGAACGGATGAGGCGGACAGGCTATTGCGGACTTGATTTGATATAGCGCCGGTGAATAAGCTGGTCTCCCTGACGTGGCTTTTGTGTGGCGCTAAGAAATTTCGGAGATTAACATTACATTTACATTACAACCTTTCTGCTTTTCGGTGCTAAGAATGCCAACTTGCTAAAGACAAGACTGAGAATGCTTCAGCACCGAACTCGTGTGCTTCGAAGTTCGAACAGCACCGAGTTTTGATGTATTTCTTGCACGAGTCAAGGTAAAAGACGGCTAAAAAGCACAACCAATGGATTTGCCTGATACTACTGGGATGGCGTCGACATAATTAATAATTGGGATGTCCCACTCACATGATCACTAACTGTGAGCTGTGACCACATACATGACATTGCATAATTAGGCCTATATACCCACAGATGATGGTTATGGTCATACAAATGAGACTCACAATCACTGGCGTAAACTTGTCCAAAATATTGGGGGGGGGGCAAAGGGTCTGGACCAGAGGGGCAAAAAACAAGTTTTTTCAAGATGAAAAGGTTTTTTTTCGTTTTTTCTTTGTTTTTATAGTTTTTGTTGCTTTTAAGATTTTCGGATTTCGGATAGGCCCTAATAAAAATCATGAAAAATGGCTTGAACAATAGCTCCAACTCAGCTTAATTCAGTTTCGATTTCCGAAAATTAAAAATCATTAAATCAAAATCAATGTTATTAAATAACTTCTACAAAAATAAGAATTTTTTTTAAAACCAATTTTGTGGTTTTCTTTTTGTTTAAAACCCAATCCGAAAAAACTTTTCACCTGTGGTCTGGACAGTCAGCAGAAGCTTCCGGTATTGCGTTAATGCGTATGAAATTGGACGATTTGCTTACATGTAAATTTGTTTCATATTGAAGAAATTGAAGATAAAAATAAATCTTTGTTTTCATTATGAATTTCTGATAGTATTTTTCAGTTCTGTGTCTCTGTTTTTCTGTTTCTAAAGAAATTTGTGTATTGAAACATAATATTTTAATTTTTGAAGAAATTCTCCTCTCGATTTTTTTGGGGTGGGGGGCATTGCCCCGGCTCCTCAATTATTGAGGGGGCACCTGCCCCGGCTCTTCCCAAGAGTCTACGCCTATGCTCAAAATGCTAAACTTCTTGAAACAATTGTTACTGGTACACAATCGTCTGAAAACGAATCGTCAAAGTTCACAAAACCTTATTGTCACTCGACTGATGCCTATGAATGGTTTCCAGTTAGCCTACAGCGGCCACTATTGAGCATTGGCTCGAAAAGGGATCAGAAACCTGTAGAAACACGTCCGAGTCCAATGACAGCCCATTTTGTGCAAGGGACAAATTTGTCACTTCAATAATAAGGTGTTTTATTCTTGGCCAGTGAATGGCGAGCGTCAACAAGAAAATGGTTGCTTTTCAGCCCATTTCAAGGTTTAGGAACACCTGCTTCCAATGTTTGCTTATGAGTAGATAAAAAAATCGATTTTCATTTTCACTGCCTGTAGTGAGAGTGATAGGCCCCTTATACTTAAATTCATTTCATTTGACCAACATTATTGCACAGTTTGCAGCTGCTAAAAGTCGCAAATGTTTCTGAGCTGTTAAATAATGAAAAGTTTCGAATTTTTATTATATTTTTACGCTAACTGTAGCCTACGTTGGCAATATAGGGCCAAATTAACATTTGAAACAACCTTAGACATAGTCCCAAAATGCAGTGTTGTGTGCAATGTGCACACTACAAATTTGAGCAGCAGGGCACATTGACCCTGCTTTGCTACAGTTGATTGTCATGTCTTTACTGTCCCCATCATTCTATGTTCAGTACGACAAGGGCCCCCCGTGCAAAATTAGCATAGCCCCCCCCCCCGAGTGGTTAATCCGGCCCTGCCCATGGTACGGTAACCCCGGTGTTTAGGCTTACTCTTTCGACGGGTTACCTAACCCGGGTAGCCATGGATCCAAACTTAATGCCACCTATATATCTAGCTTAAAACTAGCCAAACTTAGGCCTTGCTGCCGCCTATAACCCGAGAGCCAAAGGCCTTGGAAATCGCAACTCGCGTGCGACTTCATTTCGCCATCTGACTCTAAACTAAACCGAGTAGGCTAATACTCAACTTTTCTAATACCAACACCATGTCGGTTACCCATTCAATGAGACCACTCATTAAAGATTCGTGTGAATCCGGTGAGTTCAGTTTCCACTTGCTGTTGGTCTTCTTCTGCAAATAGGCCTATTGGTTTGGGTAGAACGCCCAATAACATTGCCTGGCATTTTAAACACGGTAGGGCCTATACGCCGTAACTGTTGAATGAAGCTAAACAGCTACTGCAATGAAGCATCAAGTATGTCAAGCTGAAAGGCCGATAGTTTGGTGCGTGAAAAATTCGGGATTTCACACCGCGAATAGCCTATGTCCATATTGAAGCCATTCTATACCGAAGGCAGAAATCATACAATTCAATACAATCATGGGCGGCGATCATGGGGGGTCGAGGGGGACAAGTCCCACAACTTTAAGAGTGGGTGGGGACACACCATACATCTGACCCCCACTTTGAAGAAACCCCCAAAAAGGTCGTCAAATGTTAACAAAAATGGTTAAAAAAAATTGACATCTTTTTTGAAGCAGATCAGTTCAAAACTCTTTTCACCAGATCAGTTCAACAGTGCCCCCCCCCACCTGTGAAACAAGATCGCCGCCAGTGAATACAATAATAGACTAATAGTAACAATTAAGTGTAGCCTATTACGCAATTTACGCTACACTACAAGAACTGACTTAAACGCGTAGTGCAGAAGTCCTCAGATCGCATTAATAAGAAACACTACAGTGACTACACTGTCAAAGTAATGTAATGTAAATCATCGAAATTTCTCGGCGCGACACAAAAGCCGCGTCGGGGAAGACCAGCTTATCACCGGTGCTATATCACTCAAATAAGTCCCCAACTAGGGGAGGGTCACCCAAGACGGGACGATTCACAGTATTTGCCCCAAGTCACCTTTGCTTATAACATTATATATCCGCTACTTCATCCGTCCTTTAAACTGATCCTTCACCCTCAATCTGGCAAACGACTTGTAAATTTAACATGTATGGCTTAAAGGAGACAGTAGATTTTTGTTGACCTCCAAATCGTCTCATCTTGGGCACAGGGGTGCCCAAAATGGGACATCCAAATATCAAATTCTTCTCCCATGCTAAACAATGTTATTTAATTAAATCAACTCCTTTGTGCAATATTATGGGAGAAGAGTGATGACTGCACTGTGAACAAGCGGTTGTAGCACAAGCATCTTCGACGATTGCACTGTGCTCACCAAACATAACAAAACTGAATAAACACAGGGGCCTAATGTACCGCATTGACAGTAGCGGTGGTGGGGTGGAGGTAAGTACTGCAGATTTTCTTATCCTTCCTCCTTCCACTCGATATGGTGCATGAGGTAGTGGGGCTATGTCATGTACGCTGAAGTTACAGTTGCAGAATCAAGCGACTTCTGAGGGCTGACTGATCAGTGGCGACCGATTCAATAATGTCAGCAGGTGTCGGTGTTGGAAGTATACATCACTAGTTAGTGCAGTCATAACCGCTAATTGATGGTATAGCCTAAAGCTGGCACTCACTGGCCTATATATACTGTTTTAGAATAGTTGTTTTACAATGCACACCTGGCATGTGAAGTGTGCATGTAACGTGTGCCCAAGACGGGACTAGTCCCGTCTTGGGCACACATAGCCTGTCCCATCTTGTGTACTCTACATGTAATGTGTATAATCATCACTTTTTAATGTAAGTACAACATATTATCGCCCATCTGGAAATACATGCGTTAGATAGCATATTTCACTGTGCCCAGCCACCAAAAGCGTTCCAATATGTCAACGTACATTGATGACTTTGGGCGTTAATTTAAACCCGCAAACTTGGAAGCATAATAGCATAAAAATGTAAATGCTTAACTGCACGTCGTATGACGTCGATATAGATACAAAAACTTATACATACATGGAATAGGTAATCGTTTCGTCATTGAATGCTAATAAGTAAGTAACGCGCAGCACGTCTGCAAGAAAACTGAATCGTCTTATCTTGGGCACTGTCCCGTCTTGGGGCACCCTCCCCTATAGGCCTGTTATTTTGTCCGTTCCGGTGCCAGGTCAGAAACTGGGAGGTCAAGCCGAGGAGACATCAATGTCCTACGGAAGTAGGCCTAAATGCACGGTCTCCTTCTGCAAATACTCGTTTCGCTAATTTTTAAACAGTCGCATATATTGGATAAAAGCTAGATAAACTAAAACTGGTTGATTTCTAATAGTCTATTCGATACAGGCCGCATACATAGGCCCTATATTTGTTCAATCATGATTCTGGCCTATTTTATTCGACGCATTTGGCAAGCTCTTCTTTCTCACTGATTTGAGTCACGAACACTTTAGGCTAAACATCCTCTGGGGGATATTACATAACCCTTAGACGGCTGCGCGTTGGGGGCAGTCTCGTGGGGTGCGGTCGACCGGTCGTCAGCCTGTGGAGGCTGGCTGTGTCAGGGATCATTAAAGGCTTCCCTGCTGGTTAACGACCCGTGGACAACAGGCAAAACTATCCGAATAATTGATAAGAAAGTCCGCCCGGGACGAACTAAACAAACGACGCCGCGTGATCTCGTTCCAACTCTCGTCCGGCTCTCGCGTCGCGCATCCGCTGACAAAATATGGAACGCCGCTTGTCCAAATATAATACACGCGTACACTCGTATGATATCTGGCTTGTCACTGTCCTGTCAGACTTGGCAGTGAGCGAATGATCTGAACTGATTGATTGCTTGACGGGGCTTCAGTGAAGGCGTGTTGTAATCGCACCGTATTTCATCCGAATGGGCGCTGCGTGACAACCTGGTGTAAATCTGACCGCATGAAAACAGCCAGCGAAAATATTGTGCTAAAGGAAGTCACGCATACAGTATCTATAAATTTCGCTGAACGCTGCAGCTGTGCATGACAGGAAATTCCTCAGATTGTGTTTCTTGTATCGTGTTGTTTATGTATCGGTTTCGCCCTGTTGGAACATTTAACATCCTTACATTTAACATTTAACATATATATATATATATATATATATATATATATATATATATATATAATTGTTTATGTTACGTAATACAATCCGTGTGTATAACTGTGTATATAACTGTATTGCAAAGATAGCCGGATTTTCATATTAATATCAACATAATATATAGTCCAACATCTTTTCCAGTTATAGCCAGTCTTGTTGTCCTCGAGACCAAGGTCTTCGTCTCGAGTGCGCTCGAGTTCGTTTTTAAAAGTCTTGGTCTTGGTCTTGGTCTTGACGTTCAAAGTCTTGGTCTTGGTCTTGGTCTTGAGGTTCAAGGTCTTGGTCTTGGTCTTGGTCTTGAGGTTCAAAGTCTTGGTCTTGGTTTTTCAAGACCAAGACCAAGACCGACCTAAAATTTTAAATTTTTTCGCGCCATTGCGGTCAATAACGGTCGCAACTCTGGCCCATAGCCAATAATAGATAGCTCTTGTCTGGTCAACCGAGAGCCAGACGAACTGAGTCACAGGCAGTTAGACTTTCAGCCACACAGGTAACCCCGGCAGACTGACCCCCGCGATCAGTGCGCAGGCCAGGCGCCAAAGATCTGGGCCACAGTTACACTCCTCTTGGAAATATCTTACATCATGCACCCTCCCTCTCCGTCTTATGGTTGACATCTTAGTCATATCGGGATTTGGAGTTGTAGGTCAAGTCCGTATATGGACCTACTCTCATACTGGTAGCCTTGATATGACTCCTCACCCTCATTGCCCTCACAAGCTCAGAATGTGTGTGTGTGTGTGTGTGTGTGTGTGTGTGTGTGTGTGTGTGTGTGTGTGTGTGTGTGTGTGTGTGTGTGTGTGTGTGTGTGTGTACACACACGATTTGGCTACGTTTGACCAGGTTAATACCAAGGTTATATATATATATATATATATATATATATATATATACAGAGGCGTCTACACCATAGAAACATTGGAGCAAATGCTCCATACAAGAAATGGGGGGAGATCTGTCAGTGTGTGTGCCACCATTTTAGGGGAGGAAGGAACGGGGAGGGGAGAAGAAGAGGAGGAAAAGGGACGTTGCTCCAATGACTTAGGGGGGATAGACGCCCCTGTATATATATATATATATATATACGCCTCTGAGGAATAGGGTGGATATGATTGTGATTTTTGGGTCGTGGTCTTGGTCTTGGTCTTGGTCTTAAGGTTCAAGGTCTTGGTCTTGGTCTTGGTCTTGAGGTTCAAGGTCTTGGTCTTGGTCTTGGTCTTGAGGTTCAAGGTCTTGGTCTTGGTCTTGGTCTTGAGGTTCAAGGTCTTGGTCTTGGTCTTGGTCTTGAGGTTTAAGGTCTTGACAACAAGACTGGTTATAGCCTTCTTTCGCTGTGAACTGCAAGTAGGGCCTGCATGTTTCGGTCACAGCGCTTCCTTTTGAAACCGAATGACCGTATAGACCTGCTGCCTATACGCCTAAATAGTACATACCTTAAATATCATTGTCCTAGCTCTTTTTAAACCGTAAGTCTATAAATACTTCGAGTTGAAGAAGATAGAGAAGGAAATCAGAAAATATAAGTAAAAGAAGACGTGGCCGTTGAAATGTAGTAGAATTTGTAGAAATATATATAAGATGAAGCTCACCCTCCTCCCCACTTCGCATCAGTTTAAGAACAGGTTTAAAGCGCATCTTATGTCTAAAATAAATCAGAGATTATTATTGGACTTGAACTGTGTTAAGCAAGTTTCTCTGCTGTTGAATCGAGTAAAGTGCTTGTAAGCTCCTGATTGTAGAACTGGTCAATTGAAATGTTTCGCTGCTAAACAAACTAAAGAAATTTTTTAAATAAACAACATTGATGGTCATGTTTCATATTTAATATCTGTGTGAAATATAAATATTGTCAAAACGATGTGTAATTGCTAATCATTGCATAAATTAGACTGACTGTTACTCACTTGTATCAGGGCTACCTTGTTAGCGGAACCTTAGGTTCCTTAGGGTATTACCCTTTGTCACTGAAACTGTAGGCCCTATGTAAACAGTATGTAAACATTGTTTACTTGGAAATGAGGCAGTGAACAATAAAATTGATTGATTGATTGATTGAAGAGGAAGAAGAAGAGGGTAAAAGAAGAAGAAAAATAAGAAGAAGAAGGAGGAGGAGGAGGAGGAGGAGGAGGAGGAGGAGGAGAAGAAGAAGAAGAAGAAGAAGAAGAAGAAGAAGAAGAAGAAGAAGAAGAAGTAGAAGAACGAGGAGGAAGAGGAGGAAGATGATGATGAGGAGGAGGAGGAAGAGGAGAAGGAGGAGGAGGAGAAAGAAGAAGAGGAAGAAGAGGAGGAAGAAGAAGAAAAAGAAGAAGATGAAGAAGCAAAAGAAGAGCAGTCCCTTCGACTCCCTTGAGATAACTAGCCATGGGTATACATGAAGTGCTAGCGACTTTATTTTTCTTAGTCTGGGCATATGAAGCGTGTATACCCAATCCTCTCCCTCACCATCTCATCTTCCAACCGACAGTGTGCGGTCACTGTACTCATTGTAGCTGAGTTGACTATAGGGGCGTAGGTGGAGTAGAAATATCTAAACAAATCTCTCTCCTGGCGGGGATTTGAACCTCCGACCTCTCAGTTGACAGTCCAGCACGCTAACCACTAGACTACGACGCACCCCAGGTGAACCTGTTGCGTAACCCAGGCAGCCAATTACGAGGCCGAGAAACGCGGGCGTATGCCACACACCCTACAAGATCAGTATAGAAGAGGGAGGGCGTATTCAGATGCGCGTGACATTCGTTCAAAATGGCCCCAGCGTCTTCCGGTTCCACCCCATCGGGTGCTGCCATGTCTTAGACACCCCGTGCCTTACCCTCGTGGCTCGATGACATCGGACCTGGACTTCCCGCGCTGCAGCAAACGCCACCTACCGGTCGATGGATGTCAGACTCCGTCCGACAGATGGAGTGATGTAAGCAGCGAAGGAAGGAAGGATGACTGAAGAAGGAAAGGAGGAGGAATGAAGTCATCGCAGGGACAATTATCAGGTGGGCACATGCACACTGCCACTCCCACACACCAACCCTTCTCTGTCTGCCTGTCTGTCTGTCTGTCTGCGTGTATGTCTGTATCTGTGTGTCTGTGTGTCTGTGTGTGTCTGTGTGTGTCTGTCTGTGCGTCTGTCTGTGTGTCTGTCTGTCTGACTGCCTGTCTGTCGTCTGTCTGTCTGTCGTCTGGTGGTGGTGGTGATGGTGTTGGTGGTGCTAATCATGGTGGTGGTGGTGATAGTGGTGGTGAATTGTGATGGAGGTGATGGAGGTGGTGAATAACATCACCGTTTATTGATGCACTGGGAGCGCTCGATAATGTAGTGGTCATAGGCGCCGACTTCTTGGGGGCCTTGGGTGCCAATGCACCATGAGAGAAAGTTCAGTGGGTGCCTGGCACCCAGAAGAATTCAGACCCAAAATTCAATTTTTTTGCACCTAAGCAGTAATCTCACAACGTGAGAAGTACAACTACAACACAAATACCCAACATTGCATGCATCTCACAGTCACACTCCGTACAAAAACAATAATTTATTTATTTATTATTTAAAAAAATAATAACACTAGAACCCTTGACAAGAAAACACCTTTCTTTCTCCGAAAATCCGCTAAGACTCACCTACCTAAGGGGAGGGGGTATGGAAATGGAGGGAGGGCCCATGCACCCAGTGGCACCCAGAGACAAAAGCAAAAGTCGGAGCCTATGTTAGTATTGTTATTATATGAAGATTTGTAAAGCGCGTTAATGTAACTAAATTCACCGCATGTGCAATTACTATAATAAGTTACGAAGCATTTTATGTTCAACTACAACTCTGGAAATAGAAGAAATGTGCCATGGACGCTGAATTACTTACTCACTTTCCGAATAAACACGAATAGTAACGACCTAAGTAACGACGTAGGCCCTATAATTTATGTAAGACGTCAACGTTTTATCCGATTGTTTATACGATGACGTCATTTTTGGACATCGTTTCGCGTCGTGGAAACGCGTTGATGAGGTCCATCTTGAAAATCGACTTACAAAAGATGGGACGAATTCACAGAAAATCGTCGCTCAGAAATTCTAAATTCGACGAAACAACTGTTTCTTTTGAAGGAACAAATCGATCATTGATCGAATGATCGAACGCATTTGTCATTTCGAAAAGAAAAAAATCTGAGAGAAGATCGAAGCTAAACGTAAGAATTAGCCTAATTGTTTCGCTTTATGACACAAATTGATAAATGAAGTTTAGGCCTATAATTATATAGGCCTTAACCCCGGGGCCATTTGATCGATTGATAGATCAAAAAGTCTAATCTAATCTGCACAAATCTAAGCATTGCGCAGTTGGTGGCACGTGACAACGACGGACTAGTGAGTTCCAAGGAGGGGAACGTACACCATGCTCTTCGGGGGCTATTTCTACCAGTTGCTATAAGAGGAATTAGAATCTTCGCCCAAGTTCTCACCAATTTGAACTCCCCAGTAGAGATGATAGGAACTTTATTCCCAGAGCCCTATTTGCTATTATCTACAGCCATCCTTAATCTCCACCAACTGGCCTATATGCTACATCAGTCTGTCACACTGTGCGTTGTGACAAAAATCATTTTTTAGATTTAGCTATATTTATTATTCTGATGTGATTGATTCCCATGTTCATGTACCTGGCTGCGGTGTGCCATCCAGTTTTATTTTATAAACGAGTATACATCAATGTTATCATAATGCGACAACGGTCGCTTTACGCAAACCCAAAAGCGTAACCAGCCGAGATCGATCCTTTAAGCTTCTGTTTAACGACGCTGTGTCATAACAAAGATGATTATCGTCTCCCTCCTCCTTTCTCCAGGCTTGGAATTGGCATTACCAAAGTACAGGCAGTGGCGGAGTTTGATCGATCCGTAAGATCCCGTGACGTAAATAGGCCCAAGTATCTTAAGATCAAAGATATTCGGTATGAAAGGATAGGGATTTTATTTTCTTAGGCACCATTCTTTCCATTACCGTCTGATCTTCCCACATATGTACGGTGTACGGTCAGTGGACCTATTGTTGCAGAGTTTACTAGGTCGCGCAAATGTCGAAACAAATTTCTGCCTTGGCTTGGATAATTATAGACTATAGACCTGTATACTCTCGTACTAATACTCGGAAATTTTCAATTACAAGTGCCGGACCGCGTGCCTGGAACAATATTCCCAAAGACTTACGATGTCTAATCAATTTTAACCTATTTAAACGTAGACTACGTGCTTACTTGATCGACTGCAGTACGACATGTTAATTTCTGTTTGTACAACTGTGCATGTTAGTTAACCAGTTAAGGTTTGTCATAGATAAAAAAGAATACAATAACATTATATTAACTTCTGCCACTTGTACAATATATGATGAATGTGTGACCCTGCTAGCCGGGACTTGTTCCCTTTAGGGTTTTTTCTATTCCCATTGTTTTCCTCAATTGCTGAATTTGTGTTTGTTCACACTATCTGCTCCTGCTTTTTTGTTGTTGTTGATGGAAATCAATAAAATATATGGTTATGGTTATGGTT
>OY744608.1:10414948-10417448 GCA_963556255.1 Allolobophora icterica
AAAAAAATCTGGCAAAATCAGTTACTTTGTTGCCGTATTTGCTAATAATCTGACACTGAATTGTCACGCTTATATCATAATCATGCTTATACATGTACATGTATAGGCCTATCAGTAGGCTATCAGTTTAAAATCCTCCACTTTGGTAAACTGTATACGGCTGGTTAGCTATACATTGGTTAAAGCGTAGGCCCTACAGCTATAGGCGTCTCTCTGTGTGAAGATGTCAATATATGGCGTAGCTATAGTCTTTTTGTAGAGGAATGGCGCAGCAGCATCGCGGGCGATGTATAAGGGACTTCTAATAGGGCGGCAAACTGAGGTGCTTAAGACAATTTTATCACCACCCTATAACTTCAATGGCCATCACGTGACGACAACGAGAGCCTAGACCCAGTCTTGTTGTCAAGACCTCACACCTCAAGACCAAGACCAAGACCTTGAACCTCAAGACCAAGACCAAGACCAAGACTTTGAACCTCAAGACCAAGACCAAGACCAAGACCAAGACCTTGAACCTCAAGACCAAGACCAAGACCAAGACCTTGAACCTCAAGACCAAGACCAAGACTTTGAAACTCAAGACCAAAACCGAGAAAAATACCCAAAAAATCACAACCATATCCAGACTTCTATTCCTTACTAAAAAATTGTCAAATCGGACTACTCGCTATTTTAATTTAAAACATGAATCTTTTATTTTATTCAAACAAAACCACTCTAAATGCAGACTGCAGAGAATTCCGAATTCGTATTTACGAAAGTCCTTCATGCGAAATGTTATTCCAAGTGCCTGTTGCATTTTTTAAAACCAATTCGCTCAGAATTTTCTTACCAAGACGTGACCCTTTGGGGCCTCATAAAAATTCTGCCATGTGAAAAATACGTTCTACAGTGCTGAATTCACTGGCACACAGAGCAGCTTTTCAAGTACCGGATGTAAATGTACAAATTGTGAGTCTGTTTTGAAATCATTCCATGGTAAATAACCGGAAGTCAAAATAAATGTCCAAGACAACAGTAAAGCCTCACTCACACCGTGTAAATACTAAGGCAATTGTATTAGTAATAACTGGATAAATTCTTGCGTTTTGTTAAATGACTGTTCATATTGTCAAAAGTCTTTGGTCTTGGTCTTGGAAAAACCAAGACCAAGACTTTGAGCCTCAAGACCAAGACCAAGACCCAAGACCTTGAACCTCAAGACCAAGACCAAGACCAAGACTTTTGGTCTCAAGACCAAGACCAAGACCAAGACTTTTTGAAAACGAACTCGAGTGCACTCCGAGACCAAGACCTTGGGTCTCGAGGACAACAAGGACTGCCTAGACCCAAAAGCGCCATATTTGGCCGACGAGAATCATCAGAACTCGATATATTATCGAGTTTTAACTCAAGTTAAACTGACCCGAGCTATCTGCCTGTCTATGAAAGCCCATTTAATTTTTTTATTTAAGCTACATAATAGACCGACAACCGCTGTCAAAGCCTTTCTGGTTTTTATCCGACACACTGACACTCCCCATCCTCTCTCTCTCTCTCTCTCTCTCTCTCTCTCTCTCTCTCTCTCTCTCTCTCTCTCTCTCTCTCTCTCTCTCTCTCTCTCTCTCTCCTCTCTCTCTCTCTCTCTCTCTCTCTCTCTCTCTCTCTCTCTCTCTCTCTCTCTCTCTCTCTCTCTCTCTCTCTCTCTCTCTCTCTCTCTCTCTCTCTCTCTCTCTCTCTCTCTCTCTCTCTCTCTCTCTCTTATTCGTTCTTTTAGGATACCGCCTAGCGCGTGTCAGATTAAAGCCTCATTCACTGGCGTAAACTTGTCCAAAATATGGGGGGGCATTTGGTTATTCATTCTACACTTGTTGCATTGGATGGACATCTCAATTAGTGGGGGCATGTGCCCCGGCTCCCCCTCACAGAGTCTACGCCTAAGGCCTCATTCCTTTTAGGATTGCTGAAGATGAAAAGCTAGATTTCAACAGCTAATGTACACCTCTGACGATAGTTTTCAGGCCCAAAGCATCAGGTTCAAGCATATATGAAGCCCTAGGAAGTCGGCGCCATAGGAGCCGACTTCTTGGGGGCCTTGGGTGCCAATGCACCCAGAGAGAAAGTTCAGTGGGTGCCTGGCATGCACCCAGAAGAATTCAGACCCAAAATTCAATTTTTTGCACCTAAGCAGTAATCTCACAACGTGAGAAGTACAACTATACAACACAAATACCCAACATTGCATGATCTCACAGTCACACTCCATACATAAACAATAATTTATTTATTTATTATTTAAAATAAATAAATAATAACACTGGAACCCTTGACAAGAAAACACTTTTCTTTCTCCGAAAATCCGCTAAAACTCACCTACTTAAGGCGAAGGGGTATGGAAATGGAGGGAGGACCCATGCACCCTCCAGTGGCACCCAGAGACAAAAGCAAAAGTCGGCGCCTATGGTAGTGGTTATAGCATGCTGGACTGTAAGTTGTCAATCGATAGGTTCGAGATTTC
>OY744608.1:10422448-10467448 GCA_963556255.1 Allolobophora icterica
TTTGCATTCTTCTTCTTTTTCTTCATCTTTATCAGCAGCAGCAACATCAACAAAAGCAACATTTAGGTCAGAAAAGTTGTTAACTATACTGATGGATCGAAACGGAAGACAGGACTTGTATGTCGATAGCTTGTCTAAATTTAATCGAGAATTTAAAAGTTTTAATATTATTAAGACACCTGAATAACCTCATAGTTTAATCTTATATGTTTACAGAAATCCAATCGACTGCAATTGATGCTTCGTCAAAAGTTTTTAAAACAGCAAGACGTTTGTATACATCACAGGATCTATGCGCCGAGGAGCAGTCTACAGTTGTGTTAACATGTATACAGCCGTGCACGCACTTGCTTAAGCATGTGGACTATATATACAGGAAACGGTGCCCCTTATCAATCCAAAATCCCGGACTCTATATATTATATAATGATGTGAAATTGGATACAACTATATTAATATACGGTACAATGTAACTGTAATATGATACTGCTGTCCTTACAGAAGTACATATTGATGTCGAGCAAACGTTATAAGAGCCATACGGTATATACACTGGAAGAGGTAAGTTTTCAGTTTAGAGCGAGGGAAAGTCTCGGCAGGAGGGGTTGCCAACATGAAGAGGTAAAGCGATCCAGATGAAGAGACCAGTAACTGTAAATAAACGTCAGCCAAAACCAGGACGTGTATATACCAGGAACAACAGGACTCTGCTTGATGTATACATGTATTATATATGGATGATTTTGTCGCAGAATTCTCGCCCTGCAGAGTAGAGATCGGTCTATTAGACGTTTTTCCGTTAGCCTAAAAAATGACCGCTTATAAGTATATAGTCTTTATCGATAGTGAGCTGTCAATGAAAGAGTAGGAATGTGGCCAGTCTCTGCTATAAATGCTACTTTTAGCTGCGCCGCCAACTCCGACAGGTATATGTATACGAACATCGCTGTCACTTGACTCCAGACTCTCTAATCAGTAGCCGACTGCAGGATACTGCAACAACCTGCTATACGGCGTGAGTGTGGGGCTGCTCAAGAAACTGCAGAGTGTGCAGAACGATGCAGGAGAGTACTAAGAGTATAGTACCAAGTACTTCAGCAGATATGGCAAAGCTATATGTAAAGACCTGTGTACTTGCGACCAGCGTGTGGGTTTTTGGTTTTGCAAGTGTCTCCATGCAGATCGGGAGAGACATAGAGTAAGATACAGAGAGGGTAAGACAGAGACTCAGAGAGAGAGTAAGAAACACAGAGTAGAACAGACAGAATAAGACAGACAGAGTAAAAGACAGACAGAGTAAGACAGGCAGAGTAAGAGCGACAGAATAAGACAGACATAGAGACAGAGCTATAAGGATACGCATGAAGAGGTATAGTGGAGTAGAGACGACCCTTCTTCAAGAGACAACCTCTCTCTTGTCGTCCGTTCATAGAACTACATTTATTCGGAGGTCCTTTGTTGGACTGAAGGGTCCTCGACTCCTCGTCCTCCTCGTCCTCCTCGTCGTTCAACTTCAACTCCTCCTGCCAGTGTGATTCTCCTTACAGATTTTACTTTAGTTACAGTTACAGTTATAGTTAATGGTTTTTCATTTTAGTTATAGTTACAGTTATAGTTAATATTATTTTTTAGTTACAGTTATAGTTATCGTTAACGAAATCATTTTACTTTCGTTAACGAAAACATTTTCGTTACCGTTATCGTTAATGAAAATCACACTGAATTATGAAGACGCGTTACACAATAATTTGCTTAGAGCTTTGACGAATGGGTGCATTCAGCTTCATGAATACACAGCACTCCATATTCACCGACATCCAAGGCGAACATAGGAATCATTTTGCTTTCGTTAACGGCTGTATTTTCACGTTCTCACGTTAGTTGATGTTGCACTTTTTTTTTCGTATTAACGAAAATAGCAATGAATTTCGTTAGTGTTATTTTCGTTATAGTTATAGTTATAGTTAATGATATTTTTTAGTTATAGTTATAGTTATCGTTAACGAAATCAGTTTTTGTTCGTTAACGAACATTTTCGTTATCGTTAACGTTAACGAGAATCACACTGCCTCCTGCAATGTATTGTTATAAACTGAACGCGTTCATCAGAGATCAGAGCACACAGGTCCACAGACGGACGGAAGGAGGGACGGAGGAGCTGAGGGGCGGCAGGAGCGCCCATGGTTCACAACATAGGGCGGTTCTTGGATATAGTGTGCCTCTGTTCGTCCGTTCATCTACGAGGCAGACAAACGAACACACAGGCAGGCAGACAGACAGACAGACAGAAACAGAGACATAAAGAGGGGCATATCTCCGCGGTGGTGTAGCGGTTTGTTCTGTGCCTTGTAACCGAAGGGTATACAGGTTCGAATCAACTTCAAGCCACTGCGCATGCAGGGATTTCGGATACGTTGCTCAGTGCATGCACCTACAATTGTCTGTGAGGACCGCAACGGGAAACCACCTCACTCATCTCATCCCCGGGTGGTATAAAGCCAATGGACTTATATACCTTCAGGCAGAGAACTCATCATCATCATCATCATCATCATCATCATCATCGTCGTCGTCGTCGTCGTCGTCGTCGTCATCGTCATCATCGTCATCATCATCATCATCAGCAGCAGCAGCATATCCGGTCATACCCCATTCTATGTATCTCAATTTTAAGCCAATCCCTAATTGTGAAATCATGATGAATCATTTGTATACCTCAGGTAAAAAATATTATTACTATTAATTTGGTGACTTCTATAACACCTATTTCTAATGTCAAATGCATCATCCGATAATACAAAGGTAATATATATATATATATATATATATATATATATATATATATATATATATTCGTATAATTGCGATTTCACTTGCAATTCATGTCTTGGAGATGCCCGATAGTGTAGTGGTTATCGTGTTGGACTGTCAACCGAGAGGTCCGAGGTTCAAATTTCCGCCAGAGTTAAAACTTGTTTCGAGATATCTGCTTCATCTGCGTCTACGAGACATCTCAGCCATAGGCCTACAGTGAGTAGGCCTACATGCAATGATCTTCAACTGTTGGTGGGAAGATGAGACGGCGAAGGAGAGGGCTAGCCATGCGAGGCTAACTCCTCATATCCATGGCTGCCTAAGCCTGCAACCACTCGGGCTTGTTTAATGAGCTGCTCTCCTCCTCCTCCTCCTCCTCCTCCTCCTCCTCCTCCTCTCCTCCTCCTCCTCCTCCTCCTCCTGTTCCTCCTCCTGTTCCTCCTTTTCTCCCTCTCCTTCTTCTTCTTTTTCTTCTATTTCTTCTTTTTGCACGTTCAGCTGCAGTGCCTAGAAACAAGAGACGTTATTGTCATCTAAGCACTCCTAGAAATCACCTTTCACAATAAGGAAACAGCCACTCATCCATATCCGTATCACCTGAAGTCACTAGAAAAAGTGTCTGTCGACAAGGAGAAATTGAATGTGCTTTACAACAGACAGTGCTCTGCAACCCTAGTTAGTGCCTGCTCTTACGTGCATTAGGCCTACCTTCGGAAGTATAGGCCTACATTATAGCTTATAGGCCTAATGCAGACTTAACGTGAATGAACTGGTGTTTTGCGCTTAGCTTTAGAGTATAGTGCCAACACATAGCACTCTAGAAATTTGGAGATTACGATTACGATGGCGATCTCATTCATTTCTCGCTCAATCGCTCCATTGCGAGAGTCCAAGAATCCACTGCTGCGAAGAATTGCCTCTTCTAACTATAAACGTCTCCATTAAATTCCTTAAACGACGATTAATCGATAAGGACTTCAGTCGAGAACCGCGACACTGGGCGTGGTCAGCTGTCACTTCTCATCATGTTAACACCAATCATCAGTTCCCTTTCGATCACCGCGCACGAGACACGTAACCACGCCCCTCGTGTGCGACATTTGCCACGCCCCAGCAGATGGCCAGCATTCTTTCCGGAGGATACCGGATGATTGGCAGCCAACCCGAGGCCTGAGTCGCAGCGCTTCCAGCCGGAGTATTAGTAGGCTAATACGGGGAGGCAATACGCGATACTGCAGCAAGGAAACGGAATAGACAAGCCCTACGGAAGGGAGAGGCTTTCCGGGTGGATACAGAAGGAACGTGTTTCCTTCCCACAGGGTCTGACAGACGGGACCTGGAGAGGCAGGAGGCCGCGTGTGTATGCGTAGCCATAGGGTCCGTGCTAAGACACTGGAGGGTAATCTTACATCTTACGGCTTAGTACTTCGACTCGGAAAAAGACGGAGGACCAAAAGGCGTGTCGTCGTATCTGGAGGACTTATCGGCCGAGACGCGTCGTAACCGAACCCGGGTTTATCAAGTACCCCGAAAGAGGTCGCCAGCAGCTGAGGAGGAGGAGGAGGAGGAGGAGGAGGAGGAGAAGCGCCGCTCTTACCACGGATTATATTCACTACCATGTAATCCTTAGTTTCTCCAGCGGTCAAAGGAGTCGTCGAACGTTCGACACCTCCTCGCATCTTATATACCGCCTTATATAGCGCCAGACTGATTGCAGCAGCAGTTGTAGGAGCAGGGCTTTGGCGCCGAGCTCAACCGTTTTGCGTCCGATGGACTGGAGAGAGCTAATCAACTTCCTAAGGCATGCCAGTCTGAATCGGGAATCGGCTGCCTCGGGTCGAGCGAAGCGGTTCGCGCGTCAACTCTCAGCCCAAGTAGATAAGACTGACGTTAGTCGAGCGACTGTGACAGATGCCCTCGCACCTAGCGACCCCTCGCGCGAGAACCCGCCGTCTCTGCTTGTCGAATAGAAGACATTCCGACGCCTGGCAGTTTTGTTTCGTTCAGTCTTTAACTAAAACTCGCCGAGACTCGAAACGAGCGACGTGTCCATGCAGTGATGGTCAGGGAAACAACGTGGAACCATCCGAAGCGGATTAGACCTATATACAGACCATCGTTCAGTCAACTGGAACAGTCTGGAGTAGTTCCACTTTCAAGGGATATACAGGATGGAATCGCCTTGTTTTAGGCAACACTATCGGTGAATACTATAGTTCGTGATATATAGCGTGTTTCAGCATAGTTCGTTCGTACTGGAACCGCGATAGCATACTGTATGCTATCGCTTATGCTTGCATCCTGTTGCAAGATAGTATGTGCAAAATACGATTACTTTACGACAAAGTAAGCATTTCATCATGAAGCTTCATATCTAGACGAAACACGTGAACAGGCATCATAAGGGCGGCGAATTCTTATTGAGGTATTTATCCCCGGTTGATATTGCGCAATCCGAACCCGACATCTTCGGAAAGACCCGTATGTTCCGACGTTTCCTGTTACGACGTCTCAGTTGTAAAAGTGTCATTGGCACTGGTCAGTTATCACCGGAACCAATTCCTCCCTGCCCCTATCCGCTACCCCGTCTCATGACGCAATCTGAGGAGCCTTTCGTGGGCTAGACACTCACTCACTCACTCACTCACTCACCGGTCGTAAACGACAGTGCTCTGAATGGACTGAAAGCTAAGCCAGAGACTTCTGAGTCAGGGTCTACGGCCGGTCAACTACTTTGTTCCTATAGACAGATGTCGGGAGAAGAGAGCATGGTAGGCTGAGAACTGCAACAACACCTTGCACTGGAGTTGATGTCTTCTTAGATCTTCAAGTTTTCTCTATGATTACGGACTTCACTGATTGGGTCTAATTCGATGATCTTGCAGACATTCCAACTCTGCTTTGTATACACTTCCGTTCAGTATATCTACCTTTGCTCTTGTAATTGGACATCGTTTCCTCCTTCTACAGGGTTCTATACTAATTGCTGGTGACTAAACGTTACTAGGGAAGGAACTAATTTACTAAATTGGAATTTAAATTTGGTGTTTGTGCATCACCCGAAGCATAGCATCTCGGCTGAACCGCGCTAACTCTGCATCAGCAGCCAAGAACCAGATACAAGACTGATGATGCGAAACGACCACCTGTTCATGTTTTCCAGTGACACGGATCAGTTGGGCAGCAGCAGCAGCTTAGCTGTCGCTGCCACACGACCACCTGTAGCAGCAGCAGCAGCACCTGTTGCTGCAGCCAATCACCAACGCATCTTCCCCGATGACGTATTTGGAACGCAGGTAAGACACAGTATACACCTTCGGACATTCAACATGTATATATAGTTTGTTATTTTATTTGCTTAAACTTGAATACGTATACAGGCCTGTAATTAGGCCTATACTATTACACTTATTCATCATATTATTACACTTATTTATTCTATCATTTTATTGCAATAAAGTAATTTACTCCTATATAATTATGGTCTCATATGCATTAAACTTTTAAACACTTCCATATCGTGCTATAAATACTCGCTAGGTTAATCACGATCAATTGCGGAATTCATTGTTGTGTGTATTTATCATGTAGACTTAACTCATAGCATTGACATGTATATTTGGTTCGTTTCATTCATTTGTTTGTGAATTTATTCTTTCGTTTTGTTGTCTTCTTTCTGGTTCACTGAACCGTGTCTATTCCCTTCCTAGGTTCATCTGCTTCATTCCTCTGCATGCGTTGACGTCTTTTCCATGGATTGTCGACCTTTGACCCCCGGCCTTTCACTGCAACCCTTAGGGTCGACTCCCTCGCACACACCGTCAGCCACCCTTTCCCCATTCCACTGCATCGAAGGCCAATTCAGTCTATGGTCCTTATACAGCGCCACTCAAAGGCCTCTCTGTCTGTCTGTCTGTCTGCCTGTTTGTCTGTCTCTTACTCTGTGTCTCTCTGTCTATCACTCTCTATCCTCTCTGTCTGTCTGTCTGTCTGTCTGTCTGTCTGTCTCTTACTCTCTGTCTCTCTGTCTATCACTCTCTATCTCTCTCTTTCTTCCCCCCCCCATCCCGCAACCTCTCCCCAGTCACCTCTCCAGCCACTCGGAGTGCCAAGTGCATTCCACGGAAACGGAACAGCAAGACCTCTTCCTTTCAGTTCGTTCTGGGGCAGACGTGAACCCCGAGAGGCGGAGGCGGGGTCGACACCGCTGCAGGTGGCCCTGACGGACCCATGCAGCCGAAGATCCTATGCCCTTTCTCCGCTTCAAGGACCCCATGACACGCCTGCGCAGACACGGCCCAAGTGTCTCGCTGACCGACCGAAAGAGGGCGCCGCTAGCATCGACGTCGAACGCCAGGTGGCGCTGCTATGCATCCTAGCATTTATATGGCGCCTTTGTAAAACTCTTAAAGACGCAATTTCTATGTATGACCTCTGGCGGCGCTATTTCATCTTTATTCGTTTGTTCATTTGTGTTTTTATTCGCGCATAAGTGCGTTTATTCATTCATTCATTCATTCATTCATTCATTTGAACATTCATTCAATCATTCGTTCATTCACTTATTCTTTCGTTCATTCATTCATTCGTTCATTCACTCGTTCGTTCTTTCGCTCATTCATTAAGGAAGCGTAAACCGAGCAACAATGCGTCCAGAGCCTCTTTTTACAGGTCTGCACACTGCATCGTTTCAGTCGCGGATCGAACATATAGACACCCATCATTACAAGCGAAGCGCTCATCCACTTAGATCCACGCTATATATACGCCATATTTAGTTTGGAACAGGTCGATCTCATAATTATTATGGACGCAGTCGAGGAGTCGAATCCATGTTGCAGATGTTAACGACTGATGCATTGCCTCTTTGCCACCCTGTGAGACACCTAAGCCTGCAGACTATATGCAGAGGCAGTTTAGAATTACTTTTGCTTGTCGATTGGGTTGAATCTATAATCCATTCTAATCTAATCCAGCCAAATTCAATCCAATCCAATGATCCAATCCAATTCAATCTCATCTAATCACTTCTTTCATAATCCCTATATCACACCAATCGTTGGTCGCTTCCAGTGAACACGCACTTGAAAGCCAGAGATCATTGAAGATGGATCCAGGTCGAAATCGAAAGATCAGAGACACCAGAAGCCAAGGTATACGGTGGACAGGATTCATCGCTTGATTGCGGTTCTATACTTAGAAATGCATCCTTCGATTAACGCCTTCGCTGTTGGTAATGGCAATTGCAAATTTATATAGCTCCACTTCGAGAGAAAGACTCATCAGAGGCGCTCCCGACCTAACACAATGAAACCACGATCGAACAGAATGGTCTTCAAGCGTTTGCGGAAAAGAGACTTATTTCCATAACGGCCGGCGCTATAGAAGTTACTAGATTTTATGATATAAGGCATTCTTTATATGGTCCTAAGAAGCTCTGGAGTTTCCAGAATTGAACCAACTCGAGTTTTTCCAATCGTTATATGGAATTAGGGATGTATACTGTCTGCCTGGTCTGTAATCCGACGATTGGGAGTTCGAGTCTGCCGAATGCGCTACGTATAGAAAGTCCCAGTGCAAGTTGTTTGCACAAACTTGCTATATATATATACACACCTCGTATACGACGCGTCAGATTGGAAGCAAACTGCAAGTCCTGTGCGTTTTGTTCATTGGCGTAACTTCGTATTGTGACGGGTCACCACCATGGCACTTTTACAAGCAGTAGTGACAGTCAACACCACCTTCTGACCCTGTGCTGAAATATTTTTTGTGACTTGACAGCGTTGTTTTGGTTTGAAGCAAGTTCAAACAACAAAAATTAACGGCAGTGTATTCTTGCATACACTTAACTATCGCAATGCTCACCGATGTTTATCATGTCTTCACGTTAGCTTACTTACTTATTGTTTTATGTTGCATAAATTAGCTGACAAGTTTTATAAAAATATCAGGAGGGAAGTGGAGAGGGCAGGGAGGAGGGATTGTGGGGCAAAGTTACGCCTTTGGTTTTGTGTATCACGATAACGGCAATAAAGAAGCCAAATTCAAGCCATCATACACTATAGATTAAATCAATGGCATAGGCCCCCTAAGTGAAGGAAACGACCGCTCTCAATACTCTGGGCGAAATTGCTAACGTGAATGATCGTAATCGTGATCGTATACCCTCGAGATATCTCCAGCAGAAAAGCGAAATTGCACGAACCAGCTTATTCACAGGCGCTCAGTCATAACATATTCGATAGGCAGGTTATTGTAATCGTAAGCTCCAATTAACAAAAGCGTTACTCTAAAGCTAAATGCAGGGCACCGGCTTATTCACGAGCGCTGCGTTGTGTCATGCAGAGGGATGCCCAAAGATGGTCGAAGGAAAGTCGGTACATGTCCGATTGCCAGAGATATCAGAGGAAGAGGAGCTGTCGCATGGAAGGGTCAGCATCGGCTTCAGGTCAAGCTCTAAGGGGACAGGCAGACAGACAGACAGACAGACAAACAGACAGACAGACAGACAGTTAACAACGAAAAACTAGTCATGATTGCATCACGTTATCATCATCATCACCACCGGCGCCTGGCAACCGATCTGATTGACGGCCACATAACAAGCGACGAGCGGCTATCGGATCTTTTTATTTAACGCAGTTATTAATCTACCCACCCGTGATTACTATGGCTACAGCCCTCGTCAGACTGTTCTCTGCCGCCGCAGCTCAGTGGCACCGATGCGTCGGATGCACATCCTGTTGATGCTGATGTTGCTGCTGCTGATGGCGGTGGTTCTGTTGTGGCAGTGACGCACCTGTCTATAAACATGTTTCCTTGGAAACATTTAGTAATCAGTCAACATCTGGAGACGCGGAAGATGAATAAGGTGATGCGAACATCTTCCCACCCACGTCTTTGCATTCGGAGGAGGTTGGCTATATCGGATGTTTGCTTTATCTAAAATCTCATCGTTATATTCCCTGCTATATAGGAAGAAAGGAGGAAGAAAAGAAGGAAGGAAGGAAGGAAGGAAGGAAGGAAGGAAGGAAGGAAGGAAGGAAGGAAGGAAGGAAGGAAGGAAGGAAGGAAGGAAGGAAGGAAGGAAGGAAGGAAGGAAGGAAAGAAGGAAGGAAGGAAGGAAGGAAGGAAGGAAGGAAGGGATGGAGGGACGGAGGAAGGGAGGGATGGATGAAGGGAGGGAGGGAGTCTTATCTATCTATCCATCCGTTCGAACATCCGTCCGTCCAATCATCAATATGCACCCAACACACCCATCCCTCCATCTTAGTTCCATCCATCGATCCAGCGATCCATCCATTATCCATCCAACTATCCATCCGTGATCATCCATGATTCATCAATCCATCCCAATTCTTCCTTTTCTCCTTCCTTCTCCCGTACTATCCATCGTTTAGTCTTTCTTTCGTTCCGGCCACCTCCCGTCTTTCATTCATTCGTTCTTTCCATTTCGTCTGTCCTTCTTTTCCAAATACGCATACTTCCATCGTTCCTTCATTCCATCCTTTCTTCCTTCCTTTTTTCCTTTCTTTCCTACTTCCTTCCTTCCTTCCTTTCTTTCCTCCTTCCTTCCTTCCTGTTTTCCTTCCTTCCTTTATGCCGCTTAACCTACCCTTCTGTCTTCTTTCCTACCTTCTTTCCTTCCTTCTTTCCTTCTTCCCTACCCATCATGCCACTCCCATAGAACGACTACTCCTTCCCTCCGTTCTTCTGCTTCATCTCCTCACTTACGATTTTACACCTGTACGCAATCTTTGGCACCAACCGCCTTACCTATAGATAACAGCGCACGCCTCCCGATATATACACCTGCAAATCTATACATGTATATATATACATATATGTATGTAGTACACAGATATACATACAAAATGCATACATGAATGTGTATGCATAAATTTGTTGACGCGCACCTGCATATAAATATATAAATAGTACATAGATATATACATCTTATTATAGAAACGTTTCTGAATGTATGTAAGTTATATATGTACAAAATACACATGAATATATATATATATATATACACATATTATACTTTTAACATTTTGTAAATGGCTATATATGCATTGATATATCTCAATCTTTACTAGAGAGATGTGCCGAAATGTATATATATATATATATATATATATATATATATATATATATATATATATACGATATATAGCCTATACCTCTCTTGAAGAGTGTTATATTGAATATGATTCCATGCACATGTGTTTGTATACAATGCGTTTGTAGCAAACTCTGTGATTCCTGAGGTCTCTTCCGCTCCCTCCCTCCCTCCCTCCCTCCCTCCCTCCCTCCCTCCCTCCCTCCCTCCCTCCCTCCCTCCCTCCCTCCCTCCCTCCCTCCCTCCCTCCCTCCCTCCCTCCCTCCCTTCCCTCTTCCTCCTCTCCTCTGCCTCCCCGCCCACTTCGTCTCTTCCACTCATCACTCCTTCCTCCCCTCTCTTCCATATCTTTCGATCTCCACTACCTCTCTTCCAACAATCTCACCCATCTATATCTTCCTGTCTGTTCCTGTTTGTTCCTGTCTGTTCTTCTATATTCTTCTCTGTCTGTCTGTCTTTGTCTGTCTCTGTGTCTCTCTGTCTCTGCCCCTATCTCTATCTCTATCTCTGTGTCTGTCTGTCTGTCTGTCTGTCTGTCTGTCTGTCTGTCTGTCTGTCTGTCTGTCTGTCTGTCTGTCTGTCTGTCTGTCTGTCTGTCTGTCTCTCTCTCTCTCTCTCTCTCTCTCTCTCTCTCTCTCTCTCTCTCTCTCTCTCTCTCTCTCTCTCTCTCTCTCTCGTTTCTTCCTATATCTTCCTGTGATTTCCTTTATCTTCTTGTATCTTCTTATGCCCTCCAATGCCTTCCTATGTTTTCCTTCCATATTCCTGTCTTTTCTCTTCCTCTCTTTCCATCTCACTGTCCATCCATTCTCTCTCTCTTTCTCTCCCTGTCTAATTCTATCTCTTCCTGCATCTTCCCGTGTCTTCCTATGATTTCCTCTATCCTTGTGTATGTCCTCCTATGTCTTCTTATGGGTTCCTGTCTCTTCTTGTGTCATCCTGTTCTTTCCATTCCGTTCCGGTCTGTTCCTATCTCTTGCTGCATCACTCTCCCTGTCTCTTTCCCTTCTCTTCCCTTTGGTCGGTGTGTGCGGCGGCAATCGTCTGCTACGATATAAAAGATGCTTGATGTGGCCGACGGTTGCTGAAGCTGATACGGTCGGCGCATCCTTTTGGTCCAGCGGCAGATGCCGCGCCAACGGACTCGCAAGAGCATCTCTGGACGCCGGGCACTCACTCCTCCTCTTCTGCTGAATAAGCTCCGCTGCGGATGCAGGCACCTCAGCCTCCGTAGCCGCCGCTGAAGAAGAAGGTTCATCCCATCCCGTTGACATCTGCAACGTATTAGACCCCAGTTCAGCGAGGTTACTCTTCCCTCCATCCTTCCCCCTCTCCCTCTCTCTCCCTCTCCCTCTCCCTCTCTATCCATCCCTCTCTCTCTCCCATCCCTCCTCATCCATCCCTGCCTTTCGCTCCCTTTTCTAAGGTTACACGACTGATGGGGAACAAATGTGACTCGACGACATATCCTCGCTCCCTTTCCTCCTCCCTCCAGCCCCTCCCCTGCCTCTCAGCCTTCCTCCCTCCCTGCCTCTCCTCGCTCCCCCCGCAGAACCTGGCAGGCACTTGTCCAAGCAGTGGCTCGCCTCCCGGCGTCAAGTACTTTGATACAAGTAGCGGAGTTCGGCGCCTACAGCTTGCTTACGTCTACGCGAGATTTGCCGCAGCGAGCTGAAAGACATTGCAAATATTAAACCCCACTTTCGACAGCTGGATAAATCATATATTTATATATATGGACGCGAGCGTGTCCGCGTGCGTATGTATATATCTGCCTAGAACGGCGGATGGATCGACTGAGTGATTTATAAGCTCTGTAGTTTTGGTGTCTTAAGGTTCGGCGTCGAACTTAAACTGACATTTCGTTTAATTCAATGGAACCTTTTCACTCCGATTAGATTAAGACAAATCCATTATGCAAGTATGTCTGTCTGTCTGCTTTGGTCTCATTGTCCGTTTGTCTACGTTTGTCTGTCTGTCTGCCTGTCTGCCTGTCTATCTGTCTGCCCGCATGTCTGTCAGTTTGTCGGTCAGTCTGTATCCTTCCGTCTCTATGTCTGTCTGTCTGTCTGTCTGTCTGTCTGTCTGTCTGTCTGTCTGCATGAGTGTATGTATGCTTTCATGTATGTATGTAAGGTATAAAGTGCTAGCGACTACATTTTCTTGGCTTCGGCATATGAGGTGGGTAGCCCGTCCTCTCCCTCGTCGTCTTATCTTCCCACTGACAGTGTACGGTCAGTGTACTCATCATAGATGAGTTTCCTAAGAGGGATCAAGTGGAGCCCGAGTCTGAAACAAATTTCTGCCCTGGTGGGATTTGAACTCCGGACTGACAGTCAAAGACTCCTATGACCACTATGCAATGAAGTTTATACTGTAGCGCAGTTACACTGATATTTAGCTATGTCAATAGAAATTTAGGCCAAGTTATGTCGGACTGTTAGCGACATTGGTGTGCTCTATCACCAGACATTTTGACTGTATAGATTTGAAATTCCTGACCACGTGAATGCTGGCTGTTTATAGAAACATCAGATATTATGAGCACAAACTCACACCCACAAACACACACACACACACATACACAATAACATACATACACAAACAAACACACACACACACACACAAGCAGCATCGTACACACACCCCGCATCTGTATGTAAAATCGATTTAGTGCTGTGGAAATGGTGAGTCTGCGGTTTCGTTAGTCGGACTTTGTCGGAAATTAGTTCAATTTAATTGGTTCTGTTGACTTAGGACGTTGAGCGTCGACTGTGAGGCGCCAGTGCAATGCAGACCGTGTGAGGGAGGCTGGGGGATCGAACCCCCGCTTAAAACTCATGCGAGGTAGAGAGATTCAATGGGGCGTTATTCTTATAAGCAAGCAAAGGAGTATACTGTTATCATGTGTTCAAGAGCCTTAAGCGATGATGACGATGATAATGATAAGGATGACGACGACAACTATGATGATGATGATGATGATGATGATGATGATGATGATGATGATGATGATGATGATGATGATGATGATGATGATGATGATGATGATGATGATGATGATGATGATGATGATGATGATGATGAGATGATGATGATGATGATGATGATGATGATGATGATGATGATGATGATGATGATGATGATGATGATGATGATGATGATGACGATGATGACGATATCAGTTCTTAATGTCCTGCAAATAACGGAAAGATATGTGGATCGGATGCAGACCACTAATGGACGAACAGATGTCCACAAGATGTCCACATGATGGTTACTGTGATCTATTATCGTCGTCACCGCAGTCTACGTATGAATCCAGAGTAAAAAAACTGGTGACGCTACAGAAAAGAGCAATCCGAATAATTGCTGGGGTACCTTACTGTTCACATACTGACCCTATCTTTCTAGAACTTAAACTGCTCAAATTCCATCAAATAAGATACTTTCAGACAGCCATCTTTATGTCTCAATTCACCCATGCCCTCTTACCCCCAAGGTTTACTCATTATTACAACATTGGTGCTGACTATCACTTTCATAATACCAGAGCAGCAAAATCCTATCGCACTATTTTTGCTAGATCAAATATTCGCCGTTTCTCAACCAAATACAATGGTTCCCTGATCTGGAGTTGTGTTCCCACAAATATTAAGCTGGTACCAAATCTTCATCTTTTTAAAAATCTTTGCGTTCTCAATTAACGGATGGATTAATTAATGACAATTCATGGAACTGATTTAAACTGGATTACATGCCGTCTTGCCACTGTTAATCTAAGAATATATAATGTTCATAATCAAATCACTGTGCACTGTTTTTGTATGCTTATGAATACCTCTGTTTAATCACTTAGTTAAGCTTATCACTGTGTCTCTCAATCGAACCTCTATCTTCAACGTAATTAACTTACAAATTGGGTGTCCCTATTAGTGGGACTTCCATTCCTTTTGGTCCTTCCCTTTGTCAACGTTTTCTTGTGACATAATGTTGAACTGATGTATACGTTATATCATTGCAATAAAAATTGATTGATTGATTGATTGATAATTATCGTCATCACCATTGTATCGTCATCATCACTGTCGTCGTCATCCTCATCGTCATCATCATCATCATCATTGTCGACGACTTCCGGAATGTCACATGATCAGGCTTCGAACCGAAAATAATTTACCAATCTGCAAAATAATGGATGAACTGTCGGGTATAACGAAGTACTTGCATCCAGATACTTGTATCTAGGTACTTGCATCCAGATACTTGTATCTAGGTACTTGCATCCAGATACTTGCATCTAGGTACTTGCATCCAAGTACTTGTATTCAAGTACTTGTGTCCAAATACTTGTTTCACTTGCTTCTTGCTCTTCCTTCTTTCCATTTTCACCATATATGTTATCTTATCGAGATATGGTTTTAGATTCCAGTTCCAACTATGCGAACAATGGATTTAATTTCTGACTTAGCAAATTCACGTTTCTTCACATGGAGGTTCAGAGTAAAAAATTCTTATGTCGTAAGTGAATTTTCCAAACATCAGACTGTATAAACAGTACATCAGCGCATTTGTGAGGTAGTGAAAATGCGTTATATTAAGTGTCACGATACATACATACATACATACGCGCGCACACACACACACACTTACAAACATACACACATATGGTTCTGCAAATGCTTCTACAGGTTTCAGGACAGTTTTATGCGTGTTCTGATGAAGTTACGGCCTGAACCATAGTCATGCCAAGCGGTATACACGTGTCCACTCAAATGGGCAATGCATGCATGGTATTCTTCTTCTTTGGTTCTCTGCCCTTAGGCAGGTTCGTATGTCCAACGGCGCCATTCCTCTCGATGTTGAGCTTCCGCTTTCATCTGTCTGTAGCCGTCCCTCTTCATTGTCCAGTCTAGGAACATCGTTCTTGGTCTTCCTCTTGTCTTTTTCCCTTCCATTCTACCCTCGATGATATCTCGTAGCAGGGAATTTCCTCTCATTATATGGCCAATCCATCTTCTTTGACGCTCTCTGATTGTCCTCATCATGGATCTCTCCTCTTCCACCATTTGCAGTACTTCGTCATTTGTCTTGTGCTCTGTCCAGCTGATTCTCTCCATTCTACGCCATATCCACATTTCGAAGGCTTCTATCCTTTTGATGTCCTCCCCTCTTATAGTCCACGTTTCAGATCCGTATAGAACCACACTCCATACCAGCGTCTTAACCATTCGCTTCTTCAGATTCCTATTTAATTTTCCTCTCAAGAGCTCCTTTCTTTTATAGAAAGCATCTTTTCCCATGGCTATTCTTCTTTTTATCTCCGTATGGCACTTCACATCCCTCGTGACCATACTTCCTAGGTAACAGAATCTCTCAACTTGTTCGATGACCACTCCATTTACGGTTATTCTAACTTCTTTTTCTTCTCTTTTGCTTATCCTCATGACCTTTGTCTTCTTGGTATTTATTTTCATTTCGTATTCTGCTGAGATCATATTCAGGCGATCCATCATTCTCTGCAGTCCTTTTTGGCTTCTTGCTAACATTGCCTGATCATCCGCAAATCTCAGCGCTTTCACCAACATACCCCCAACCTTTATTCCCTCGTTCACTTCTTCCATCGCCTCCCGTACAAGCTCTTCGATGTAGATGTTGAAGAGTATTGGAGAGAGCGGGCATCCTTGCCTCACTCCTCTGCCTATTCTTCCCGGCTCTGAGTATTCACCATCTATTCTTATTTTTACTTTCTGTCCCATGTACAGGTTTCCAATAAGTCTTCGTTCTTTCCAATCCACCCCTATTTTTCGTAATGCATGCATTAATTTCCTCCAATCCACCCTATCGAAAGCCTTCTCATAGTCGACGAAACACACATAGACGTCCTGGCCATGCTGGAGGCTTCTTTCCGCTAGTATCCTCACTGCTGCAATTGCATCTCTTGTTCCTCTTCCCTTTCTAAAACCAAATTGATCCTCCCCCAAGCAGTCATCTGTTTCTGCCTTTGCTTGCAGTCTCTTCGTGATAACTCTTAGTAGAATCTTGGATGCATGTGTGAGGAGGCTTATAGTTCGGTGGTCTTCACATGTTGTTGCATTTGGCTTTTTCTTGAGCGGGATCAATATAGTCTGTAGGAAATCTTCCGGCCAAACTCCTGTGTTATATATGTCTTGGCATAACCGCACTAGTTCTGTCATTGCCTTCTCTCCCAGGTTCCTCAGTATTTCAATTGGGATATTATCTATTCCTTCTGCTTTGTTGTTTTTCATATCACTGATAGCTGCCAGAACCTCCTCCCTTAATATGTCCGGTCCTATGTTATCGGTACTTGGTGTTTGTTCTTCCCCGAGATCTTCTTGGCTACTTTTTCCCATATATAAATCCTCAACATATTCCTTCCATCTTTTCCTGATATCGTCTGCGTCCTCTAGCAACTTGCCATCCTTGTCCTTGATTGCGCTTCCGCCACCCATATTCTTCTTATTTGTCAGTGTTTTGACCTTTCCATATACCAGGTCGTGTCTTCCTCGATTCTGTAGCATCTCTAGCTCCTTACACTGCTCTTCCCACCAATCCTCTCTTGCCTTATCTGTTGTTCTTCTTAGTTGATTATTCAGCCTTTTGTATTCACTCCTTGCCTCTTCTGTGCTCTGGTGTTTCCATTTTCTTCTTTCTTCCATATCCCTGAGCATCTCCGTTGTAACCCATGGCTTGCGCGGTCCTGTACCCATCTGGAACCCCACAGTCTTTGTCGTTTCCTCAATCACGATCTCCTTCAGACTCCTCCACCTTTCATCTGTTGTTATCTCCGTACTCAACTCCACCACCCGTTCTTCTATATTTTCTGAGAGTTCGTTACTCTTTGTTTGCATTATTTCTCTATTCCATTTCTGTTTAACTATCCTTTGCTTCTTTATGAACTTAAGTCGGAGATGTATTGTCATGGCAACCAGGTTATGCATGGTCTGTGTCTGCATCGGCTCCTGGGAGAGTTCTTGAGTTCTTGACACTGTTTCTGTACCTTTGTCTGATCATGATGTAGTCCAGTTGGTATCTTGCTCCATCTCCCGGTGCCTTCCATGTGTATCTTCGCCGCTTTTCCTGTTGGAACCAAGTATTTGTTACCATGAGTTTTTGTCTCTTGCAGAATTCCACCAGCTTTTCTCCTCTTTCATTTCTGTTCCCCAGTCCATATTTTCCTGTAGCCTCTTCCTGTTCTTTTTCACCAACTGTTGCATTCCAATCTCCCATGACAATCACATAATCTTTGCCTTTGATGTCTCTAAGCCTTTCCTCTATCATCTCGTATATGTCGTCCACCTCCTCCTCCTCGTGTGCTGATGTTGGCATATACACTTGTATTATTGTTATGTCGACTGGGTGTGCTTGCAATGTCACTATGAGCATTCTATCCTCACGTCTCTCCACCGTTGATACGCATTTGGCGACTCTCTCCGACAGCAAGATAGCCACACCATTTTGACTCTTCTCTCCTCCAGTGGTATACGTGAAATAAATGCTGTGTTCCATTGACCTGACTCTTTGACAGAGCATTACAAAGCACTCAACCGTCAAATACTCAAATTATTCGACTTTCCAATTCTGTTAAATATTGAAGAGTATACCACACGTGTACAGGATATAGTGATACTCAGCAGTAAAACCTTTGTATAACGACAGTGCAGGTGAGTCACTGCCACAGGTTATAACAAGCCATCTTCCTTGTTCTTACGAAACATCCATGGACTATATATCCATGTGACTGGCCGACGGTCTGACTATACCTCAAATTTTACAAACCTAACCCAGATCTATGTATCAAAAGTATATACTGCAAGTGTTAAACTCTTTCTCTGCAAAATTATGTCATATCTGAATCTCAGGATCAACATTGGTATCACTGGCGTAAACTTGTCCAAAATATTTGGGGGGGGGCATTTGATTATTCATTCTACACTTGTTGCATCGGATCAGTGATGGGCACTAAACTATTTTTTTTAGTTAAACTAAAACTATTTTCCAACTAAAAAAATAGTTTAACTAAAGTTGGCAACTGATTTTGGAAATTAGTTAACTAAACTAAGAAAAAGTAGTTAAACTTTTTCCAAATTTTTTCCAACTTTTTACGACAAACATTTTCACAATAAAAGATGTTAAGTGAACTGTAATAATGCAAAGCGTCAATGACAATTTCACCTTCAAACTATGCAATGTGTGCTTTTCTGGCATACAGTTACATGTATACTGTAGGTAGTGTATGAATTTGAAAACACATGCTGTTAATGCTAAAACCATGCAGTGTTAAAATGTTTTTTGCTGACAGTGTTCAATGTTCACTGTGGAAAAATAGTTGCACATTGCTGATTTTTTAGTTAAACTTTTTAGTTAGCAACTAAATTTTTTTAGTTAAACTATGGTTTTAACTAAACCATTTTTTTCAGTTAAACTTCTTCCTTAACTAAAATTTTTAGTTAAACTAAAAGTTAGCAACTTTTTAGTTAACTATTGCCCATCACTGCATTGGATGTACAGCAAATCTCAATTATTGGGGGGGGGGGGCACGTGACCCGGCTGCCCCCCTCCCAGAGTCTGCGCCTATGATTGGTATAAAAATAGGGTTTATCAGTAAAACAACCTTAGTTTAGAGTACGGCCAAGAGGTCTATATCTGTTTTGTGGATTATGAGAAGGCGTTTGACAGAGTAGATTGGAAAAAGCTGATGAATGCACTCAGACGAAGGGGCATAGATTGGAGGGACAGGAGGCTAATAGGAAATCTATATTTGAACCAAAAAGTAAAGATAAGAATAGAAGGGGAGTTCTCAGAGGAAGGAGAAATTGGTAGGGGAGTAAGGCAAGGATGCCCACTATCACCAATTCTCTTCAACATATACATAGAAGAACTGATACAAGAGGCAATGGAACAGACAGGAGAGGGTATAAAAGTGGGTGGAAGACTCATAAGAGCCTTAAGATTTGCTGACGACCAAGCAATGCTCGCAACTACACAAGAAGGACTGCAGAAATTGATGGATCAACTAAACAGGACCTCAATAAAATACAACATGAAGATAAATATCGGAAAGACAAAGATTATGAGGATAAGTGCAGGGGAGGAGGAGATCGAAATGAAAATAACAATAAATGGAGAGGAGGTGGAACAGGTCAAGAGCTTTTGCTACTTGGGAAGTGTGATAACAACAGATGCAAGATGCCATAGTGATATTACACTCTCGCGGAAAGTGTGCAGCGATGTCTGCACATTTATTGTGGAGGAGACTTTCTACACATTTTTGTGTAGCTAGTGTGTAGTTTTTAGCATGGAGCCGGCCGCATCGGCCGGCTCCATGCTAGCGCGTAAATTCTGTTGGCTTAACCAGAGTATCAGCGTTATCGGTGACTCATTGCGACTGGAGGCCGCGTGCGTGGGTCCTTTGTGTGAACAAAGAACTTCGAGCGGTAGGCTACATTTTCTTTAATACTGTTGGAAAATAGAAAGGTAAGTACAGTTAAATCAATGTTGGAATAGTTAAGTTGTTAAGTAATTAGAATCATCACAAGTTAAAACACTGAGAAAAAGTCATGTTTGTAGAATTAATTTTACGCATTCATGATATAGGCTCAGTCTGACGTTCGAAAGAAATGGTTTGCCTAAAACCCGCATGGCTCGACTGATCAATGTATATTACAAAAATTAAAGTACTGCTAATAAATGAGAATTTAGGTCATTTTAGCATATTAATTTAATTCAGCCGGTAACATTCTTTCTATCAGGAATTCGTTATCGTTGAAGTAGGTTCGTCTGAAAACCGGAATGTATGTCAAGCTAGAATACACATTCGTATTCACTCTAAAGTTCCTATTCATGCTGCATTGTCTTGCAATATATCGCAACTTCGTTAGCAAAAATTACAGACTCATGCTTAGCACACCAAAGCCTTTCACACCACATAGGCCTGCACAACGGGGGGGGGGTAGAGTAGTGGTAACACTCATGGCCAGGAGAGCATTAGAACCCGGTTCGAAACCTGTAGCCCCTCAGCGCCTTGCATGGCTGCCAAACGTGTGTTTAATTAAGATCTTCATTATATAACTGTCATGTTTCAATGTTATTTATCTTACTGTGTCTGTCAGTTTGAAATAATAAAGAGTATATTATTATTATTATTATTATTATTATTATTATTATTATAATTATTACTATTATTATTATTATTATTATTATTATTATTATTATTATTATTATTATTATTATCAGCAACACCATTGCCCACGCCTTCACTGTAACCCATCAAACATCCCTCAGCAATGCATTATATCCATTAATACAGTTTCTCAGATCTGTGTGTCGATAAACGCTCTAACAGGTGCCCGAAATCAGCCCCGCCCATGAACACTGGGCACTGCGGGGATAGCCGAACACACGGAAAAGCCAGACACACAGACGGATGGACGGCTACACAGACAGAGGGATTGACACACAGACAAACAGCGGTTATTAAGTCTGTCCGTGCCTCCTTCCCTCCACCCTACCTCTGTCCTTCTTGAGGGGGAGGAGGACGAGGCGAAGACTGATTATAGCCAATGAAATATAAAATGGACTCCCGAAATTCGCACCGCCTACGAACACTGGGCACTAGAGAGAGAGAGAGAGAGAGAGAGAGAGAGAGAGAGAGAGAGAGAGAGAGAGAGAGAGAGAGAGAGAGAGAGAGAGAGAGAGAGAGAGAGAGAGAGAGAGAGAGAGAGAGAGAGAGAGAGAGAGAGAGAGAGAGAGAGAGAGACGTACAAACGTAAAGCCAGACAGACAGACGGACGGTCAGGTCAGACAGACCGACGGATTGACACACATAGGTAAGTCTGTCTATGCCTCCCTCCCTCCTCCTTCCTTCCCTCCCACCCTACCTCTGTTCCTCTTCCTCCCTCCCTCCTTCCCTCTCCCGTCATTATGACGGGCAAATCCGCTAGTTGCAATATAATGGTGATTTACTGTTGTCATGGTGCATTGTTTGCTGTTGATTGGTCACTTGTTTCACTGCTACTAAACAGGATAAACGGATATTTATTGTTATTTTTAGTATAAACTAATCGAGTGACTTATTGTTTTGCATGTTTAGGTTCATGAAAGATTCAGTGCAGAGTTGGTTTGCAGATGGAACTGCATGTAGAGAGACCCTCCAATTATTTCTCACTTGGTCAAAGGCATAACTTTGCCCCACAAAGCGGTGGTGACCAATCCCTCTCTCCTGTGTCAACTACAACAAGATGGATGACCAAACAATAAGTAAGTACACTAACGGGAGGCATCTATATCACTGTAATTGTAATTAGTAATTTCTGTTGCACCGCTATGTAATGCACAAGGCATCAACCGATGGTGCACCAAAACCATGCCATAATCAGGCCAATATAAGACAAAGAGGCAGCCTATGGTGGATAAGCAATTTTTACGGAGTAAAGTTTTAAGTTTAGAATGAAATGACACAAGAGGCTGAACACAGCGCACAGACACAGGGAGACTCTCTCTCTCTCTCTCTCTCTCTCTCTCTCTCTCTCTCTCTCTCTCTCTCTCTCTCGCTCTCTCTCTCTCTCTCTCTCTCTCTCTCTCTCTCTCTCTCTCTCTCTCTCTCTCTCTCTCTCTCTCTCTCTCTCTCTCTCTCTCTCTCTCTCTTTCTGTGTCTGTGCACTTTGTTCAGTGAGAGTTCCAAAAAGTAGGTCCAGCAGCCGAAAAAGCTCGTTAACCAAGAACAAATAGTTCTTGATTTAGGTATGACCAACCTTTGGTAATAGATGACCTTGTCGAATAATGACAAGTCTGGACAGTAAGAACTGATTTTAGATATTGTGGCTGACCGGAGTTCACAGTTTTATAAACTATGAGCCCTATTTTTTTTACGAATTCTTCGCTGAACAGGAAGCCAATGCAAAGATTTAAGCACAGCGGTTATGTTCAAATGTACATGTATTAGTTATGGCTCTAGCCAAAGAGTTCTGAACTCTACAGCTTCAGCATGTTTGACATATGGATCCCAGTTGACTGTCACCACCACTTTTAAAAGTGGTGGTGACAGTCAACACCACTAGCACAATACAAATTTATGCCTATGGCAATGACGACAATGGAAGTTTGATTGTCATTCAAAAATCATCCACTGGGAGTCAATTCTGTCTAATTATGGATTGCTGATGAAGTCCTGGATTTGGACTCGATTGGAATGCATTACTTTTAATAGTTTAGGGATCCTGTGCTTCGATTTACAGTAACAGATTATATGTAACAGATTATCTGTCTAACTTTTGCAGACAAAAAGAGTAAGGTGGCACCTCCAAAGAATTCTGTGAAAAGACGACGACTTCACTCGAATCTGTACTTGACTGGACTGCTTCTTTGTTGATTTTGAGGTTTGTTTTAAATTTTCCGTTTCAGTCAATTTTTTTGCTTGTCCAACATCACAATTCATTTTTAAATTTGTCAGGTTTGTTAATGTATGCTATTATTAATATTTGATATATGATTCACTCTTATTGTGTTGTTTCACTGTATTGTATAGTCATCTTTGATAGCATTTATACTTATCTGTAAAATTTTTAGCCCAGGTAGATGTAGATTTAAATTTGTAACGTTGACTTCTAACATTTCTCTACTCAGTTGATAATTATCGATTTGCAACGTAACCCTTAAAACTCTATATATTGGGCTTATAGATGACTTGAAACTGGATCCAAGAAATGCTAGAATTGGAATGAATTTGTATTTAATGACGAGAGTCTCATAACTTTTCAACAAGGTCATCTGAATGCCTGACTTTGGTCATACCTAAAGCTAAAACTGCTGGGTGATTGAGTTCTTTCAGTTGCTGGACTTAAATTTTAAAATTCCCTCCAAGTTCTCGATCTGCTCAGTCGCTTGTGTCATTTCATGCTCAACTTAAAGTTATCTTTTCCGGGTTGTTATCCATCATAGGCAGCTAGGCTGTCCCTCTGTCTCAATAAACTGACCCAAGAATGTGAGTTTCTAACTCACAGCCTTATTACTATAGGTCTGGAACCTTAACCGCTACAGCTGTATACTTAAAACATTTATTTTTTCCACAGGAGCAAGATGATGTAGACAATGCACTTGCCATTCGAAAAGAGACAAGTGAAGTCGCAGTATTTCGTCAAAACCGACTGCATCTCGAACTGTTGTGTAGAGGGAGTGGAATATCTATTTACATAATGTTTTGTATTTGGACTGTCCCTCTAAGCTTCATTTCTTTTATGATAGCTTGGAACGGATTCCTTGCTGCTTAATTGTCAGTAAGAAGTTTGGTACTGTATAGCAGACCGTTTGCAACCGCTGACAAAAATGGCCCAATCAAAAAATTTCAAGTGACTGAGCACATCTAAAAATCAACCACAAGTCTTCAACCAGGTTTTGTGACTGTTGCTACTCTATCACTGAGCACACTACAAGGAACAATCCGCTCGACCATTTGAAGAATTCGCCATTTAAATCATAGCTCAAGACCTATCTTTTTAAACAATCATACGACTGTCCCTTACTTTTTGAACTCATGTGCAGTGCCCTCTCCTTCGGCTGTGTTACGGCGCCATACAAATCGTCTTGTTATAATAATGACACGGAGACAGTGATGCTGCTGTCCAATGCCCTTTGATTATTCAACCTTTAGTTCATCATACTAGTTTTTATTTTATTTTTACCAGTATATTTGTTTTACATAAATGTTAACTTTATATATTAATATATCTTAATAAAATAGCTGTTGGTGTCTAAAACTGTTGAAAATAATGTTCTGTCCATTCTGTTTATGGTGTCTTGTCTGTGGAGTCGAGTATCCCCACAAGCTCTGCATCTGTTGAAGTTTCTTGGTGCAAATACTTGTCAGTAAATCGTCACTAAAGACTTCAATACTGACAGAGCTTCTGTGGATGCTGACAAAATTGGTTTTGTCACAAGTACCAGTGCTATTTTTACTATTGACTAATTGATTTGCTATTATTTTGACTTTATATGTTGATTTCTCATAATTATGTTATTTGAAACTCTGCTAAAGTAATATGTTTGATATAATATATTTGAATATTTAGAACAATTAGGATTCATCGTTCAGTATTTTATTTTACTTACTTACTATTTTCATGTTATACACAATTAAATCCTTTTTCCAGAAATACCATTTGTTTGGTTCTTTGCCGTGTATGTATGTATGTATGTATGTATGTGTATGTATGTATGTATATATATATATATATATATATATATATATATATATATATATATCAGTGCAACGATGTTTTGTCTGAATTGCATAATTGAAAATCTCTTCTGTCAAGGAAGTCTAAGTGCTGTTACGGGGTCCATTCTTTGTGAAATAGTAATTATAGTTCATTTATGCTTCACTGAGTATTAAATAATGAAAATAACAAATCACAATCACAAATGAAAACAAAAACCTAAATTACAGTTTAAATGCACAATTAGTGTGTATTCTAAGGTACACACCTGATGTGGAAGAAAGATCTACAATACTGTGCACTTTATAATTGCACAATACTGTGCAATCATGATGCACAATAGTGTGCAATGAAAAACTCCACAATTTTGTGTAGATTAATTACACATTTGTGTGGAAGAGTGAGAGCTACACACTGATGTGGATGAAAGTGTGTAGGAAAACTCCACACTTTTTACGAGAGTGTAAACGAAGGATAGTATTGGGAAAAGACGCGTTCACGAAAAGAGGAGAGTTGATGAGAGGAGGACTGAGCAAAGACCTAAAGAAGAGACTTGTCAAGGCACTGGTATGGAGTGTGGTACTGTATGGGTCGGAGACGTGGACCATCAGGAAAGAGGATATCAAGAGATTGGAGGCCTTTGAGATGTGGATATGGAGAAAAATGGAAAAGGTGAGCTGGACGGAGCGAATGACAAATGAAGAGGTGTTGCAAAGAGTAGAAGAAAAAAGATCACTGATGACAACGTTAAGAGAAAGACAAAAGAACTGGATTGGACACATATTAAGAGGAGACTCCCTCTTGAGAGAAATCATAGAGGGGAGATTGGAGGGAAGGAGAAGGAGAGGAAGACCGCGACAGATGATGCTTGGATGGATGATGACCGAAGGATACAGCGGACTGAAGAGAAAAGCACAGCGAAGAGAAGAATGGCGTCATTGGAAGTGGAAACCTGCCGAAGGGCAGAGAACTTAAAGAAGAAGAAGTTTAAAAATCCGCCTCGTGCTTCTGTTTATTTGCTGTCAAATGTTTTATCTGTTTACAATCTAACTCTACGGTTGTAAAGTCATCTAACGAAGACTCCAATGACTTTGTCATGAACGTAGAGAGACAGAATATTTCTTCCCAAAGGCGCTTCATGGAAGGATCGAAGGAGAGAAAAGCCCAGGAAAACCACGACTGCTCTGGCAGTTAAGTGAACGAGTCTGAGATCATCGATAAGTCTGAAATAATCTCATTTAGTCTCAATTTTTATGTTGAGATTAACGAGATCATTTCAGACACATTCACACTGCAAGGTCCATCCCTGCATGCGGTGCAGTCGTTTTATCCTCTGTTTAGTGTTTATTCAGTTGTTTACGTACAAACAATAAACTCATTTACATTTGTCACAGATTTTGTCATTATTGATTCCAGGTATGTTTATTAATTTTGCTTTCATGCAGAGCATCCAGATGAAGAACAGCGACTGGATTCGAACCCTGAGCAACAGCGATGAAGACCAGCTGCTCTACCCTCTGTACCACCACGACCCCTACGAAGACCTGCCCTCCAAAACGCCCCTCTCCTCCGTCCACGAGAACAGGGTCTATCCAGACGAGGCGGAGGCTAAGGGTCCAACGGGGACCGTCGGGACCTCTCCGCACTCGGCGTCCGAAGTCCCTCGGGGGGCAGGGTCCGTGGAGCACGGCCTGCACCAGTGCGCTGGTTGCGGGGGCTCGATCGTCGACCGCTACTACCTGGTGACCGTCAACCGCCGATGGCATACGACGTGTCTCAGCTGCCATCACTGCAAACAGTCCCTCGACCTCCATCTGACCTGCTTCGTCAAGGACGGGGACATCTACTGCAAAGACGACTACTGCAGGTAAACTATTCTATTTTGAACTCTACACTGTAAAAAAATTCCCGTAAAACAACGGGTCAAATGCCCGTCAACCGCGTTGCCAGATCTTTTCCCGTTAAATGACGGGCCTCCCGTTTTTTGAATCACGGGCCACCCTCTATTTTACGGATAATTCCCCGTTTTATTTTACGGCGATTTTCCCTTTTTTTACGGCGAATCATCGTGTATTAACGGAGATTTCCCGTTAATTATACGGCAATTCAACGTATTTTAACGAGAAAATGCCTTCAATTTACGAGCATTTAACGTGAAATCCCCGTTTATTTAACGGAGAATTCTCCTATTTTTACGGCGAATCATCGTGTATTTACGGAGATTTTCCGTTAATTATACGGCAATTCGACGTATTTTAACGAGAAAATGCCTTCAATTTACGAGCATTTAACGTGAAATCCCCGTTTATTTAACGGAGAATTCTCCTATTTTTACGGCGATTATTCGTATTCTTTACGTGTATATATCCCGTTTTTATGCGGGAATTAGGCGTAATTTTACGATTAATGTCAGTTTTTTTAGCGGGGCTTTTCTTAAATTTTAGGGCGTTTTGCCGTTATTTTACGGCAAATGTCCTTTTATTAACGGGTTAATTGTCCTATATTTACGGTGAATTGACTTGAATTTACGTTTTATTTATCTTCTTCTAACGGAGGGTGGCCGTTTATTAATGGCTCATTTTTGCCTTCTCATTGTTTATTAATTGCTTTTTATTAGAATTTTATTTTCTCATTTTTACAATGAAATGCTTCTTGGATATTTTCCTTATTTTTACTGTTGCAGACCTTTCAATAATAGCTATTTATCTGAATAACAAAAGACTTGGAGTCAATGGCTCATCACCATAAGTTTTAAATACATTATACGAAACAAATGTTTAGATTTACACCATACCATCACTGTATGACGATGTAGTTCAGTTTGAAATATCAAACATATGCCTGTGAACGCTGATTAATGGTAGCTTGTATATTTAGATGAATTTGGGGTTCATTAAATGCGGATCACAGTGGACATGCGAAGGGGTTATGCTCAGTGCATACCACCTACTTCATTACAGGAGTAATATTTTTCGTTACGATCTGTTTGTACACAACAAGAATATAGGCTATAGGAGCTAAAAATTAAATTTTAATTTGCCATGCATATATGATAAAGCACAAGTGCTGACATGAACAGAGGTTGAAGCATATAATTTATTTAAACATCATAACAGACAATACTAATTACTATGAAGAAAAGTAAAGAAGAAATATACGTAAATAGAAAAATTTCGGATAATATTGCACTATCTAATTTATGACTTCTACAGGGCCATTATCACAATGCTGCACGTATAATTCAAGTCAGCATCGCTATACAATAGAAATCAAGTCAAATGCTGATGTCAGAGAAACCACAGTTCAAGCTACAGGATTTTCAGTAATTGTCAGCAGTTCTGTTAAAAGACGCAGGACTGCAGGTGGAACAGCACTCTTCTTCGGTTTGCAACTTTTCGTTCCTCGTGCTGGATTTATATCCGCAAGTGCACTGGAAAAGAAAAAAACATTATCACAATTAACCACAGAGCATCATGGCTACGGCTCCTTTCAAACATTGGTACTTTGAATGCGGTATAATAACTGTAGGCACGTTGGTGTAGCCACATGCAAGTGCCTCTGTAAGTACATTCAACCTTTACCATGGAGAAGATTTTGGAGGCTCTCCATAGTGCGCTACATTTGTTCAGTGAACTATACACATACATACATTTTCCTACATGGACCGAATGTAGGACAATGTGAAAAGAAGATGAGATAAGAATTCGTACAGCAGAAATGAGCTGGCTGCGGATCGCAGGGATTTCAAGACTGCAGAAAATAAGAAATTAAGCCAATCAGTGGGTATTCAAACAACTCTGTCAGACAAATTCGTTCAACGAAAACTCCGATGGTTTGGACATGTAGAGAGAATGCCAGTTGACCGAATCTCACAAGTGAACTACATGCAAGATTCGAAGGAAGAAGGAACAAAGGCAGACTACGCTGGATAGATGATATAAATGAAGGCACAACATCACTTCGGATGATGATGATGATGATGATGATGATGATGATGATGATGATGATGATGATGATGATGATGATGACGATGATGATGATGTTGAAGACATGCATATTATACATATTGTATCGTGACACCATACGAAAAAAAAAGAAATATGATACTGAGTAAATTTTGGATGTGCATACTCTGCAGTTATCCTTACCCATGACATGTTCTGGGGCCTTTAAAAAGTATGCCATTGTGTGGCATTCTTGCTGTATAATTGCAATCTTCCATAACCTAATTGCGTTTTATTGAAACATGAAAATATTTCCTCTAGAAAACCTGGACGGTGTACAATAAGAAATAATGCATTGCTATTTCAATAAATATAATGTTGCTGGATAAAACCAGAGCATACAGATACATTAATGTTTTTAAATCGTAAGTAAAAGTTGGTACAGCAATACATTGGCAATTGTACCTACCGCTGAACAAATTCCATTGTCTTCACGCTGGTTTCAGGATAGGACACGTTGAAGACATAGTAAGAGGCAAACAATACAGCAACTGCAGTCCCAAAATCACAGGACTGGAGAGCATGCTTGTCGATTACGACGAAGCAACAGTCTCCGTTGAACACGTCATCTCCTGAAAATACATTGTCACTGACAGTACATTTCAAAGCTGTCGCGGTCGCCCCCGCCTCCACCCATGTCGCCACCATCGTTTCGTCGACCTGGGGTTCACATGTGACTGCAGCGCTATCGGGTAGAAGCAGTGATGGGCACTAAACAATTTTTTAAAGTTAAACTAAAACTATTTCCAACTAAACAAAATAGTTTAACTAAAGTTGGCAACTGATTTTGGAAATTAGTTAACAAATTTAAAAAAGTAGTTAAACTTTTCCAACCTTTTACGACAAATATTTTCACAATAAAAGACGTTAAGTGAACTGTAATAATGCAAAGCGTCAATGACAATTTCACCTTCAAACTATGCAATGTGTACTGTTCTGGCATACAGTTACATGTGTACTGTAAGTAGTGTATGAATTTGAAAACATGCTAAAACCATGCAGTGTTAAAATGTATTTTTGCTGACAGTGTTCAATGTTCACTGTGGAAAAATAGTTGCATATTGCTGATTTTTTAGTTAAACTTTTTAGTTAGCAACTAACATTTTTTAGTTAAACTATGGTTTTAACTAAACTCTTTCTTTAGTTAAACTTCTTTTTAACTAAAAAATTTAGTTAAACTAAAAGTTAGCAACTTTTTAGTTAACTATTGCCCATCACTGGGTAGAAGGAGGTGCAACGTGCAGCTGTAAGATAAGATCAGGGTTCAATTCCCTAGCAGGTGATTCTGTCCAACGGAAACTGGAGTTTAGCACACGATAACATTTCCAGGCGGTCTAACCTTGACCTTACCTCTTTTAGGCTTTGATCTGAAGTTTGGAGCTGTATTACTGTTTACGTTCGTTCTGCTTTTCTCTCTTACACCACGTCAGTCTCGATTCACGACATCCCGTTCTGTTGGCTTGTCCAGTTAACTTACTGACTTATTGGGTACTGAACAGACTGCGGATTTCTTTGGTGGTTTCTGCATTAGACGCTGGTGCTAGAGAAGTTGCTAATTATAATTTTCGTACATGAAAATCTGCAAGCCACGAAAATTGAATGTAACAGCAAATTCTCATATGCATAAGTCTACTAACAGAGTAGAACATACCAGCACACGCTATATGAGGGTGAATATGCCCCTTCTCCTCCATCTCGCGTCGATCCACAACATCCTATAAACAAATTCAAATAATTTTAGGATGTGCCAAAAAAACTAAAAATATGTACACAGACCAAACGAGATCCAGGTACATTTGGTGAGTATACCATAGCATAACCTTAATAGCAACATCATATGCAGGACGTAGCACATATAACACCCATGTGACAAATTCCCGTATAAAGTCAAGGTCCCACATGGTAGGACATGGGAGCCCATTTTGTAATATTGTCGTGTGGGCGTCATGTGTCCGTCATACGACGTTGTGTCCTACATACGATGGTGATGTTCCTCAAAGTGGATTATGTCCCATAATCAATCAATCAATCAATCAATCAATCAATCAATCAATCAATCAATCAATAGATCTTTATTGTTATTCACGACATTATTACAAACAGTTACTAGTATCCGCTAGATGTAAAGTGCCTGGTATAGCAGTACAGTAGTATGAGACAAATAACAGAATAAGCACTTGGCAACATTTTAGAGAATATAAACAATTAAAACTGCACATATTGCCATATAAGTTTAGTATTCAGTTTAGATAATCTTTTGTAGTCGCAAATAGCAAAGGGAAACCCTAAAGGGATGGAAGTCCCGCTATCCAGGGAAGCCCTGCTATTTCTATTAGATACTTTAAATGATGGCAACTGAATAGATCCCACATCTAATACACGATTTAGTAAGCATGAGTTTAGGTGGAATACGTACTTAGGTCTTAACTAATTATAAATAATAACGCTAGAAGTATAAGGAAAATAAAAAATAACCCAAAAGGAAGCCCAACAAAATTGGCTTCAGCGAGTCCTAACTGGGACTCGACATGCTCAGTTGTTGGTAAGGGGCCGTCCATAAATGACGTCACGCACCTAGGGGAGGGAGGGGGGTCAGAAATTTGTGACGATGTGTGACAAGAGGGGGAGGGGGGTTTAAGAAATGTGACGTCACATCAGGTCTTCATAATTTAATTTTAACAATAACAACACTAATTTTGAGTAATTTTCATTATTAATTTTATTTAAATAAATAATATGCGGTCACTATCATTATTAATTTTCTGATTATTTAAATATTTATAAATATGGTCACTCTAAGATTTTATTCAATATTAAATAAATAAACTTATGTTTAATCACAATAAATGTCAATAGCCTAGTAGCCTACTGATAAGTGATATCATAATCTATTATATAGTTATGGCTTGATATTATATGTTCACTTTTCATAATATACTTCCTCAGAAAGAGGGGTAGTTCTAGAAATAAATGTTTGAAAGAGTAGTTATAAAAACGGTTGATAGTTTTGAATTAAGAATTATAAATGTAAGTAGGCCTACTATTGATCTGAATGGAATATCCATTCCACAGTTAGACGTTGAATATTTTGAAGTTAATTTTTATGCTATATTTCAGCTTTCCAACACATTGTTTTTAATAGGCTACATGGCTTTCACCTTGCAACATCAGAGTTCAGCACCCATTAAATACTTTCATTATTAGAATGACAATAAATGTGATTTCAACATGTTTTATTATCGAATGGAAATTTGGTTTTTAGGGGTCAGAGCTTTGTGACGTCATTTTTGAGGGGGTGTGTTGCTTTTTGTGACGACGTGTGACGAGGGGGAGAGGGGGGGTAAAAAATCGGCCAAAATAGCGTGACGTCATTTATGGACGGCCCCTAACAGCAGTTTAAAGGAGTAAAAAATGTAAGGACACAAGCTCCTACATTTGACTCCGTGATTAAATTGCCTACAAACAGGAGTAGTCGCAAGGATACAGAAACCGCAGGATAATTATTCGTTAATTAAGAATATTCTTAGGCTCTTTTTGAAGGTAAACTTGTTTTTCGCATTTCTGATTTCCACCGGGATAGAGTTCCAAATTCGCGGACCGGCTGACTTGATAATAAATTTTCTCAGATTCGTTCGAGCTTTGGTAGGTCGATAGAGTGCAGCACCTCTAGTACAGTGGTTCCCAATGTATGGTCCGCGGACCGGTGCCGGTCCGCGAGCCCTCAGTTGCCGGTCCGCGAAGTGAGTCAGGAAAAACTACGTTTTCTCGATTGGGTGTCGCTTCGAACTATCTTCAAAAACACGATTGCCTCATAAATTAAGATTTGTTCTGGAAGTGAATGTATTTAAGCTATTGTAAACTAAAATTGCCGAATAAATAGTTTCTCGACGAATTGCTGACAGGTCAAATAGCCTAGATGTTGTTCAGTAGAAATTTTTATCGCAACATTTGGGTTTTTGACCGGCAATTAGATACCGGATGTGACGTATCTCTTTCGTCTTTAATAATTTGGTCACTGCTTTCGTCATTAGACGCGTCTACTTTTAGGTTTGATATTGTAAGTAAAATATATTATAAATTTGAAAATTACAAGAATAAAATATAATAAATAGGCCTATGTTAATGAAAAGCATTAGCATGAATTATTTATATTTTTTAAACGAAATGCAAAGTTTTGATTGATATTGGACCAGTGAATGTGATATTATTTCGTATCACATTAACTTGCTTACAACTTATTTAATAATTAGAACTGTGGTTAAATTTGTGACATTTTCCCAACAATATCCGCTCCTTTCAATGTAACTTTATAATTTGTACCAAATTCTAAGATTTGTTTTAGCCTAATTCTCGTTTTTTAAATCTTTTAATTAATACATCTTTAGTGATTCAGAAAGAAATAAAGCTAATAAATTGGGTATCGGTCCTGCTGCAATGGGAAAATTCCTGCCGGTCCGTCGCATTGAATGTGAATTCCTGCCGGTCCGTCACACTGAGGAGTTTGGGAACCGCTGCTCTAGTATAGTGTTCATGTATGTTTGAATTTAAGGTGAAATATCCTTCAAAGGAGGCTGGTAGCAAGTTATGACTGTATGAATATAGCAGTTGAGCAATTTGTAAGGTCTTAATTTGTTTGAGGTTTAGGAGGTTTAGGTCTCTGAATATTGGTTTAGTATGATCAGTTCTGCCCGCCCCCACTATCATTCGAACTGCTCTTTTCTGTAATATTACCAGTCGTAGTAGAGGTGAATCGTTATTTGAGGCCCATATTAAGTTTGAGTAGGAGAGGTAAGGAAGAATTAGGGAGTTGTATAAGCTCAGTCTGATATTTTTAGGAAGCATTTTTGCAACTCTAGAAATTATTCCTATGTTTTTTGCAATTTTTATGGATACATGGTTAATATGATCCTTCCAGCTTAGATGACGATCAATAAATACACCCAGGAATTTTATAGAGTCCACTTTGGTAATAGGTTCATTATTAATGGATGGTTCGCCAATTGTGGGCTTAATTTTCCTGTAGGATTTAAAAACTACGTAATTTGTTTTTTTAATGTTAAGTGTTAATTTATTTGCGATAAACCAACTATTAACTTTGCTAAGCTCAGCATTAACTGATTCCATAAGGGTAGCCCAAGAGGTACCAGATTTAAAAATACTGGTATCATCTGCAAAGAGAACAAAATAGAGGGAAGTAGAAATCTGGGCGAGGTCATTTATATTAGCAAGAATAATAATGGTCCCAGATTGGATCCCTGAGGTACCCCCGAGGAAATGATTCCCGGTTGAGAGCAAGTGCCATTGCAACTTACTATTTGAGTGCGTGATTCTAAGTAACTTTTGAACCACTTAATCGAGTTCCCCCTGATTCCGAAGTTATTCATTTTTTAATTAGAATTTCATGATCTACAGAATCAAATGCCTTGGCTACATCGATAAATATCCCTACTGCATATTCGTTGTTATCAAGCGCTTTAGAAATTTTGTCCTCCATGTCAATAAGCGCCATGAAGGTGGAGTGGCCAGACCGGAACCCATGCTGAGAGGGATGGAGAGCTTTAGTTTTATTAATGAATGAGCTAAGCCTATCATGCATTACCTTCTCCAGAAACTTAGCAAAAAAAGGTAATATGGATATTGGTCGGTAGTTCTCACAATTTTGTTTATCGCCTTTTTTAAATACTGGTATAACCTTGGCCGCTTTTAACTGGTCTGGCACAATTCCATTTAATAATGAGGAGTTAATGAAGAGCATTAATGGATATGCAATTAAGTGCAAGTTAGGTAATACTATATACGGGTCAATGTCATCCAGTCCCTCTGTGTGAATGTTTTTTTTATACTAAGTCCGATATTCAGTATCTCCTCTTGTGAGGTAGGGAGTAGTCCCATAGAGGATGGAGTAGATGACTGATCCAATCAACTGGTGTTGAACATGAACACTAATCAAAATCACAAGGCATGTACAATAGTAGGCCCCACTCGACGAGTGGGGCCTACTCGTGTAAGAGCTCAGAAGGAATGAAGCCTTGAGAAAGCATTTGAGCAGTAAGAGCTTGCTCAAAACCTAGGCCTATATGTGATAAACGCTCGAAGTCCAAGGATTAAATTCCATACAAATATTAGAGAGTTATTTTGGGTAGGCAAGGTGATGGTAAAGGACAGATAAGTTTCTAGACATAGGTTCATAGGGAGATAGAAATATGATGTTGTGATGACAATCAACATGAATAATATACTGCAGTTGGTCCGAGAAGTCCAATCCAATTTTAGCCAGGGTCGAGATTATAAGTTGTGTTAGACAGAACATGATTTCTAAGATAATAGATGAAAAACAGATGAACATTCCTAGAATCTTCTAGAAAAAGTGATCTATCAGCGTCATATTAGTTTTCTATTGGCCAAGAATAATTAGGCAGGTTTGACTAAGGCAACCTCTCAGTAGACTTGTAATGCCAAGCTAAGGTATCCGAGGAATAGGTCCCATACTTGGCATATTCCAATCACGATGTACCTTTACCTAATAGCCTCCAATAACTTAGGATATTAAGTCTGTAGAGAGGAGGTAGGGAAGCAGACAGTCGACTGCAGAGTAATCAGACGGTTAAGCAGTGAGAAGTGTATTAGTCTGACTTGTCTAGAGCTAAGCAGACATTAGTCGTTCTTCTTAAGAGATCGTAATAGAAGTTCTTGTAGTTGTCGAAGAATCGTAATCATCTCATCATCGTCAGTAAACCGAACAATTATCTTAAACTAAACTGTGTAATCATCAAGAGACATTCGCAGAGTATGACAGCAAAGTACTTCTACAGAGAAGAGACATTCATATTAAATGACAATAAAGAATTCCTACAGACTGAATCTTAAGTGTGATACAAATATAATTACCTCGTGAGTTATGACGAGGTCTTGATCCTCCTTCAGCAAATGGCATAGAATAAGGAAGCTGCCAAAAGTTAATGGGAGATTGTTTTTGTGGAACTTCGCCCGGGCCTCTAGAGTGGCAGCAATCGTCTTGGCCTTTGCATTTCCAGAGCGCTTGGCATATTCCACCACAAGTCTGCCTTTTGTGGCAAAGTGCTGCTGGAAGCGAGCAGACAGATCGAATCCCAGGAGGATCTTGAAATGACTGATGAGTCCAGCTGGAGAAACAAGGAATGGCCAATCGACGGAAATTTGCAAAACTGAAAATTTCTTCTCGTTAATCATAAATCTCTGGCTAGGGTAAGTTTCTACCATAGATTGAGTGATCTGTTGTCGATCACGTACCCTCTCCTCCTTTATAAATTCCTCAATTAGCCATTCCTTTTTCTTCAGCTGGGTCTCATCAGTCTCACCCCCTGGTAATTCTGGCTGCCATGCCACACATCCATATGCGTCCTTAGCAATTTTTGAAAAGGCCTTCCTCTTTCTACTTGTCCTCTCTGGGCATTCTGTGTCGCTAAGACCGTCACTTTCTGGCTGCATCAGAAGCTTTCTTCTCAGAGAATTCCCAGGGCATCTGTTCATGTTTTCGAATTGCCGCACCAAGCGATTGACGAGGGTTGTCGCTCCACCAGCCACTATTCCAAACCCTGGGACCCTGTCAGCCAGGGACTGGTCATATTTCCCCACCATTGCTTTTGCAATAGTGGTCAAATTAGCTTTCCCAGGGTGGTTGGAGATTTTCTTTATTTCTGCTGCAGTTAATCGCACGGCAGCCAACACAAGCGGCTTTGCAGGCCTGTTGCCTTCTTCGCAGGCAGCAAGAAACTCGGCTGGCATTATTGACCACGGCACTTCAAATCTTTCTGCCCACCCATGGACTGGAGTCAGCAGTCTGTCAACGGTGCGAGCAGAGCCTGGTGTGGTTACGGCTTGATGTGAAGGTCCTGGTAATGGTGCAGGGGATGCTGTATTACTGGATGACGACAGGTTAGAAGGATTCCCTAAATAAAACAAATATACTATAGGTATAGTTTTAGTGGTAGAACACAAGCAGTTGTCAAGCACCAAGTAAATGTAAACGTGTTTTATAGGGTTTGGTTCAGTTAAGGACGAAATGGGTTCGGTTCAAATTCAGATTCAAACCCAAATCTTGAAAGGATGCTTTGTCTAGTAGGCCTATAATATAGCATATTAAACATGGTTTTTCCAGATAGCGCCGTCTTGCCAGTACAGAATGACTCGGTAACGGTTACCGCGGTAATGGCGTAGAATGTAGAAACCGCGGTAAAGGCGCGATTATTTGGAATCTTTGTATGGTATTACCGTGGAGGTGGGTAAAAAATCGGCGGTAATACCGCAGTAATGGTAACAGAGTACATAAATATAATTTATTAATTTGATTTATTCTTATTCATAATTATCAGCATTCTGTTAAACCGGCTTACTTATTACACATAGCGACTTGAGACATGTTGCCTCCTTAATATATTATCTGTGATCCATCTCCATGGCGAAGTTCCGCATTGCTCTTAGTCTACTAGACTTATGAAAATCTCCATCAAAAGCCTAGAAAAATTATGACAAGCGTATAACTTTCAGACTTTGTTCGTAAAGGTATTTTAGTTTGTAAGAAACCGAAGGATACACAGATTTCTGATCTTTTCTGCGTTTGTGGGCAATGTTATTGTTGATGTCATGCCCGGCCTGTTGTGCTGATCTAAACAGCGCCGATACCTTATTTACATGTATACGACACTCAGAATAAGGTTATTCGGTTAGCTTTTCGGGTAGCTTTACACATAGGCAATAAGCACCCTTAGCCCTAACTCAAATTTCCCCCCAAATCGTAACCATTATTTACTACTAACCTTAACCGCGAATAATATTTACAAAAATACATTGGCGGAGATTTTTTGGGTTTAGATTATTAAATAGCATGGATTGTACCTGTATTTATTTAATCTGTTTGTCAGGGAAGGCATTCTGGTGCAAAGTGTTTTAACAATGAAACACTAAATTTAGCATTTGATCAGCCACTGTTTGTAAAAAGCTGTCGAAAATACACCAGGGCGAGCCAGGGCAAATGCCCTGGTAAAAAAGCCTTTGCTCTGTCCACAACTTGTTGGGGGCATAAATCGCCCCCTGCCCTGGTTTCTTGTATGACTGCCCTGGTTATGCCCTGGTTAAAAAAAATGTCTGGCGCCGCCACCGGAAAACAGGTTTGGACCTTGTTGTGCGCTTGGGTGGATTTGACGCACTTATGAAGGCCTCCGGTTTAGAGGAAGTTTTTGGGGAAATTTTTGGCAAACACCATTGAACATGTACTCATCTGCAGTGTAAAGGCATGTGCCAAGTCCATATGAGGGCATATTTTTATCGATGCAAAGCCAACAGATTTGATATTACATTTAGTAATCAGATGAGTTTCTGGGATATATTTATATTAGTTATTATTGTTTGCTATACTGAATTTAACAAGCATTTTGCAATTACATGAAGTGTTTGAAGTATTACAGGACCTGTTTGTTACTGTTGAACTCTTGAGAATTCTTATCACATGTGGCTGCCTTTAATCGGGACACGGTAGCCGATTGCTTAGAGCGCTTGACTTGTAACATGGAGAGTACGGGTCGAGTCTTCTCTGACACTGCTACTGTGTAGGGACCTTGAGAAAGTCCTTCACTCATAATTGCTCAGTGCCATCAATTTATATTATACAGTGACGCTTAATAAATGGATAGTAATAATGACTAATAAAAATAATTGGAGACTTGTTCACAGCAAAAGTTGATAATAACAACACCCAGAAAGCAAGACCAGGAACCAGGTTTCTAGTGACATGAAGTAACAAATAAAAGCAAACTAATCAGGTCGTGATCCCCTGACCTGGTGTTTAAACCATTGGTACACTAAGTAAATTTATATTGACTGTTCCAGCAAATATCCTCGCAAATGTTACCACCTCTACATTCATCAGTGGCAACTCTCTACTTGGCAGTGACTTGAAACACCAAAATTGGGTTAAAAGAAGCTATTATGAAATTCACTTACCAGGTTTTTGTCGGAATGAAGCGAGGAAATGGGCGAACTTGCGGCTGTCAACTGGGAGGAGTATGCCATTGAGATCTTTCTCGATATCAACGAAATCGAGGTCAGCTACACACTTGACACCAATTTTGGTAGCCAGATGTTTAACAACAGCGTCCAACGTTTCACTTTCCAACAATGGCAGAGCAGACACAAAAAGTTCTTTCACAGCGTCCATTCTGAATAACAAGAAGCAGCTCAGTGAGAACTAAGAAAGCACATGGAGGTGTAAAGGATTGTGAAAATAACAGGTGAATTCTGATTGTGAAAATAACAGGTGAATTCCTGAACCAGCTTTAATACAGAACATGAAGAGAAAACAACTTAATACAGTCATGAAGAAACAAAAGAAATTGAGCGCTCATTGTTCTAGCTGGAGACTTCAACAGGCTTGATGAACGCTTGGTCCAAGAACGCACAGGACTAGAACTGATGATAAAAGAACCCACTTATGGAACTAATGCCCTAGATCATTTATTTGTGTCACGACCATGCTATGGTCAAATCAAACTACTCGATTCAATAATTAAATCTGACCACAAGGCTATCATTGCTTCAGCAGAACCAGTTACAAGCCGTAACAAAACACACCAATTACAAGCCGTAACAAAACACACCAATTACAAGCCGTAACAAAACATGCACATGGATAAATTTTCGAAGAAAAACTCCGACGCAGCACGCCAACCTATTAGGCCTACGGTCCATCATAACGGATTTAGATATTTATTTATTTATTTATTCCGGATATTTCTATAGCGCCCCTCGAAATCAACCACTACTCAGAGGCGCCCCCGATTACAGCATTTGATACTGTGCCGGAATTTTCACGCCGAAGCGCCACGAGCAATTGCGAGTGAAGGACTTGCCCAAGGTCCATACGCAGCGGCTAGAGTGGGATTCGAACCTGCAACCCTCCAGTCACAAGGCGTCGAACTTACCACTGAGCCACCACGCCCCACAACCAACCCGCATACTGCTTGGGATACCTTTTACCAGCTCGCCCATGCTCTGCTTGATAAGTTTTATCCAAAGTGCACGGTGACAATCACGTCAGCAGATCTGTCCTACTGTACACCAGGTCTTTTACCAGTATACACTTACAAACTGGATCACATTCAGCTTCGACTAACTGAAGCAATCCCACATCATGAGCAAACACTGTTTCCTTTATATGACAAACTGCATATACTGAACAGCTGTCATAAACCTTAAGTATTACAATTTCTCCACAGAAAAGTGTGTCTTTAATGTCACGATGCATAAAAACGAAACTGGATGGTTTAAATTGCAGTCCATCAACAAGCACTGTATCACACATATGGGTTTTTGCACTTTCTAGCAAATGTGGGCGGGATGCTATTGACAGCTGAATGTTTTTCCCATACAGAACAGAATGGTAACTACTGCCACTGTCATCAATCATTGACATGCGGAAGAGACTGCCCGTAGAATACATGGCTTGCATTAACTGGTGTTTGTGAGACATAGTGAATGTTACATTCTTAAAATTTTGTGCAGTATTGGGGTGCAGCTTACAATGCAAGACATACAGTGTTAGAATAATTGCTTTGTAAGCAGACGACTGACACTGTGTATGATAGGTAGACATTGCCATGGATGTGTAAGGACTAAGTTATCTCAAAGAGTTTTGGTTACAGTGGTGTTTGGTTACAGTGACACTAGGTTAAAAAGTATATAAATCGTATAATCAAGAGATTCTACAACACCCAGAAAGCAAGACCAGGAACCAGGTTTATAGTGACATGAAGTAAAAGATAAAAGCAAATCGACTCAAACACACTTCACTTGCATATGTCTCGAGTAATGGCAGACTGTATCTTTAAGTTCGTCAGATCTAAAAAACACAGAAATAAGTTATTTCGAAGTTATTGTTATTGTCATTAGTAAATTAAATTGCATGGTGTCTAATGCACTATAAGGCAGCAATCTATGGCACACCAAAACCAAGCTGTGATCAGGTCAATATCCATTGTGCAATCAGAAACTGATAATCGATGTGATGTATGTTTGTATGTATGTGTGTATGTATGTATGTGTGTATGAACCTATGTTTGTGCATACATATATACATCATATGTATATCAATGTATGTTGAAGGGGCGCTATAAAAAACTGCTTTAATAATAATAATAATGTGTTTGTGTATGTGCGCATATGCATGTTTATATGTATAGGTGTATGTGTGTGTATATGTGTGTTTGTATGTATGTATTTGTGTAGGTATGTATGTTTATACATGTGTTTGTGCGTGTGTGTTTGTATGTATGTGTATGTGTGTGTATGTATGTATGTATGTATGTATGTATGTATGTATGTATGTATGTATAGGTGTATGTATGTATGTATGTATGTGTGTGTGTGTCTATACATGTATGTTACTTAGTAATATAAATTTCTAAGTTGTCGATTCTTAGTTAAGGTATAATTAGGTTTAGACTTAAGACTATTATGACTGTCTTATGGTGTTTAATGCTAGTTAAAATCAACTAACTTGAACTATTAGTTCCTTAAGAACATATTTTGTCATTATTATTGATTTAAGTGTGTTACAAAGTAGCCCTATTTAGTGGGTTTCTTGGCCTTTTGGGGCTTTCCATTTGTTACCAAATGATAATTACGATAATAACTATAAAATGCTGATTAAATTTGGGAACAATATAAAATTGAATTGATTGTTTGTATGTATACATATGTGTATCCACGTATATGTATGTTTGTTTATGTATGCATGTGTGTCTCTATGTAAACATGCATATGTATGCATGTATGTATTGTGCAGGTATGTACGTGTGTGTATGCATGTAGCTAGAGGTGTGATGACCTTCATGTAAGTAAGTAAGTAAGTACATTCTTTATTAGACCAGTTGCATAACCGCACTCTGGTGTATACATACATCATAAAACAAACAGAATGTAGAGCATGAAAACATGAAACATAAGATGAAATTTTAAAAAGTTAAGAATCAAAAAGTAAATGTGTTTCCCATCATATGCATAATTATCCCTCCTGCAGAATATGGAATTAGTCAGGTCTTATTTGTTTGAGATTTTGGCAATAAAAGCCAAATTGCAGAATAGTCATGTAAAATTTGCCTATAAGAGTCACCTGTTAAGAATTTGAAAGTAACTAATGCACACAGTTCAGATGATTTGACAACTGAGCACAGAACGAACCTTTACTATTTTCTAACGAAGGTCGAAAATTCGTTGACCGTCTCTGTTCGTGTCTAGAGCACAAAGGAAGATCTGAATTCAGCCCTCTGCAGGGAAAAGCCGCCCGAGGTGTACAGCCCTCAGCGTTTGGACATTGACCGCTTGAGCCAAGGAGCTTGGCCGACGAGGTCAAAAGGTTAATACAGTATATGCAGGGCTTGAGCTTGGAATGGAAGCATCTTTGTGAAGTTGTGTGTGTGTGTGTGTGTGTGTGTGTGTGTGTGTGTGTGTGTGTGTGTGTGTGTGTGTGTGTGTGTGTGTGTGTGTGTGTGTGTGTGTGTGTGTGTGTGTGTGTGTGTGTGTGTGTGTGTGTGTGTGTGTGTGTGTGTGTGTGTGTGTGTGTGTGTGTGTGTGTGTGTGTGTGTGTGTGTGTGTGTGTGTGTGTGTGTGTGTGTGTGTGTGTGTGTGTGTGTGTGTGTGTGTGTGTGTGTGTGTGTGTGTGTGTGTGTGTGTGTGTGTGTGTGTGTGTGTGTGTGTGTGTGTGTGTGTGTGTGTGTGTGTGTGTGTGTGTGTGTGTGTGTATGCATGCAAGTATTTATGTGTATGTGTATTAGGGTGATTCAAAAAAAATTTTTTTTGAAAGTTAATGTGCATAGTTGTTTATTTTGTTCCTTTTGGGTTCAGATTAAAGTCTGTATAAAAAAATTCTGTATCAAATACATTTTAGAGGTTGCTCAGTGAGCACAAAAGTTCCCATACAATCGTATTCTCAAGTTACACATTAAGATGATGGCTATGTCGCACACAGAATAAAGTTGAATAGCATGAATAGTAGATTCATTAATAACTCAAAGTATCCATTTAAAAAATAGAAATTCACAATATCTGTTAACTAAAAAATCTAACAATCAACCAGGAAGTGTTTATTAGTCAATCATAAATCAGTGTTCCAGCTGTTAGCGCGAACTGTGTCTTTCCAAGTAGATTTGCCAGAATCTGGCACACGGCGTCAGTGATCTTCAACCATCTGCATCAATTTTTGCATCTCATTTTAATTCTTGGTTACAGACTCATTGAAATGTGATATCACAGCAATGGAACACTCAGCAGCATCACTGATCACACACTAAGCATGGCAGATTCAATCTGTTGAAATATCACAGATGAGCTCCAAGTTTCTGGATTATTAGACATGATGAAGTCTGTATCAAAGCCAAGAGAACGCATGGTACAGACTGAAGATGTATTAACAAGCTCATTCAGCTCTTCGTTGCATAGATCCATACAAGGATCTATTTTAATGCCTCTGACTCTTCAGTCTTTGCCATGTTGACGCATGCCTGCAATAATGTTGCATTCAAGTCCAATGATGCTTTGTCAGAAAGAAACCAAAGGAACCAGTTCAGGTCCTAATTACCACAGATGATTGTATTTTTTGGGCATCCTCAGACACAACTTTGTTAATTGATGTATACTGCCTGATCTGCTTGTACAACTGGAAGTCATTAATTGGTGCATCAGATGCCACCGAACAAGCTATCCATGCTCTCACATATATATGACTTGCAAATAAAACAGAATTCAATGATATTTCTTTTCCAAGAGGCTGTCATTTGAAATTGATCTCTAAAAAGATAATTCTTGAAGCAATAACTATAACCTTAGCCATCCATCTGACCATATGATATGCATCTGGCTGTCTGGAACGATGCATCCCAAGATTTTACCCCAATTTAATTAGATCATTGCATTCGAGGGTGTCATCAATGGCAAATACATTGCTTTCTCCATGGGGACTATATCTCGAATATGAGGTCGTTGAGCAACCAGTAAACATTGATAGATTACAGTAAAAGTTTGCTGTATTGTTCAGAACAACCAAAGGAACAAAATAATCTACTATGTCAGCCAATCAGGAAAAAAATTTTTGTTCCCATGGCGGCGTGAATCACCCTAATGTGTATATATGTATGTGCGTGTATGCATACATGCATGTATGTGCATATGTATGTATATCAATGTATGATGATATGTTGTTTATTGCACAAAAACAGGTATCACACCTGTATGTATATGTATGAATGTATGTATGTCTGTACGTACGTATGTGTTTGGAAGTATGTGTGTATCAGTTTGTGTATGTATGTAAGTAAGTATATATGTATGTATTGCGATGTAAACCATTGACAAAGGCACATACTTATAACCACATCGTTTTTCCAAGGCGTATAGGCCTATCTGTGACTGTGATGAAAGACAACACAATGCTGTATTGTGTATACACAGCGCCATATAAATTATTATTTATTATTATTATTATTATTATTATTATTATTATTATTATTATTATTATTATTATTATTATTATTATTATTATTATTATTATTATTATTAAGCGAGGCGAATATATTGGAATGCACTGGAGAACTAATTATTTTAAGAAGCTAAAAACCGTAAGTAAGTAAGTAAGTAAGTAAGTAAACTGGTGGCAGTGCCAGCTTTACAATTTCAGCAGGTCGCCTCAGGGCCATAGGAGTTATTCAGCAGGTCGAAGAAATTAATGTTTGAGTTCATCAAGCAGCATAACCTCAACATAAGCAGCAGAACTTGGATTATAAATATATAATATGAA
>OY744608.1:10472448-10487448 GCA_963556255.1 Allolobophora icterica
TTAACGCACGTGAACCAAAGAATTTGCATGTTGATGATAAAACACCAGGTCCTGTAATAATATTTATAGCGCCATAATATAACTGTTTAAGTAAGTAAGTAGCCTTTATTTGCATCTGACAAGCGCACATGCATTGCTGGTATCAATGATTCAATATATACAGTTTGAAACTAGACGAAGCGAACATAGGCTGATTTAAAAGTAACGCAAAAATATAGACAATATTTTCCATTAACGTTACCTCATAAAAAGTAATCAGTTACTGCTGTGTTTTACCGCAACAGTTACCACAAAATAGTAACTAGTTACAGTAACGCGTTACAAGTAACGCGGTACACACACACAGGCACACACACACACACACACACACACACACACACACACACACACACACACACACACACACACACACACACACACACACACACACACACACACACACACACACACACACACACACACACACACACACACACACACACACACACACACACACACACACACACACACACACACACACACATGCACACACACACATGCACACAGGCACAGACGCATACGCACAGAGCAAACATAGAGACACATACGTACACGCATACGCAGAGAGACGAACACACAGACACGGGAGAGTGCAACTGTCTGGTTAGATGACAGTTGACTGAGAACGACAGAATGTGTTCTATTTCTGTCCTCAAGTCTTTCAAAGACTCTGGCTGCGGAAGCTGAGACCTGTTGTTATCGCCGTTCCTCATCTCCATCTCCTGCAGCTCCACTCCTTCAAACTTGAACGACGGCTGGTAATTAGTCTTCCGGCCGAGCGGCTGTCAACTCAGCCGAGTTCAGCGGCCGCCATAAATTCCTAGTAGGTCTGATATACAAGCACGCACTGAATGACGTCTTCGGCTGGAAGCGCTGACTCCCTGCTGACGACAGCGACGCACCATCGGCGCTGATACGAACGCACCGCAAAGTAGGGATCCAGCGTCGGCGGCGAATTGCTGCTATCAGGCGGCGTTCAGACTGGTAGAGAAGACGGCGACGATAGGCGAGGAATGTGGCTGCGGCGGCGGCCTTCTGCCTCCTTCGTTCGTTCGTCCGTGTGAATGGTGTCAAAGTGTAGACGGGTGTTGGAGCGGGTGTGCTGACATACACACATCCGCTTCTAGTAGTTCATCAATTAGCAGGTCGTGTGTCCCACACTTTGTCCGCGCTCGCCTCTCGCCGGCTGCGGCGTGGCAGAGGGACGAGATCTCTCCACTCGTGTTAGTGGAGAAACCTTGGTAGGGGGAGGGTGTGGCGGAAGAGGGCGAGAGGGACGAGTGGTGAGAGAGGGAGGTGGGAGAGGAGGTGGGAGAGGGTGGCGGCGGTGGTGGTGGGATTTTCTGTCGCCGCAACTCGTTCGCTTGTTCGTGGGTCAACTGAGTTTACATTCGCCCGTCGACCGATCTAAACAGAACGTAAATCAACGCCATACTTACGCAGCGCCATATGCACGCAGCACTCGCGATAGGAGGAACGGTGACAAGCAGGCACACCAGAGGGCACTGACATGTAGGAGGCACACAGACAAGTACAGGCACAAGTGGACAATCGCAGAAAGAGCACAAGACAAGTATTTTCAAACAGCAAGACATGTAGGAAGGTTCACGAGGAGACAAGAAGACAGCGAGATAAGAAGACGAAAACAGACATATGGGCAGATTAAGAGATAAACCTCGGTACACCTACATTATCAGGCCCGAACGATGGTTTCAGAAACAAATTAAAATGTACTTATTTGCTCACTTACTCATTCACTCACTTACTCATCAATTCATTCACTCAAGTTACTCAGTCAGTCACTGGCTCACTAACTAATTCACTAACTAACTAACTCATTCAATTTAAAGGCATTTATTAAAGATATAGCTTGTAGCTCAGAAAGTGAGGTGAAAGTTCCGTTTAGTGCAGCGGTTTTCAAACGGTGGTACGCGTACCAGTGGTATACGCCAGGTGTCGCTAAGTGGTACGCGAGAACATTCACAAAGATTACATTCTTAAATTATATATTAATTTGTTAATTTGTCTACCTACGGTCCTACGCTAATTGTAAGGAAATTTCACGCTCGCCTGTTGTTTTTGATCTGTTCTTTGCTGGTGGTACGCCAACATTGGGCTTTTACCTGGTGGTACAATAAATATAAAGTTTGAAAACCGCTCGTTTAGTTGACAACAAAAATGACAACAGGGCAGAGGCATTAGATTTAACGATATAGTGGAATACTGGAAGCTGATAGGTCTCTTATATATAAGAGACCCATTGCCGTCAAATAGCGGGTTTTAGGAACTGATAGCGATGACGAAAAGGAGGAGGAGTAGGAGGAGGAGGAGGAGGAGCAGGAGCAGGAGGAGGAGGGGGAGGAGGAGCAGGAGCAGGAGCAGGAGCAGGAGGAGAAGGAGGAATGAAGCTTTCAAAGGAAGCCTTTGAAGTGAAATTCAATCGTAAGGTCGAAAAGGCGAGTTGTTGTTTGCCACTAAGTGCCAGATGTCAAGTAGGAAGCTGGTCAAGGCCTGTACAGACTTAGAAATGGGTTTGGTGGTCTTTGATCATGGGAGACTTCAACTATCATACTAAATTTGTTGGAGAGAAATCGCCAAATTTTTCATAGATTTTATCAAATATTTTATTAATGCCTGCTTTCTGTAGCATCGTGCCACTGACGCCATTAGACACACGACGTTTGGGACTTAACGATAACATCAGATTAAATATATTGGCATAGAATGAGTGCGTACTGCACAGGGGATCACCTGGGCACTAAATGGAAATTTACTTAGCGCTATTTCAGAAGGTCTATTCAGACAGGCTATAGCGTAGAGGCACTCTCAACGCTAGCCTGTATGACGTCATTGGGAAAAGCAAGTAAGCAAGTGACGCACAGATAACTAGAAGAGTCACCAATGGCGGGTCCACGCACACACGTGGAGCCAACCAACGGATTCCAATCAGAAATTGATAGATGACAACATGTTCAGAGTTACTGGACCAAAGCTGTGTCGATAATGCAGAGCAACAACAGGCGGTGGCGTCGGCGGCACACGATAGCGCCACTGCACAGCGGTCCCTCGTTGGTGGTATACATGATGCGCATGCGATTAGCCGGGTCGTAGAGCAGATGTTCGTCGCTCGCCTGCAGTTCGATAGATGCATGGAAGCACCACAAGTGACTAACGATCAAGGTCGCTCCAAAGACCCGCGATTACTATACACTTCCTTCACTGAGACGAAATTTATCAGGCTGCAGACGGCATAAGTAGGTCCGTAGATCCAAGACCAAAGCGCACTGCAGGAAGCCCATCCCTCTTAATACAATCAGTATTATAGGTCGTGATGGCATGCGAAGAAAATAAAGTCCAAGACGTACAAAATTCGCAGCAGAAACTGAAAAAATTCCAACACAAACTCGGCAACATGTGGGAAATTATTGAGCATAAAGACAAAATGACACAGAAGGCAAATCAAAAACCGACGTGGTAAAATGCACCGTGCATACTGACGACCCATGAACTTTGACCCCGGATTCACAATGCGCAGTTTGCATGCATGACGCGCCATGGATACTATAGCTGCAGATCGTACAACCCCCATGCAATACATGACGTTTTCGACCACACCTTTTTTAACAACACCTTTTACTCTGTATAGCCCCTGCTGAAGATTATCCCGTGTTTCTTTTCTTCCTTCTAGATTTATGGGGTCTGACATGTTATGCACACATAATGCTTCTAAATAGAATAATGGCTTCAACATAGTAGTTATTTTCAAGAGAGTTATTCTTTAAGCCAGTTTATAGGGCAAGCAGCAATGCAGAACGCTAAACGGAGCCTATCTGTGGTCTTCCTTCACGATGTCTGTGGTCTACCTTCACGATGTCTGTGGTCTACCTTCACGATGTCTGTGGTCTTCCTTCACGATGTCTGTGGTCTACCTTCACGATGTCTGTGGTCTACCTTCACGATGTCTGTGGTCTTCCTTCACGATGTCTGTGGTCTTCCTTCACGATGTCTGTGGCCTTCCTTCACGATGTCTGATCCTTTCTACCTGTGAAACGTTGTCGATTCACGTTACATTACTACCTCGTTTGTGATATATGGGGGGTGTGGGGAACTACCTGGATGGAACATGTAACAAACGATGAGGTGTTGAAAAGGTCTGGGTAAGGACGATCTATGATACCTACAACAAGAGAGCGACAGAAAAATGGATTGGTTATGTCTTGATGGGGAACTCACTCCTGAGAACCGTCACTGAGGGCAGATTGTATGAGGGGGGACGACCAGAGGATGTCCCAGACAGATGCTGTTGGACTGGATGATGATGGATGGATATAGCAGGCTTGAAGAAGAAGCTCCTCGGGCGTTTGAACCTGCCTCAGGGCAGAGAACCTGAAGAAGACAGTACACTGAAGGAGTTTAGCACTCGACGGGGTTGAAAGATAGACAGCGTTTGAGAGTTCGGTTAAGTTTTATTTGAGTTTTCATTGTTTTATGATATAATTGTTTAGCCTTCATAGTAGGTCAAGTAAGCTATTTCTTAAACCAACAATAGATTAAAACTGCTCCTTAAAAAATACTACCTCCACTATATACTCTTCATTTCTCTGCCACAATTTGAAAATGGCCCCGCAGGCCTCGTCTGTTCTTGCGGGTATACTATATACGGTCTCTTAAGCAGGCGGTAAATAAATTGTTCGATATCAATACAATCAACACAATAGCACACTTTGACTCTTAACACTCGCGCTCACGTGTGGCAATGTAAGGCGACTTATGTCATTATTAACAAACATTTTTCACGCGCGCAAGGTCACACAGAAATGCAAATCTGAGACAATTGAAGATTGGCTCGTTATACCTAAGGCGCTATTTAAAAGTCCTTATTACAATTACAATAAAGTATAATAAAAACAAAAGAATATAATACCACACAATACAATGCTACGAAACGTAAAACAATACAGTTCAAAACAATACCATAGTCAAATGCAACAATAATTGTCGTTATTAAATATTGGCAGTATTTCTATAAACAAAAGAATATACTACGTACGGGATATTACAATACAATACAATATTACCCAACGGAATACAATACAGTACAATAAAATACAACGACAATTGTCTTTATTACAATTGCTATTACAATGCAGTATAAAACAATACAATACAACAATTGCTCATGGCAATTCATTGTTCCCTCGTCTATTGTTCCCCTTATCTGCGGCGTTCGTCTCTCTGCTCACCGTCTTTCCCTAACCCTCTCCTTTCAACTTCGGTTTCCCTTCCCTTTCCCCTTCCCTCACCTGTCTAAAGTCAATGCCAGGGTAGTTGACAAGTCGTTTTTGCGGGTCTTTGTTGCGATTCGTCAAGGGTGGAGGGAGCGTCACGACCCCCAAGCGTTGGCCAGGTGTCCAACGACGTGACTGGGGGCGACCCATATGCTGCCGTCAAAACCCCCGACGGTGCAACCTCTGTCCCGGCCGGCGATGGGGCGAGAGGCGCCGGTCGACGCGAAGGGTAGCCGCCGCAGTGGGAGACGTGCCCCAAGTGTTGTACTTGGCATTCCAGCTCCCCACTGGGACGGAGACAGCGGCAGAGTGAGAGAAATAGGGAAGGAGAAAGAGTAGGAGGAGGGAGAGGCGTTGGAGGAAATGGGGTAAGAGTGAAGAAGGAGAAGAACGAAAAGGAAGAAGAGGAAGAGGAAGGTCACTTGAAGTGCCCTTCGATTGGTGGTAATAGAGGCGCTATAGAAGTCATCTGATGAGACTAGATGGAAAAAAGAAGGAAAGAGAAGGAGGAAGAGGAGGAGGAAGAAGCGGGAACGGAAATAGTGCAAGGGAAGGAGGAGGACGACGAGGGAAGCGATAGGATGAGGAAGAAGGGAGAAGCATGGAAAAGGAAAAGGACAACTGGGAACAGCAGAGTTTTGAGGAGTAAGTTGATACAGAAGAAGTAGGGAAGAAGAAGGAAGAGAAAAGGGAGGAGGAGTAAGATGAGAGAGACAGAGACAGAGACAGACAGAGAGACACAGAGACAGAGAGAGACAATATGATAGAATATGCAGGAGGCGGAAGAGAAAATTTAATAGAGAATGAGAAAAGGAAAAGGGGGACGAGAAGTAGGAAATTGAGAAGATAAGATGTCGAGGGAATGGGAAGAATCAGAGGAGAAGAAAGCTGAGAAGGAAGCGGGAAAGAAGAAGGAGGAGGAGGAGGACGAGGAGGAGGACGAGGAAGAAGAGGAGGACGAGGAGGACGAGGAGGAGTAGCTCTAAAAGTCGAGTCTTTGCTATCCTATTAACTGGTCAGCGACAGGAACGGGTGTTAGTTGGGTGGGGGAGGGAGGTTCTGCTCTACCCCGTCGCCAAGCTCTTTTATCGGACGGACAGCTGAAGGGTTATCAGCTGGAAGGTGTTGAGGGCGCTGCTGATAATCAGGGCACATACGCGTTCGATGGCAAGGTTTTCACACCCCTCTGTCTGTCTGTCTGTCTGCCTGTCTGTCTGTCTGTCAGCTTGCCTGTCTGCCTGCCTGCCGTCTGTCTGTCTGTCTATCTGCCTGCCTGCCTGTCTGTCTGTCTGTCTGTCTGTCTGTCTGTCTGTCTGTCTGTCTGTCTGTCTGTCTGTCTGTCTGTCTAAAATATTTCGGCACCAGCTCGAATTTAGCCATAGTCAGTCACGTGATCTCATCATCGTCGTCGTCATTTTGTTCTTCGTGTTCTTGTTCTAATTCTTAGTCATCAACGTTGTATCTGTTGTCGTTGTCATCATCATCATCATCATCATCATCGTCACCATCATCATCATCATCATCATCATCGTCGTCGTCGTCGTCGTCATCATCATCATCATCGTCATGATTATCATCATCACCATCATCATCATCGTCGTCATCGTCATCATCATCATCATCAGTTTCATCTTCACATTCATCCATGATGCTTCGCTCTGATGGGTATACTATATCAAGGTTGTTCAACCTGGCTTCTACAATGTCAGATCACAATTACATTATTACAATTAGCTATGATTTTTTATTGCGATTTTACTCACCTTATATATAACGCAGAGAGTACATCCTCTCCTCGAGCCTCCCTGAGACGGTTACTGTATATATATACGGACTTTGAGCATGTCCTTCACTCACAATTGCTCAGCATCACTGCTTGATGCTTGGTATTATGTAGTGGCGCTTAATAAATGCATAACAGTAAATAAAAAATAGCAATGTAGTTTGGCCTATGCATATAATTATAAGAGTAATAATACGACTGAAGAAATTTTGATCTACCCCCATTTGTATCAAGAGGGAAGCTTTTACAGTTCTCGAGAAACAACTCCGATTTCGTCGTGAGCCATATATATAGATAAAAGCAACGGCTAATACCTATATACAAGAATTTGATATACGTATATTTATATCTACGTATATTTTTATATTTATATAGTCGACCGTAGACATATTTTACTTATTGTTTATACATGAAATGTGCAGACATATATATATATATATATATATATATATATATTATATGCATATATATATATAGTATTTTAGATTTGTATAAATACGAGAAGCTGTCACAAGTACATTTGCATATATGACTATCCATCTGTTAGGACAAGTGCGTGCGACTTACGATAAGCCTAAATGTATAAGTTGAATTGAATACCGAGTATACTACGTATTGTCTTGCCTTGACATATATTTGATTCTTCCGTGGCAACAGGACTGTATATACATGTGTACATAAATCTGTCGTATTTAGGAGATTGAAAAGAAGTGAGAGACGACACAGAAAGGGTGAGGGACGACTGAGAAGGGGTGAGAGACGACTGAGGGCGGGTGAGGGACGATTGCGAAGGGGCCAGAGAGGCAGCGGAGCTGCACATGGAGAGGGTCGTCAAACCTCGTCGCGGTTTTGTCGACAGCGACGACTGAGATTTCGTCGATATATAGTTCACCCCGTTTAAAACTTCTCCACCCCGTTGTAAGCAGATCGCAACTAAGCAGTAAGCACCCCCGTCTCGTATAGGGCGTCATTCAGGACCGAGGCGCATTACAACGCGACGGGGTGCGAACCCCCTGTGAATGGGCGCCTGGTCGAGCGTGTAAGCACCGTCTAATTTGATTGAGTCGTCGTCGTGCCTCCGTAGAATGGTGTGGGTGCTCGTACTCTGAGTGATAATGGGAAAATATTAGTAATCCGTCGACGATTTCGTTCTAAACGATTAATACCTATGGACGACTGACAGGCTTTGAAATGTGGATAATGGGGGAATTGTGGGTCGGTTGAGCCTAGCAAACAGAAGCATGTAGCTATCGACACATCGCTGTCTGACTTCCACCGCTGGGCGACAACGGTTTTGACATATTTACTTATACACGACGTACGTACATCGGGTCTTGTAAGTGCCATAATCACGTCATTGTGCTCGCCGGACTTACCGTGTGTATACATGCATACACCAGCGTCAGCATTTGTCCACGGCAACAAGTACACATGTTGAACATTGCAGTTTACAATCACAGGCCTAAATGTATGTACACAGAGCTACAGACCTATACGCACGTACAGTATATACACCCGCCGTATGTAGCCATACGTGAAATACTGAAATGACATTTTTAAGGAACTGATTTGCGCTGGACTTAAGGTCAGCTGTTTGATCGATAACTGAGGGCGTGCCTGACGCCAACCCGTCTCAGGGTCAGCTAAGGGTCAGTCCAAGGTAAACAGAATTAAAGATCGCCTCCTAATTGCCACAAATGTCGCCAACGATTCCGGCAGAATTCCCTAATTGGTATGCGGGCGTTTTGCGGTGGCGGCTCTTACAACAAACACACGGTTACCAATTAACAACCGGCAATTAACTTTAGGTCACCGCAAAGAACTCCAGTTTTTTCCCTCGATATCCGATACACACACTACACACACATATATATACGTCGCTGAAGAGACACACACATCAAACGACAGATGGAGACACGTGCTGTCGAAAGTTGGCCAATGCTGCAAATCCTATATATATTTATTAAATTCAGGCCATGCATTGTAACAGGTTGCAACATGTAAGTTTAGCATGTATAAGCCTATGTAATATATGTATGTATTAATTTTGTAATATGTATATATTTAAATATACGAAGTCTGTTGTAATCTGGGCGTGGTGATGGTGATTAGAAAATTCTGTGCAATCCACGACATGTGATATTGTATAATCGCGTTCGCTGCATCGTCTAATGACTCTAATCCTTTCGCTGAAAACAGAAGTTAGCCTTCGTTCAATAGTTTTGCTTCTACCCTCACCCCAGGTCTACGACCCTTTGTCCTACAACCCCATGACCATACGGCGGGCGGCACTCTAGTGACCCCATGCATGCTGTCTGTAATACAACACTATATATTTATAGGCCTACTGTATTACAATGTAATGTTTATAATTAATTATTACTAATATAATAGAACAGAAATGTAGTCAAGTGTATCAGCGCGTGTTTGTATATAATAAAAGAACTGTAACGCTCCTCTCATCTTCTGCTTCCAATTCTTATTCATGACGTCACAATGACCAATGACGTCACAAACGGGAAATCACTTCGTTCAAAGTAAATTTCAATATACCGTTCCTTTCATCGGCTGCTTCCAATTTATATTCATGACGTCACACTGACCAATGATGTCACAAACGGGAGATCACTTCGTTCACAGTAAATTTCAATATAGGCTACCGTTCCTCTCATCGGCTGCTTCCAATTCATAATTCATATGACGTCACAATGACCAATGACGTAACAAACGGGAGATTACTTCGTTCAAAGTAAATTTCAATATACCGTTCCTCTCATCGGCTGCTTCCAATTCATATTCATGACGGCACAATGACCATTGACCAATGACGTCACAAACGGGAGATCACTTCGTTCGAAATAAATTTCAATATGCCGTAAACGGTTGCTTTTTAAACTAACGGCTTAAAACGCGCTTAAAATAACTTACTTTTCGCTAAAACGCTGAATCGAAATAACTGAAAACCGACCCAAAACGGCATTCACGACTTGATTTGATATATATATCGTCTATCGTAGGCGTAGCTACATGGAGGCAAGAGGAGGCATTTGCCTCCTCTTGGTTTTGTGGATTTTAAAATTGTCCATGGGTTATAGCCCTGCGTCCTCAAGTATACCCCAGCGGAGGTGGATTTTGCCTCCTCTTGATTTGTGTCTTTAGCGAAAGTCTTCGAATGTGTTAAGGTCATCAACTTTTTCGTGACGAAATTTTTGAAATTCTCAGAGCGAAATTCAGAAATTCCCAGAAGTTTTTTGCGACGCTGAAAAATTTCCCCCTCACTTCTAAAACAAGATCGCCGCCACTGCATAAAAGTTTTGACAAGCAGTAGTTGCCTCCTCTTGATTTGAAGTCTGGCTACGCCCCTGGCGTCTATATATAAAACGGGATTAAGCTAATTTATTTAGATCGATAAAACGCTGAAATTAAATAGTTTAACGGGTTGAAACGGCCCAAGTTACTTAGGCCCCGTGGCTTCAAACGGGATTAAATTTATTTACTTACGCTACGAATTTACTTAGACGTAGGCCTATAAACATATTCATTATGTTCCGCTACTAAAGACCATCTAGCGATTGACTAAATTATTCAGCAGCAACTTCAAAACAGAGCTTATTTCGCACACTGGAAAATACATTTTCAAATTGTTTTTAAACCGTCTTAGCGACTTGATATGATATAGCACCGATTTCCGTCTTAGGACGGGCAAATATCTATATATAGTACAATATATCGGACTTTTGTACACGCCTACACACACACACACACACACACACACACACACACACACACACACACACACACACACACACACACACACACACGCGCACACTTATTTATGGTCTAAATATTCTATGCATGGCATTTCAGGGTATGTGAATGTGTTTGTGTGTTATCAACATATCCGGACGTATCTGTGTATACATATGTGCATATGCGTGTATATGTATATATGTAAGTGTATCTTTACATGCATGCATGTGTGTATATATTTGTATCATTGTCAGCAGTTAGCATGGATGTCGAACGATGTCTGCAACGCGTTGTTCCGCTTGGGCGGTTCTGCTTTGAAGGTTGAACGAGTGCAGTCGATGAACCGTGGCCCCGTTGCAAACCTCCGTCATCATCACACTTAAGCCATCGTCAACATTAGCACCATTGCCACCGATAACATCACCAATAGCACTACCGTAAACGTCACAAATAACACCACCAATAACACCATCAATAACACCACCAATGACATCACCAATAACACTACCGATAACAGCACAAATAGCGCCACCAATAACACCACCAATGACATCACCAATAACACTGTTGATAGCGCCGCCAATAACATCATCAATAACACCACCAATGACATGACCAATATAACGCTACCGATAACACCGCCCATATAGCACCAACAATAACACCACCAATCACACTAACGACAACGCCACCAATTTCACAAACAATAACACCACCAACGACACCACCAATAGCATCACCGATAACACCACAATGACATGTGCACTACAGATAACGCCACCAATAACACCACCGACAACATCACCTATAGTACCACCGATAACACCGGCTGATACCATCATTCAGTTCAACAACTCTTACGCCTCTGTATGTATACTATTTATGTTTGCTATTTGTCTGTATGTATGTATTGTATGTATGTATGTATGTATAAATTTATGTATCTATGTATGCATGTCTGTATGCATGCAAAACAATGCACATTAAACTGGAAGAGTCACTAGTGGGGGGCCCACGCATGTATACGTTGAGCCAACCAACGGGTCCAGTCGACAGTTGACCTATATGGCATGAAACATCCGGTTCACTTAGGAGGTTGCGCTGTACAGAAGAATTGCAAACTGCTGAACTGAAACATAAGACTTGGCCGGATTCTATCGGGACCTCCGGCCTTTCTTAACAGTCAAAACAATGAACTTCCATGTGTCATATATAATAATAATAATAATAATAATAATAATAATAATAATAATAATAATAATAATAATAATAATAATATCTCTGGAGTGGCCTCTGACCAAGATGGCGGCTTGTTTTTCTCTGAAGCGACGTTTCTTGATTTTAACTCAGAATTAGCACTTTTCGGTTGTTGTTTAAGGCTCTTGCCCATAACCAATCTGTTTGGGATAAACCAATAATACAAAGAGACACAACGAAGTTGACCTCAGCACATACCAGCGCTTACCATCAGGCACGTTGGAAGGCAGTCACGGCCCCACACGCGGGTGACTGGCTATTCGCACTCCCCATCAGCGCTTGTGGCCTAAGACTGGACGATGAAGCGATTAGAATCGCGGTCGGCTTCCGCCTTGGTGCGGAGGTCTGCCAACCACACGACTGTCCATGTGGCTCACGGGTAACAGCAGAGGGCTCACATGGACTCTCCTGCCGTCTGGGGCCCGGTCGAACATCCCGCCATGCAATCCTAAATGACCTGATATGCAGAAGCCTCAGTCAGGCAGGCTTCCCGTCAGTTAAAGAGCCCTCGGGTCTGTCAAGAGCAGACGGCAAAAGACCTGACGGCCTCACCTTGACACCATGGCGCTCAGGTCGATGCCTGATTTGGGATGCCACAGTGATAGACACGGTGGCCCCATCTTACCTGCCCACTACATCAATTCAGGCCGGGGGTGCAGCCGAACTGGCGGATGCCAGAAAGACCACCAAATACAAGCAACTGTCACAGTGCTATTGTTTCGTGCCACTAGCCTTTGAGACCTTCGGCCCAATCAATGCTGCTGGACTAGCATTCGTCAAGGACCTTGGACGTCTTCTGAGCCAGGTCTCAGGAGACCCAAGAGAAGCTAGCTTCCTCTTCCAACGCTTAGCTGTGACAGTCCAGCGCTTCAACGCAGCCGCCTTCCGCAACACTTTTGCACTTCCAGGTCACGATGAAGATGGTCACTCCAGAGATTAATTTTCACATATTTAGTATCTGACTCCTGAGGGATTATATGTACCTCGGGGAAATTTTCTTATAATAATAATAATAATAATAATAATAATAATAATAATAATAATAATAATAATAATAATAATAATAATAATAATAATAATAATAATAATAATATTAATAATAATAATAATAATAATAATAATAATAATAATAATAATAATAATAATAATCTTCGTTTAATATTTCAAACTGACAATTACGTAGTATAATTACAAATCAGTATGAACGGATGATCACAAGTTGTTACAGGAGTCGAATTTTAACTGTATACGGCAGCCTTGCAAGGCGCCCATCACGTCCTACATCTCATTTTCACAACGCGCCATCTCGCGAATGATAGGCTGACTGGACCTTTGGGAGGGTTGCGGGAAAAGGCGCTATAAGAATGCTCCGAAATAATGAAAGAATGAACGAATGAATAAAAACATTTCAGTAGGATATAGGTCGGATCTATTAACTTCTATAGAGCCGTAATCATGATCAGGGGCTTCTATCCCTATTCGGGGTGGGCGCAAGTTGAGCCCAGTGAAAAACAGGGGGGGGGGAAGTATTTCTTTTCAATTTTTATCACACTCCCTACAAGTTACAGTCTTACAGAGTCTTTGCTCACAGTTCTGTGCAGGGCCTACTACGTAGGGGGGAGGGGGAAGGAAGCAGACTGCTTCCAATTTGTGCCAGAGGGAAAGTTCCCCCTCCAGTGAAATGGATGTTTCTGTTCCACTGACAGCCCAGCAAAATGCTTTGTCCTGCAACATCCAAGGACTGAACATTTTAGATTACCTCCCACAAATTACACCTATGCTTAGTTTACAGTGTCTAAGCAGTGTTATAGTGTATCATTATAACTTTTTTTCTTTAGCTATTGACCATTATGTTCCGCTATTTTTCTGTTGATGTAGGATGCCAAGAAAGCTTAAAAATTGAAAAAAGCGTTCATAATCCTGTTGATTAAGAAAACTAGTTGGTCAATGCTACAATTATTGTCGTGTAGTGCAGTGAAAATGGGATTATCATTCTTGATAATATATTCCAGCAAAATAATTGTTGGCTGGGTAACACTGCAATAGGCAGGGAAGGAGCCTGTTGCCACTGCATTACACCATTCATAATGCAGTCTTTAAATCCCCATATATTTGGTAAGCAGTGTCCCATATTGCCCAGTATTTTAACATGCGTCCCATATTTTGGAAATTTTGTCCCATGTATATTGCAGTCTGTCCCATAACATTTTTACATTGCACTGGGAGCCCTACAGATATTAATTCAACAGTTCAGTTGAACTAAAATGTATAGTTTCCCAAAACCAGTTTTCTTTCTCCAAAAATGCGCTAAAACTCACCTACGACAATGTAGAATTCCCAAAAAATTTCGGGGAGGACCCCGGACCCCTCCGCTTCAAGGGGAGGGAAGGGGAAGGCAGGAATGGTACAGGAGTGGTAAAGGGAGAGGGGATAAAGGGCGAGGGATGGGGTGGGAGGGGTAGGGAGGAAGGGAAGGCGAGGTATGGAAGGGCTTTACAGCGAGGTATGGAAGGGCTTTACAGTAAGTCGGGATTGCTTCGAGCTTATAGGGGTTCCGTGAAAGAGGGGGGAAAGAGAGGGATTGAGCCCGGTTGTTTAGGGGGGATAGAAGCCACTGATCATGATCGATGGTCGATGTATTTGTGAATATATCTCTATATTCGTATCTTAACATGCATCTGTATCTGTAAATGTATCTCTGAGTGTGTCTGCCTATTTTCAGACTATTTGCGCCGAAACGTTGTTCTCGCTGCCAACAGATGATTTCCGGTCAAGAACTCGTAATAAGAGTCCAAGCAGACGACATTTATCACGTCGACTGTTTCGTCTGCTCCGTCTGCGAAAGGCAGCTGCGCACGGGAGACCGTTTCGGCGTCCAGAACA
>OY744608.1:10492448-10614948 GCA_963556255.1 Allolobophora icterica
CCAACTCAGCCCTTCATCTTTCTCTGATCTGCAAGTGAGCGTTAAGGCAGTTTTTGGAGTTTTTAAATTATCCTCTATTTTTAGATTGCTGCAGTAGCGTTTGCTGTTAAGCAGAAAGGTTCTTCCACACTTTCAAACTACAGAGGCGTGCTCTTGTCCTTTATCTGTTAACTTTCGTATATACACCGGATCTCGACCGAGCTGTTCCAACGAATTATGATTTTGACTGTTGTATTGCCCTGTTAAGCGCTCTTGTGATATTCTTAAAAGGCTTTTTACTAATCCATGCATACATACATACATACATACATACATACATACATACATACATACATACATACATGCATACATACATACATACATACATACATACATACATACATACATACATACATACATATGTACAATTTGTACATACGTGCATGATGTAGGAGTCATTAAATAAGATATAAGACGATATACTCTCTTCGACCAGCGTTGTTTAAGTTCTGCGTTCACATGTTGTTATCCAGAAGTCCATATCTCGTAAAGGCCTTCGGCTATTGAGTTGTCTAATAGCCGCAATAGAGGGATTTCTTTGAAACGACTGGACTCCTGTCATTTCGTACTCGGCTGACGATGACAGCGTTAAGCATGCATCTGCTTTTACACAAACGAAGCCATTAGCGTCTTATGTAACGACATAAACCTCCCGCAAGACGCGATTTGAACGGGGCTTTACTGTTATTGACTTAGCACATGATTGCCTATCTTACAAGGTGTTCTGTATAGGCCTACGGGGTTGAGCACACTGGAATGGGGTTATTCCGAAATTGCCCCTAATACTGTTGTTTAGCGATCCCGTTCAATTTCGTATGGACTGGGGCGATAAACCTTATGGCGAGGAGCTATCCTTACATGAGAGGGGCTAAAACCGTTTCAAATTTCTTCAGTAGTTTATCGGTTCTAGCATATCGGAGGCGGAAATAAGGCGAACTGTATGGGATCGTGCAGCAGTGTGTAAGAACTTAAATAAGAGCAAGAGAGGAAGCTGATTGGTTAGCTTAAGGGTTCGGAGGGATAAGAAGACTTAATGGAATCAACGCCTCAGGCAATGAAATCAATGACGACGAGGTTTTGAATGGAACTGCATGTTTGGCTGGCTAAGTAATCTGTAAATTACGGGAAATACATGAAATGGAATGATCTCACAGACCTTTGCCATACAATGATCTGACAATTACCGTAAAATGATCTGACAATTACCATAAAATGATCTGACAATTACCGTAAAACAATCTGGTTGCTATACCATAACGCGAGCCGACAATTACCATAAAATGATCTGACAGTTACCGTATAACAAGACCTGACAATTACCAACACGTGACATGAGAGAGATCTGACAGTTACTATATATATATAAGAAAATTTGATGAAAAAATTTTCTGCGTGTAAGTTCCTGTACGATAAGGCGATCTGCCTTGGCAGTTATAACGATGAGCTATTTAACGACAAACGGGGACACAATGTACAATTGTACATGCATGGTATTGGAGTAGGGAACAGGATTATAAGAAGAACAGCAATCTCTTAAGCTACCCTGAGGCGGAAATTTTCTTAGCCTCGGCATATGAGGGCGGGTAGTCAGTCCTCTCCCTCGCCGTCTCATCTTCCAACCGATAGTTTATACGGTCAGTGTACTCATTATAGCTGAGTTGGCTATATTGACAAAACAAAGGAATATGCGACCAGTGATGGGCACTAAACTATTTTTCTTTAGTTAAACTAGAACTATTTTCCAACTAAAAAAATAGTTTAACTAAAGTTGGCAACTGATTTTGGAAATTAGTTTACTAAACAAACAAAAAAGTATTTAAACTTTTTCAAACTTTTTTCCAACTTTTTACGACAAACAGTTTCACAATAAAAGACGTTAAGTGAACTGTAATAATGCAGAGCGTCATTGACAATTTCACCTTCAAGCTATGCTATAATGCAATGTGTACTGTTCTGGCATACAGTTACATGTGTACTGTAAGTAGTGTATGAATTTGAAATCACAGGCTGTTAATGCTAAAACCATGCAGTGTTAAAATGTGTTTTTGCTGACAGTGTTCAATGTTCACTGTGGAAAAATAGTTGCATATTGCTGATTTTTTAGTTAAACTTATTAGTTAGCAACTAAAATTTTTTAGTTAAACTATGGTTTTAACTAAACTATTTTTTTAGTTAAACTTATTCCTTAACTAAAATTTTTTAGTTAAACTAAAAGTTAGCAACTTTTTAGTTAACTATCACTGTATGCGACTGGTTTTAAATACAATCTGGGTATGTACTTCGCAGGTGACCTCGGGGGCTACGATATATCGGACGTTGATCTACTGAACCCTCACCAGGGACCGTGTTCCTTCAAGGACGGATGCCTGCAGAGCACGAATCGACAGAAACGGATGCGGACCTCGTTCAAGCACCACCAGCTGCGCACGATGAAGGCCTACTTTGGCCTCAATCACAATCCAGACGCCAAGGACCTCAAGGAACTCGCACAGAAGACTGGGCTGACCAAACGAGTCCTACAGGTCAGCCACATAACTATATAACAGCACGTTTCTAATCTAATCCATGATCTCATCTAATCTTTCTCATGTAGCCTATTCTGATCTAATCTGTTCGATGTGGACCGGATTAAGGCTTGGGTTCGACGTTCATCGATCGAATGTTTGATTGCTCTATATATACTGTGTTTAACGCCAGTTTACTTTTTCGATTTGCTACTTGATTAATTGACTATTTGATTGATTTATTGATTGATTGATTGACTGATTGATTGAATACCTGATCGATCGATCGATCAATCGATTGACTGATTTGTTTATTGATCCATTGATTGGTTGATTTACTTTTTGTTGATTGGTTGATAGATGGATGTATTGATTGATTCGTTCTGTCATTCATTCATTAATTCATTCATTCATCCGTTCATTCATTCATTTGTTCATTCGTTTATTGATTGATTGATTCATTAATTCATTCGTTCATTCCTTAACGCTTTCATTCTGTTAGAAGCAGGCATTTATATAGCACAAACGTAAAGCTTAACATCTGAAGACACATAACTGTCATAGTGAGAAGACGAAGTGCTCATTATGGAACGCCAATCCCGTCTTAATACGCTCTAACCACGTCATTTCTTAAACTGGAGGCAAGCGCCTTTATGTCTGCTGCTCCCGCTCCTCATCCCTAACCAGACATGAAAAGGCGAACGACATGCATTCTATTAGGACCAAAGTTTTATACCGAATTATAGATCTATGATGCACGCAGAATCCATCTGCATTCCTCTTCTGAAAAACAGACAACCTCATCTCGTGTTAACCGCGGCAGATATAGGGGAGCCTGAAGCCAGATGGACCCCTGAGATATGATGGATCCTTTCAATAAAATTATCTATCGTGTATACGTCGCATCTTCGGGTTCTGAGTCTGTAACAGATCACAGAACCAGCAGACGCAACCTAAAAACCAGACCCACATACCTCATTCCGCGTCGAGAGGGAAGCACATGCAAGGGATCAAGTGAACTAATTAGGGCTGTTAAATAAAACAGGTGACCCTCCAACAGGTTCTGTCTGTCTGTCTGTGTCTGGTTCTGTTTTATTATGCGTTCCAACGACCAGACTCTGATCATCTCCAGAAATTATAATAGCCATTCATTATAAACCAAAGGTTGCGCCATAGTTCAGTGGTAAGCCTTCTGAACTGTCGACCGAGAGATCGGAGGTTCAAATCTCCGCCAGGGCACAAATTTATTTTGAGATTTCGACTCCATGTCGACCCGTGCTTTTTCCACCGCTGGCCCTGTAATCTGGAATGGGCTCCCTGTGGCGCTTCGTTTGGTCCCAAGTACCCATACCACCACATTTTACTCAATTCTCAGGACTGTACTTTTCAGCCGGGGTTGGGTCGGGAGTGCTTCTGAGTATAAAACCTTGAACAGGCGCTATATAAATTCTCCATATGAATGAATATGTATTGCAAATGCATCGTTTATGTATCATATATGAATTGCACATATGTATTGCATATGCATTGTATATGTGTAGGCGTAGGACGTCCGAAGATATTTAATATTACGAGCAGCTGTAGGGTCAATAGATAACGCCCCCTGGCGACGTTGACTGTTTCCACCGGGATCAGAGATAGACCCCTATTCTATTTCTACAAGATACTCTAATCAGTGCGTGGACGAGGAGTCGCGGGAAAGTGCTGGACTCCGACCGATGCTCGCCGTATGTGTACACTGTACAGCGACGGTGAATGATAAGCCCTGTCCAAACGCCTAACACCTGTTTCGACACTCCAGTCTTCAGCTTCCAAAGCTTCGCGTTTAGTTTAGGGCAGCACCACGACATACACAATACACTTAGACACGGAGCATATAACAAAGGAGGGATTTACGACGCCAGAGGGCCAGTCGCAGGCGTCTGTATATACAACTGAATGACGGCCGGGGAAGCTGTCTTGGCGTCTTTATGGATTTCTCGGTTGAAATGCTTCACATCGCTTATCAGTAACACGCCAATGAAAACGGTGTTATGTCAATGTCAACATGTATGATTATTGTATACATATATGCATGCATGCATACCTACCGACATACATACATATTCACACATACATACATACATGCATACACACATATGCCTCTGAGTAGAGCCCTTGAAGAGGCGCTATATAAATTCCATGATTGATTGATTGATTGACATATAGGCCTACATACACAAGTATACATACATAAGCACATACACACGTATACAACTCAAATACATTCATACATACACAAATACACATGCAATCAATCAATCAATCAGTCGAAATTTATATAGCGCCCTTCAAGGTATGCGTGTTGCATACATATACACATATACATACATACGTACATGAATACATACATACATAAAACGTATATATATTTACATATATCTTGCGTATACTTACAAGCGTATGTATGCATGCATACGGACGTACACGTACATACAAGACAGACGGACAGGCGGACGGATGACAATAGAAGCGAATGAATGAAGCGAATAAATCTTTCATGTTTACTCCCAGTCAGTCAGTTTCCATTTTTTAACGAGATCTTATGCATGCTGCCACTGCCAGGGTCACTGACGTCGCCCTCCTCCTTCTTCCAGGCTTGGGACTGGCACTGCCTGGTATTACTGGCAAGTCTTGTCATAATATATCCTCGTCGATGTAGTTTCTACAGTTTCTACACATACCGTAACATTACTTATAAAGCCCCTGCGTTTATTTGTGTATGCAGCAATTGGAGACCTGCGGCGTTCAATTGGGACCGGGCGCGTGACAGAAGTTTACGGTATACGATGTAGGATATGATGAAATTTAGACAAAGTAAATGCATCGGTCTGTTGGCAGCAAACTCAAACTCAATCAATCTCTCGAGTTTTCCCACGGAAAAAAGATTTCGCTGCATTACTCTAGAGTCCAGAAGCCAAGACATTTGTCGGAAAATATTTTCGTCTTCACAAAAGATAACACCAACAACGAAAGATGAATGACGAATTCCCTGTTGACACTTCGTTCGTACTTGTACTTGTCTTCACACGCACAAGCACACACACACCCAAACACACACGCACACACACACATACATGCTTGAAAATAAGAGAATATGAGTGAAAATGTTCACACATGCCTACACACACACCTACACACACCTACACACACACACCTACACACACACACACACACACACACACACACACACACACACACACACACACACACACACAAATCTACAAGTATACCCTAGAAATGTATGCACCTACAAACACACACCTACACACCACACACACACACCTACACACACCACACACACACGCACACACACACACACACACACACACACACACACACACACACACAAAACATGTTTGAGAATATATGAATGTAAATGTGTGCGTATGTATCTTCATAGGGACCGATAGTGTGTTATTAATTAATAGTCTAGTCTCCGTTCGTGGCACGTGCCCAGTGCAGTTTGGATGCTCCAGCTCCAGTGTAAGAGCTCGAACCTTTTTTCACTTCTGCAGACCATATATATATATATATATATATATATATATATATATATATATATATATATATATATATATATATATATATATATATATATATATATATATATATTTATTTATTTATTTATATATATGCATATATATATGCATATATATATATGCATATATATATATATATGCATATATGTATGCATATATATGCATATATGTATATATATATATATATATATATATATATATATATATGAGTTAGTAGAGGAATGGAAAGTCGTGGAAATAATAATATATCCTTGCTCTCAGATGTCGTCCGCCTCAATTTTTAAACTTGATGCTAGATGTAATGTTTTCCCTCCACAGGCAATGTTTAACTCTGCAATTGTAATTAGTCGGTTTTTCTTCGAAAATATAATAAACTGCAATACAATTGTTATGTAAACAAGACACGACATGCATCTTCCCCAGTCCGCCATTATAGGGCTACGCTCCAGATTATAGTGACACGAAGTTAAATAAGGACTACTATAGGCTACCACCACCACCACCACCACCACCACCACCACCACCACCACCACCACCACCACCACCACCACCACCACCACCACCACCAGTATAGTACTAAGCTTGTTATCAAATAGTAACTTTAAGGTCAGTGCGCTGAGACCAAAAGACAGCGTCCTAATGTCATAAATGTTCAGAAACACAATAGGATTAATTCTTTAAGTAACTTATCTATGTAATTCTTGCTTTCCTTAGGTTTGGTTTCAAAACGCTCGGGCGAAATACCGGCGAAACGTTCTGAAACAGGAGAGCGATAATACGGGAACGACCGACGCCAATTTCAACAACACTACGTCATCATCCGCCATAGATGACGTCATCGTCGATTCAAAGACACCGAAACTGTCGAACTCTAGACGCAATCGATCACCCTCGCAGAACCTCGGACTGTCCGACCATTCGTCGACTTCCCCGGAAAACGAAACCCTTCACACCCCAGGGACGCTACTCGAAATGGACCAGAGCACGTCCAGTTCCACCCTACTGGAAATGCTTGACCCGAACTATATACACGCCAATTGACCATCGGCGACCTTTGACCTGAACTACATCAACGTCAAATGAGTGTTGAATACCTTTGAACTGAACTATATCTACATGTACGTCAAACGAATGTTCAATGCCTTGACCTCAACTACATCAACGCTAATTGACCACCGATGACCTTTGAACCGAACTACATCAACGTCAAATGAGTGTTGAATACCTTTGAACTGAACTATATCTACGTCAAACGAATGTTCAATGCTTTGGCCTCAACTACATCAACGCCAGTTGACCATCGATGACCTTTGAACCGAACTACATCCATCTCACAGTTATAGGCCTAGATATGTCGAATATCTGAACCACGGAAGCTACAGATACCACCTATAGCCCCTTCCTAACTTGAACCGTGATGAGTTCCCTGCGCCAACCAGCCGGCCTCAGTTTCCAAAACCACCAAAAACCCACAAAGGTTACCCATGATAAGGCCATACGGGTACCCATTTCATACCGTGGGGTAAATGATTGCTGAGCCCGGGATTTGAATCCTGATAGGTCTTCTCCAAGTGAAATTTAAAGCTGTCGAACCGTTAATAAGGACATAAGATATTTGTGATACTCATATTTATTGCAGTATACCATGGATATAAGCGCTACATAATTTAAGATATATCGCGCCATTACCCAGAGGCGTATTTTGGTCTAGAAAGTGGGGGTACCAATTTCGCGTCGTTTCCCCCTTGCGACTATTACATAATTATAGTGGCGCCGTCCATGCGCCATGCCTACTACTACAACTAGTAATGGGGAAGGGGCTGCGTGTACCTCTCGTAACCCTCTAAAATCACCTCTATGCCATTAACGATTGCAGTATCATAATGCCTGTAACCTGTAACATTCTAAGCGAGTGTGATTCGAGTGAAAACAATGGGCAAAAGGGAAACCATTGTTAGAAGACGATGTCTGCATCTGTATCTTACTAAATGATCGATTCCAATTTCAGAAAGAACACGACATAACATGACACACATAACACGACATAGCATAACATGACATAGCACGACATAACATGACATAGCACGACATAACGTGACATAGCACGACATAGCATAACATGACATAGCACGACATAACATGACATAGCACGACATAACGTGACATAGCATGCCATAACACGGGTTGTAAGTTGTTCCGTAGAGATTTAGTCTGTTCTGCAACCACTGAAATTCGGTGACAGCGGTGGGATTCGAACCCAAGGCTCCGAGGAACCGATGCCTTAAGCAAGCGCCTTATAATAGACCGCTCGGCCTTGTTATCTGAAAACATCCTAGAAACAGTTACAGTAATGCGTTTTGTTCCCAACTTCAGTTAAACTGTCTCAAAAATTAATGCCTCTCGAATTCACACAGCAGGGAAAACGGACAATCTTAAAACGATTTCTGCATGGTGCCTTCGTACAGTTGACAGTATACAATCAAACCGACTTAACTATAATTATCAACAACTTGAATGTGTGTTTTGAATTAAATTTCTTACTCGTTTGTTAGTGAAATACAATACTATAATTATCGTCGTTGTTCAAGTTTGAAGTATAGCCATATGAAATCGATTTGAAGTATGCACCTACTTAAAATAAGGGCAACTCAGGGAAATTATGCGAAAGTGACAAAATTGCGCTTCAACTAGTCTATGTATAAGGTTTAACTACAGTGTCAGTTTTAGTAGAGTTTTGCAATGTCTCAGCGGCAGCAAATGTCTGAACTTCTATCGTCACGTCATAGTTTACGACGTAGTTGGTTTGAAACTCACTGACCTTACTCGATGAGACAGATGCAAAATCTGGAACTGGTTTTGGCCATATTTTATAAAAGTAGTCGTGCGTTTAGTGCACGGACGCGCTGTGTGGTCCCTTTCACAGATTTCTGCGTTACACGCTTACCGTACTACGCAGGCTCTATAATTATTACATAATTAAAATATTAATTATGTATCGGCAAGTATATAGTCTGAGCATGCAAGTTTCATTATTATGACGATAATTAAACCCATGTGTTATTGTTTGCAGTGGCGGCGCCAGACACTTTCTGTAACCAGGGCATAGCCAGGGCCAGGCCCGCCGAGAGGGAGGGGCAGGAGGGGGCAAATGCCCAGGGGCCCGGCGATTTTCCGGGGCCCGGGCCGGGCCCGCAATCAACTTTTCTCATAAAGCCTAATGATAGTTTAGGGGCCTGTGACTGCTCTGCCTAGGGGCCCGGAATTTCTGTCGGTGGCCCTGGCCAGGGCAGTCGTACAAGTAACCAGTGCACAGGGCGATTTATGTCTGAACAAATTCTGGTCAGGGCAAAAATTCTGGCAGGGCAACGGCTTTTTTTTACCAGAGCATTTACCCTGGCTCGCCCTGGCAGGGCCGTAGCCAGGATTTTGTTTCGGGGGTGTTTTCTCGTCCTTGAGCAAGCCGAAATGCAACAGAGTCAACCGACCAAGGGGCTTGTCGTTAGTAAATGCATTATTTTAGTTTTACATTATTTAATTTCGGGGGTGTTTAAACACCAAAAACACCCCCTAGCTACGGCCTTGCGCCCTGGTGTAGCGCCGCCCCTGATTGTTTGGTAAGGCATGCAGCGGTAAGGGCGCAATGAAGAGTCTGGCAAAGTAAGGTAAGACGATGTAATCTCAGGCAATGTGAAGTGAGGCAAGCTTAGGCAAATTAAGGCACTGTAAGGTAAGATAGAGCAAAGTAAGGTAACGTAGGATCAGTTAGGTTAAGAGGCAATTTTCAGAGGCACCCGTGCTGTAGTTTAAGTTGGGCGCAGTCTGTAGCAGGCCTATATATGAAGACGAGCAAACCCTTAAAATAAAACTCATCATCAGAACTCTTAGAGCACCCATGAATGAGTATAAAGGGTTCGTGACTTCATTTCTCTACCTGGTTGTACAAGGGCAATTTGCCAATCCTCTCGCCTGTATTAAACCACCAACTGTGCTCATTTCATTTTTCAGTTCGCTTGAGGGCGCCAGTAGACTAAGCTCGAGTCGGGAGGGCATTAAACCACAACCTCTGGTTCATTCCAACAAACTAACGACTACATTGCTAGGCAATCAGAGATCGGGAAAACATGGCAAAATGTCAGCTTGACAAGTACAGAGGAAGGCTATAAATGTTAGGCTAATTTTGACTGAGCACCTGTGAACAAGTTGATTCATAAGACTTTTGGGTGCTGAAGTTATGTGTAGCCTACTGTCTGAATAGGCTCCTAAATACAATACAAGGCAATTTAGCTTATACAAGTAAGTCATTTAGCCTAATACACCAATGTAACAATATTTTGTTAATGTGCTTCACTTCTGCAATTCTGAAGTGCACGGTTTTGTCCCTAAATCATAGATCTTCACACCTCTGTTGATTCAAGCTGATCGTATTTTTTCATTTATCCAAGAACCCTGTTAACTCCAGCACCTCGTTTTCTTAAGGCTTGCTATTCCCAAGGCAGTATAGTGGTATCAGACGTTGTACCATCTGAGTTGCACATCAGTGCCATCACGAAATGGCATTCATAACAGAGTGCCTTCTGAATTGTTCATTTAGACCATCACATAAAACAGTATTAATTAGTATTGTTTTTACCAAAGGTAAAATGATTTCTCGGGAACAGAAGTAGAAAAGAACAATCTATGGAAAGTCAGGCCTAAAGATAAGAGGTTTGTAGAAATTATTGTTTCTGCTTGTTTAAACAAGGACTTCTCTTATACCATTCAAAACAAGACTTGAAACCTTAGTAGTAGTATTATTTCAGACAAGTTAAGGGTTGTCATAAAGCAAAAACTTCAGGCAACACTCCAAGTTTGCGAACTGACTGCAGCCTGCCATCTGGTTGCTTTGACCTTCAGACCTGACCTTCGTGATGAACGCCTAGCATTTTTTTCACTTTGAACCAACCACCAACTTGTTGTAGCTCACGTATTCTGACACCAACGTTCTATAAGCATCTGTTTTGGCATATATAGCATACCAGAGAATACCGCTAATGCACAACTTCTTTTAATTATCTAAATGCTGATGCAAAGTCCACAGGTGTTTAATCTTCATCAACTTCAGTTTCTTGCTTTTTCAAGTTCCACCTGCTTCCAAATCACTCCGAATCCAAATCGAAAACTTCTACGGTTTGTAAAGATCTACACCCGTTATCCAGTCGTAGCCAAATCCAGGCTTTGGTGTCTTTAGACCAGATGGCGCCACAGGTTGTTCCTCGCTGGAAAATACAACCAGTCAAAGAACCACATGAACTCTACTTTATATGAGCTCTACATTTCACACCAAGTTAAGAAAATTTTACACCCAATACAAGCCTTCAGTGTTTTCCCATAATATCATCTGGCCCTGAATTAAAAGGGTAATGTTTGGACTTTTAACATGTCAATACTGCTACCAAAAAGCAATGCTGAGCAAAGAAGTTAACATTTAACACCCAGAGTATGATATAAATGTATATGAATTTTTGATTTTGTCATTTTTTGATATTTTGGTAACATTTTTATATTAATGTACATAAAATTCAAGCACTATTCTCAACACTAAGATTTTGCAAGACAAGAGGTATAAACATAGGAAAATAAATTGTTCCTAAAATTATGGACTTTACTCTTTCCTTGGGATCTATGTGCGTGTAGGAGTCCGCAACTGGGGACTTTTCCAGTTATCTCAGCATGGTTTGCTTACAGATAAACTCTTTATTGTTAATAAACTTCAAAAAGATTTACGTTGGCAAAAAACTCACTTCTAATTGGTTTTCTTTGAGTGGGGCTATACGAATATTTTTATTTCAATTACAATTCTGGATCTTTCTACAAACTAATTTCCAACCGCTTCATTCTATGAGCTTTAGCTTTAAAACCATGTCATCTAATCTACTGAACATCGCAGTAAAAATCATAATTCACTGGAGAAGCCATGTCAAAATGCAACTGAACAGGGAACCCAGAAGCCAGGCTATGCTGGGTATGCAAATACAAACTCAGTCACAATTCCTGATCTTTCTAATTTGCAACTTCTTCATTCTACATGCTTTAGCTTTAGAGCCATTCAACAGACTCAGTCACTGACCTTTTAACTCCAGAAGGAAGCGCTTTGGGATCATAGGCCAGCCTTGGTGCCTCACTGTGTCGTCTGCCATCTCTCGCCTGATATGAATTTGCTGACAGTATATGTGAAGGACCATCAGGCAAAGCAGGAGGTGGTGGAGACCTACAAAATATGAATAACAAATTTAAACAATCCAGGAACATGGTAAAATTTATAAAAATTAAAAAATCATAGACTTTCGATACAAAGAAAAATTTTAAGGAGTATTAAATAATTATAAATTACAATTCAAGCAAACCTTGTCACAGTCTAAAGATCTAAGATGCAAAATGGCTTCAAAAGCAGTAGAATGCTGCAGGTCAGTGGTCACTTTGTATTAACTACCAAAGTTTCTCTAACTAAAAGTGCAATTGAAGGCATCAGAAGTTCAAAGAACTTACTCTTACGTCAAACCAAAACATTACATTATCACCTATGGCAAGGCAAGCTACCTCACCCAAGGCAAAAAGATGAAGTGCATTCCAGATCTTTGCCTCCAGTTCAAGACAAACATTTTCAACTGGACTCACTTCTCAAATGTTGTCTCTCCTGTATCATTGTCTAAAACAACCAACTTATTCAAGTCAACCGTTTCTGTGGTGAGGTCTAAGGATGCATCAAACAAGAAAAGCTGTTCAACTGTTTAAATGACTAGCACCATGTAAGTCACATAGTTAGAGTTTACCTTGGAGAGCTCAGCATTTCGAAACGATGAACGCTGTGCAGCTTCCTCTAAAATGAATAAAAAAAGACATTATATTTTAACGTTATTTGTTTATTTCATGCACTTCCTGCAAGCAAAGACAGTAAATCCGATCTGGAGCTCAGATGACTGTTTTCCAGGTGCCGATATGGCACTGTGCAAAACACAAAATAGTGTGACTTGACAAGTAGTTTCCAGTGTTTGATGACATCTTATGACTGTCGGGGCGTGGTGGCTCAGTGGTAAGTTCGGCGCCTTGTGACCGGAGGGTTGCAGGTTCGAATCCCACTCTAGCCGCTGCGTACGGACCGTGAGCAAGCCCTTCACTCGCGATTGCTCGTGGCGCTTCGGCGTGAAAACTCCGACACAGTATCAATGCTGTAGTCAGAAGTGCCTCTGAGTAGTAGTAGACTTGAGGAGGCGCTATAGAAATATCCGAAATAAATAAATAAAAAATAAATAAATAGTACGAGGCAGTGGTGCAGTTGGCTTTCACAAGTGATGTAAATAGCATTAACAAGTTTGCAAGCCTTGCTCAACAGTTGATTCCAAACATATGCATAATTTTCAGGGTACACCTAAACCACTTTCTGGACTGGGGTACCATCACCACCTTTCATATCACGAATAAACAATGTCCATTTAATATGAGGTTGGCATTCTCCATTGACTTTTCACCCTACCAGTAAAAATTACAGGGCAAAAATTGGCACCCTACAATTTCTAGACCAAAGCTATGCTTCTGATTCCATCAACAAAAGGCATAGCAACTGAATAGGGAATAGGTGACTCAGAAATAGCATTTTTTCATGGTTTAGACCAGTGTTTCTCAACTTGAGTGCCACAACCTTCTCCAAGGCTATCATGCCTGGATAACATTTGTGCAGATTTTTATGTAACAAAAATGTAAACAATAGCGATTATCCCTACTGAAATAGGTCTTTATTTTTTTTCAAATAAGGCAGAAATAGTCACAACACTGCAGGTGAGTATGAGCTTCTCAGACAACACCAAAATCTTCAATAGCTTGTCTGTATTAAATGTAAATTAAATTTCTGTGATGCTACATGTACTTCACAGTCTACAATCGTTTCAAAGAAATAATACGGTTAAAACTTCCTGAAAAGGTTTAATACATTTTTCAATGTAAAAAGCCACAAAACTAGTAAAAACAACCGAAAACGGACGACTTGTCTTCCGGCTAATGGTCCCCGGCAGTCGAGAGCCGATTCCGGGAGACCTCCTAGAAAATAGTACGGTTGACAAACCCATAGACAGCTGTTCTGTATTATTCAGATCTTCCTATTCTGGTGGTTGTTTACATACAGCCTCCGTGCCTAATGAGAGATGAATTCAAGGGCATACTCATTTCCTATGATTTCTCGAGTTATTATTATATTAGTTAAGTCAGAACATCATTCCTAAAGGGCCAAGTTAACAACCAGTCAGTTTTTAGAACAAGTTCTCTTACGCCACTGCATAAGTTCCTTAGCCACGCAATTATAGGAGTAACATCTCTTGGAGCGGCCGCCATGTTCAACAAATAACGAAGGACTCAGATGTGCTGAGATCCGCCAGAACGAAAGATTATAAGGAGAAAAGATAGGTTGGTTATAGATCGCTCTGGACTTTTCCATAATAAGGCTGCCACAAATTTGTAAAACTGTAATTTTTAATGTACATGATTTTCCATAACGACCGTATGGTCACAGTATAAATAATTATTTAGACTGTGGTATGGTCTCGACCCTGCTCATATTTCAATGAATTGATCGGATAAGATCCTTCACTGCCCACAAACCATGGGCGGCGATCCGGGAGGGGGAGGTGACAAGACCTCTCACCTTTAAGAGTGGGGGGAGTCCGGGGACACACCATACATCTCCCCCGTGACCCCACATTTGGAATAAACACCAAAAAGGTCAACAGTTTTTACCTTTTTTTGACCAGATCAGTTCAAAACTCTTTTTTGACGAGATCAGTTCTAAATTGCCCCCTCCCATCTGTCAAACAAGTTCGCCGCCAGTGCCACAAGCAGTTCTTTGGCAAAACGAAGTCTGAGCCTGAAATATCGTTAGGCATATTTCGGTTTTTATCACATATGGTAAAATGGCTGGTATATTACGTGCACAAATCCTATATCTCTCATTCTGCGAATTCTCCGACTCATTTCCCACCGCAAAATCAAATTGCATGCAAAGCTTTTGAACTGGAGTTGGTGCTGCCGCTCAGTTATTTACTTATTTACAGTTACAGTTCGCAGATCATTAAAACTATCAGCTAAATTTTTTGATGATATGGGTCAGAGCCTAGGCTCCATATGGGCTGGTCTTCCGTTAGAGATTCGCTTACTCCCTAAAGGTAGCACGTCTGCTTTTATAAGTTGCTCACGCCTAATATCTGTTGACGTGGCTGAGCTGGGAGCGCTTCTGAATAGGTTTCTTGATGTGCGCTAAATTAAATTTCCCAACGAATGAATGAATAAGCCGAAATGTAAAACAGACGATAGCGCCAAATGAAGTGTGAACTGCAGAGAACCAGCGCATATGGTCGTTGCTAATGCGGCTATGTTTCCGCTTCTAAGGATGCGATACGAACTTTGATAAACAACGAAAAAATCGGAAAAATTGCTTGGTTATAAGTTATTGTTGCGTTACTTTGAATAATATTGGCGCTGTATTGCACAAATGACTCGAAGTTGAGCGTAATGTAAGTAACCAGTGTCAAAATAATTTTATTGTGTACCGCGTACTGACCAGACCATGAGACTTCGCCGCTTGTGAATAAGCTGGTTCTCGCGTTCTTTGGCGATGTAGAATTCTAGAGATTACGATTACTCCAAATGTGTTTAGGATTTTTAGGACAATCTAGGACGCCCATATTCACGACATGTCCTAGGACGGCAAAATCAAGAAACGTGAAAATTATCAGAGCCAAAAGAACCAGTCGAAACTAGAGAACGGAATTAGGCTGTTGGTGTTGAATGCCAAATGCTACCAGTTTTCTGTCATATCAGTGGAAAATCTACAATTGGTATGAAGTCAGTGATGCACGAAACTTTTAAAATACTGGGGCATGACAGTTGGCACACCCCTCAACCAAAACTTCCCCCACTGATCAATGTCCCCGATGCTATTTATAACATTTAGCCCATATATATTACTTTACCTGTTGATTGGTATCACGGCATTGATCAATGAATGCAGAGGAAATATGTGTTACGGACTGATCTTCTTTCTGTTGACCTGATCATGTCTTGGTGTTGGTGTACCATCAGTTGATGCCTTGTGCATTAGATACTGGCGCAATAGAAGTCACAAATTACAATTACAATATGTCCTCCAAGTTTAGATTTAGGTGTGCTAACAGATAACGTTTCCAATATTTCTGAATTTCATCAAACTAGAGTTGAGCTAGAAAACCTTCTCCACAAGCGCTTGAAGTCCATTCTGTTTGAACTAGGATTCTCCTTGTTGGGTCAGGAGCATTACTGATGAGTTTTTACATGAAATTGTGCTTTGCGAATTCTCATGTATGTATGTTGTGTATGCAGGGGCGGATCCAGGGGGGCCAATCCGGCCATGGCCCCCCCATTTGAAATTTTTCTTTATTTACACAGGCGTTTTATGGGCGTTTTATGATGGTTACACAGGCGTGGCCCCTCCCCCTCCCCCGTAGGCGGGGATGAGACAAATGTACACAAGACGTTGGTCCCGCAGACGTCCACTTAAGACATTAAAAAGGTGTTAATGACTAAAAAAAAAAAAGGTGATCAACTTTTTTGGGAGATGTATGTAAAATTTTTTGGCCCCTCTGATCGACCTTCTGGATCCGCCCCTGTGTGTATGTATGTAAAAGACTATGTTCTTCAATGTTGAGAATAGCTTGACACCACTGAATAACAGTTTAAGTATCTTTCTTTTATTTATTAGTTGTGAGAAAGCCAGGCAGTCTGGTCCCACATCATAATGACTTCAGTTACTCCACTGCAAACAGCCCTGCCTTCCACGAATGCGTCTGTCATGTCGTTTGGATCGGGTTCATCGTCTCAGAGAACAGTTGCCTCACGTAATAAGAATTTATCACTTATAGACGGTTTGTGTTTTTTTTGCATTTTCGGTGTGAAGAAGATTTCTGTATCTGGCAGTTCTATTGTTTTCTACGAAACATCTATTGTTAGTTACTTTTACGGGCAGTAGATTTTTTGTACCAGAATTATAGGCAGTTGTTTTTGTTTGCTTTTGGGATTTTTCATTTGCATACTTACTCATATTCAAATATGAATTTTGATGATCGGCACACTGTTGCAGTTTTATGGATGATTGTAGGAGTTTTCTTGGGTGAATTTAGCAATTTTATGGGTGAGTACAGCAGTTTCGTGGATGAATGTGGTAATTTAAAGTGAATGTAGCAGTTTTAATGCAGATAACTGAAGCAATATCTATGTGTAAGTTTCTGAACTAATTCTTAAACATGATTCCTGTTTATAGCCAATGCTTTGCCAAAAATCAAGGGTGCTAACAGCAAGAATGGGTTGACAGCAGACCAGGAATTAGCTGTGCAACAGCAGCAGCAGTTGCATGCAGCAGGTGATCACACATGTGACTATCTTCCAGAAGAGCTGTTGCTTGTACTGGCTCAGCCCACAGCTCCAATGGATAACCTCGGTCCTCCTACAAGACAACGTAACCTTCATGTCTCCAACGTGAGTTTGATTTCTTCTGATTTCCTGTTTTGATCATATAGCGCTGAAACTGATACCTACACAATTAAAAAGGATGGCAAATTGATCCTTTTCCAGATTATTAACTGCATTTTAGTGGGATGTAAGTTGTCCAGTACCAGCTGAGTTGTCCAGTACCAGATCAGTTGTTCAGTCCAGTTGTCCACTACAAGGGTATAAGGTGAGGTTACACACGTGTAACGCCTCCTCTGTAGAGACTCGTCTGAAATATGGCTGTGAAGGTCAAAAGATAATTCAACTCAAGTGCAAACAAGACCGCAACAACAGAAACAATTCATAATCTTAAACCTAATTATTCTGAAGTATTTTGGAACATTTTTATTTTTTACCATGTTGAATTTTGGCAATCAGAAGACTTTATAAGGTAGCATTTGAGAAAGTGATTGATGTTGAAGCGCTGATGTTTTTTCCAACAGATTGTTCCACGGAAGCCAGCTGCAAACGTCTGGCACTATTCAAGACAGAGAGAGAAGCTGAAGCATCTGATGAAGAGTACTCCTTGCATCTGTGGCGCTGGACAGTATGCTTGCCATCTCATCTTCCTTATAATTGCAATTGTAATCGAACGTTTATAAAAGCACCACTTAATGATTCAGAGGCACTCCCAACCCAAGTCAATGCGATAATTAACAAATGGACTTCAGGCGTTTCTGGAACAGGGAAAGAGAAAGACTGAGAAGCTGAAGCCGCAATTCCTGAGGAAGACAGTTCCAAGTAAAGGAACCAACATAAGCGTAGCGTTTGTAGTGTGGTAGTTGATATAGCATCTAACCGTAGCACTGTATATTGATGTGGTCTTGATATTGCCATTTGAGGATTGTGAATGCCAACTTCCAGGAGCTTTTACCCTGTTTGGAAATCTTTGCTTCATGATCCGAGCTGAACCTATTGTTCTTCTGCCTGCTCATCAACAATGCAACATTATGCCTTTTTTGTGGTTGGGCGTCCAGCTGCATGTTGGATGCTACATATACTGCACCCTTTATCAAACTGTTCTCTTTCTTTCAGTGTGGCTGGACGAGGAGCAACTCTTGAGTAGATGCGCTGTATAAAACAACTCCATTTAGAATTATTGAATTTATTGTCAAACTGCATGATCCCGGTGCAGTAAGCACCTCTGATTAGTTTGTGTGAAGCGGTGCTATATAAATTTCCATTTTATATAGCTCCTATTCAAGAGCGCCAGTTGTTGTTTTCTTCTTTGAAATTACGTATTAATCCCCAGGATTGCTATTGGAATGTTGATACTTGTATATGGTAAATGAGTAGATAATTAATTGCCTTCATTGTCTTAAGTGCTGACCACAAACCTAGCTTCATTTGTTCAAGTCATCAAGAATTGCTGTTACATTAATTAATTAAACAAGGAAAGAGTGTGGAAGATTTTTTGTTACTGATTTAACTGTTTTATTTCAGGGACATTTCGTTTCTGTATGATGTGCCAAGGGTTGATGTGCCAGCAAAGCAAAAAGATGTGTTGCCAAATGATGTTAGCGCTGTCCGTTCAGAAGACCACGTATACAATGAAACCAAAAAGGTATTCGGTTTATAGCCATCTTTTTTCTACTGGTTTCTCTGGCTGTTTTAGCCATTGGCATCTTTCACATCTTATAACTGTCTTTTTTCTTGATTTCTTGATTGTGCCTGGTCTCAAGTCTGATTTTGTGCATATGTTTTGACTGTTGACTTTAGTTTTCTTATTTGTTGTTCGTAATTTCCTTCAACAGTGCTGCTTTTCTCTGCTTGACCTGGGTCGGAATCACCTCTAAGTAGAGACATTGAAGGGGCGCTATATAAATTTCGATTGATTGATTGATCATGGCCATTTTTACTTTACAAGTTCTGTTAGTAACCTCTGTCCAAATGAGATATGGGTCAACTCAATGGCTTGACTCCTGAGCCTAAATTAAATGGGGCCATGGTTGGATTGCCCTTCTACTGTTTTAAAAATGTTCATTAATATTGTATAGACCTGAACATAAGTGTTGGTCAGTTAGCCAATTGGTTACGGCACTCGGCTTGTAATGCAGCAAGTACAGGTTCAAATCTCAGCCAGGCGGTTACTGATTAGGACCTTTAGCAAGTCATTAATGTAAAATTGCTTAGTGCCATTGTGGCTCTGTCATGTATGCACTTCTGAACTTGTGAAGGAGGCAAACATTAAATAAAGTCGTATTTTTATTGTTTATAGTGGTGATCTTTAGTTTGGAACAAGTGCAAAGGGTTTCAAACATTGTTCACGAATATGTAATTGTTAATGACTAATTGTTGTACATATTAACATAAAGGAAATTTTTAGCTGATGTGAGTTTGTTTGTTTGTTTCACTAGACTTTTCAGCTTCCTGATTCGCTGATTCCTGAGGAGTATCACATTGTCAAGAACAAAGGAGTCCTGGGACTTGAATGCGAAGAGGAGTGAGATCCAATTCTGGCTGCTCTTACTATTATGAGAATAGAATGAACTTCATTTAGCATCTCCTTCCCAAAGTCTTATGGCATATGCAGGACATATAAAGCCCATATAACGATAGCCCCATATGGGCTCCATATGTCCTACCATATGGGACCATACGCAGGATTTATTAAAGCCATATGAGACTATTACGATATTGGCTTCATATGTCCTTCCATATGTGACCATATGTAAGACTTATTAAATCCATATGGGACTATTACCATATGGGCTTTATATGTCCTGTATATGATGTTGCTTTTGGGTTTCTTCTGGTCTCATTCTCTGTGTTACTGTCTGTCTGGCTTGGTCTTGTCATGTCTGTCTGTCTCTTATCCTCCAAGTTTCGATCTGTTTGAGTCTATGTTTTTATATCTTTCTCTCTGTGTCTGTATCTTTGTATCTTTAAATCTTTCTGTTCCCATAAGTTTTCTGTTTCTGTGCCCCTATTTCTCGTAATCGTAAACTCAAAATTTGTAAAGCACTACTCTTAAGCAAAGCGCGAAGCACCATCTTATTCACGAGCTCTGTGTCTCTTTCTGTCCATCTCTGTCTTTCTCTCAGTTTCACTATGTATGTGGCTGTCTTCCTATCTCTCTATGTGTCTATATGTGGGATTAAAGAAAATGGGCTTATGGATTTTTTCCAAAACGGCCTCAGTGTGAAAATTATTACTATTCAGTTTTGATCACAATTTAATTTTTTACATAATTGTGAGAGAGCCTGAAAATATTAAGTACAAGAATGACTAAAATAACAATACAAATAGATGTACGCAGTTACTCCACCATATATGGTAATGGTAACTGCAAATTTATATAGTGCCACTTAAGACAGACTTGTATGAAAATACAAAGAATTATTCAGAATTATTTAAGATTGCTGTACTCTTACTGATTTTGTATATGTGTTATATGTTTGTGCACCGGAGTGCAGCTCTTCTGCAATCGGTTTAATAAAGAATATACTTACTTACTTAATCAAGTCAATGTCTGCTGTAGGTTTTGCCAACATCTAATTTTTCATTTGGTTTCACTGCTGTGAATTTCTTCTTCTAAAAGGCAGATTGATTTCAGTTTCTTAGATGTTCTTTTATGCTTGTATTTTGCAGCCAATACACAATTTTGCCAAAAGACCATGAACATCATTTGGTGCTCTTTCCATCAATGTAAGTTAGTTTTCTTTGTCTCGTTTGACCCTATCGTAATATCATTTGCAAGTCAACATTGGCTCTTATATATTTGGAAAGCTCTTCAAGCCAAGTTGAAAACATTAGTCACAGATTTCAAGTGTGAGGCATTAGAATTTGCTCTGAAGTCTGGGATGTTAGCCGTAGATTTAAAAATCAAGTATTTTCCAGACAGCCATGTTTATTGGGCCTACACCGAGCCTGCTTCATATCACTGATGACAACTGGTTGTTGCAATGGGCTGAACGAACATAGCTGTCGGAATTGGTCCAATCTAATTGAAATCCTGTATCACAGTGCCTCTTCAAGAGGAACAACTGGGACCATTCCTCTAAACAGTAAACTAGACTTAACTTCAAATTGGAAACACAGATTTAATAAAATAGTATGTGTGGTAAATCTGCCAAACTATTTGTCTTTGTACTGCACAAAAACTACATTAGGGAGATCAGATGACTGTATTTTCACTCATATAACTTGTGCACACATGTACTGCTCTCACACAAATATGCCAAAGTTATAGCATGTTTTGAGCTAAATGTGAGAAATGCTGCACTGGCTTCCGGTCAAGGATAGATTGTGTTCAAGGTGGATGGTCTAACTGGAGAGGGAGCATGTTGAGCAGAGCACTTTGGGTCTCGCACAAAGGTCCCCCAACATTCCTGATACTAAAGCCTTCAAGATGGAGGATCTTTTTTGACTGATTGGTGAGTGTGTTAGAGTTATCTCAGCAAGGTCTGATTGTCTCTTGTTTCTCATTTGTAGGAATCCTGCGAGTCGATTCGAAGTGATACAGCTGAAGAGGACGCTTCATGCTATGCTGGAAAAAGCAGGAATTACTGATGATGATGAAGAGCTCAAAGGTCCATCACAGGTAGAGAAATACCTGTCGCCTGTAAACGTCCATATAACAGAAGTTACTTAGACGTGGTGGTCCTTGATGCATGGGTGGTCCTTGGTCCATGGGTGGTCCTTGGTCCATGGGTGGTCCTTGGTCCATGGGTGGTCCTTGGTCCATGGGTGGTCCTTGGTCCATGGGTGGTCCTTGATCTTGATAGTACATTCAGAGAAGCTGACAAATAATACCTGTGCCATCTTGCATGTAATATTAGAATGAACGAATGAACAAAGGAATTGAGGGATGGAGGGCAAGAGCAAGAAAGGAACAAATGAAGGAACAAAGGAAGGAAGAACGAAACAAAGGAATGAATGAAATTATGAAGGAACAAAGGACCGAAGGAACAAAGGAAGGAAGAAACAAAGGAAGGAAGGAACAAAGGAAGGAGGAAGGAACAAAGTAAAGAACGAATGAAGAAAAGAACAAAGGGAGGAAGGAAGAAAGGAAGTATGCCATCAATGGTTGTAGAGCCAAGGCAATTCCTTTAGTGGTTCCACTATGTGCATCTGTGTACGTATGTATGTGTTGAGCCCCTTTATATGTTGCATTTTTAATAGCTCACAATTATAGTGCTTCAGTGTTTTACATGAAATACACTGCAACAGTAGCACAATTATTGAAGGAGTTTGCTCAAATTTCGGCTGCTTCCCAGAGAAAATGATGGTTGTCTGACAGAATTCTTTGTTTTCAGATGCATCAACTGATTGAACTAATTAAAAAGGAGCAGAATATCTACAACATTATCTTTCACGAGCTCATTCGACAGGTCAGTGTGTCAGCATTTAGTAACTTTTGGTTTAATTTTGTGGCTGCTTCGTATTGAGTCTTTAAACTTAGCTACAGTTACATGGTGTTTGTTTAAATATTTGTAGGTTTACTGGTACTTTATAGCACATATTTAGATCATCTGGTAAAAGTTGTAGCTTAGTTTTCAGTTCTGAAACACATTGCCACAGGACTGCTGAATGGTTGTTATTGTCTGACCTTGAATAGAAACACAATTGTCGAAAACCTCTTAACCACGAACTGCTATACCAGTATACCTACTTGCTTATGCCTTTTAAAAGGCTTACATTTTGATTATTGGACAGTTCTTCCTTCTTTAATGCTTGACCATTTATTGTGTGTAAGAAATATCCAAGTGTGATAAGTTTGCAGGTGTGGTAAGCTGCAAGTGTGATAAGTATGCAAGTGTGATAAGTATGCAAGTGTTGTAAGTATGCAAGTGTGATAAGCTGCTAGTAGGATAAGTGTACACATGTGAAAAGGTGCAGTTATGATAAGTATGCAAGTGTGATAAGCTGTAAGTATTATAAGTATGCAAGGTGGTATGTATGCAAGTGTGATAAGCTGCAAGTGTGATGATTATGCATGTGTGATAAGTACGCAAGCACGATAAGTATTCAGGTGTGATAAATATATCAGTATGATAAGTCTGCAAGTATGATAAGTATATGTATGCAGATTGAAAGTGGAGTACCGCTAATTCTGTACTTTTGGAATAGGTGAGCATTGAGTGTGTTGAGCGAGGGGAGCTGTTGTCGGAAGTGAGGAAACGTTACAGCGACCTACTCAGTCGTGTTCCCAAGCAAATCAAAAGGTGAGCAGAGTTTCAGATGTTCGCTAGCTATTGTCCTGAGTAATTCTTTATTTTCTTATTATTATTTGTATGTATATATATATTGATAGATTCATACATCAATGACAATTTGTTGTCGGTGTTCGTGACAACTGGTAAACAATGTACGGAAATGGAACTGTAGGCACAATTTCAGTCCAATGCTACCCGTTCAGGGTGACACTCCCTAAACATACAGTATCTTAGATGCGATGCAGGTTCAGTGGCAAAAGAGCAATGTTGGAAGGTCTCGACGATATGTGCTGTGACTTCATCCATGGCCTTCTGTAATTGCTTGGCATTTAGAATCACTGGCACCCGTCACCCGTGTCTGATTTGTTTTCTTTAGCCTTCACGAAGAAGTTTTGGCTCAGAGGGCAATTGACCGGAGGCTGACAGAGGAGCTCTTTAGGTTCAAATCCACCATCACTCTCCTCACCAGGTTTGTGTTTATTCCTGTACTTTATTGGCAATGTACAATATGATACTGTGAAATAATAATGATAATAAGTATTATTATTATTTTTATGCATTTATTAAGTGCCGCTATCCACATGTAATGACCAAGCATTAATCGATGGCAGTAAGAAACTGTGAGTGATGGACATGCTAAAGGTCTCTACACAATAACTGTCTCTCAGAGGAGGCTCGAACCATGTTACAAGGCGAGCGCTCTAAACAGCTGGCTACTGTGTATCACCAAATAATAAACTACACTACAGTACAATACACTGCAATACAACACACACAGCAATACAATACAGTACTCATAGAATCAATTGCTTAATTCAAATTCAACCAGTTTGTCTCTTGTTTTTTGTTGGTAGGAATCCTTCGAGTTGATTCGAAGTGATACAGTCTCATAACACCACTTCTGTGGTGTTATGAGACTGGTTTGGATATTAATATAAATGCTGATCTTGAAAGATAGGGACATGATGTAAATGAGTGATCATCCTAACTTACCTTTCCTTACCTTGTGAAACCATACGTGTAACTGAGCTCTGTTAAAAGTTTGACTATCTTCTGCTGGTGTTATTTTGATATTCTACCATTCAATGTAAAATGTTCTTTCTTTAGTGAATTAACGTCTGTCAAACAACATGACAGAGAAGTGACACGTCAGGCACTCAAGGCTCAGGATGAAGTAAGTATGATCGATGTTCCATATCACTCGTTTTCTTTATAAAGAAAGCACTTATGAGGCGCACTGCTAGTTCTTAATCGTGTTACATAGACGTCTGATTCAGATACAAGTTATTTTAATGACGTTTTTGTGTGTTTTTAAATTCTTTTGCTACCTATTTTTTCTGAATATTTCATCTGTGAAATTTCAGCTGAAGACCGCTCTTGCAGAGGCACACAGGAACTCCAATCTTCTGACGGAATATCAGGAGTTGTACGAACTGCAGAGAAAGCGCCTGGAAAAGGAGATCAAGTCGCTGTCCGAGGAAACGAAATTATGGTGCAATGCATGCTACACACTGGCTAACAAGGTCTTCACATTTATTAATAGTTGTTTTCTAATATTTATTATTATTTATTTTATGTATTTTATGTTTATTATTGCTACACGCTGGCCAACAAGGTCTTTGCATTTATTAATAGTTGTTTTCTTAACATTATCATGATTGCAAAAGCAATCATCACAAGGAACGTATCCCCTATATGAAAGCCGGTCAAACTCAATAATTATAATTGTATTCGGTAGGTGGAGGAAGAGGAGCTGGTATTCCAATTCTAGTGTATTGTTGAATATGTAAGTTCTCGCCACACTGCAAGGGCAGCACGTGTCGTGTTATTTATTATTATTTATTTTATATATTTTATGTTTATTATTGTTTATTTCTGATTATTTATTGTTTATTTTTACATGTAAGTATACGGCCAATGTCTTATAGCTGGTGTCAGGCAATTGGGCTAAGTAATCGCATGTTCATGACTCTGTGTACAGTGGCCATCTATGGGAATACAAACACACTGTGTTACACGGCAACTAGTTACTCAGCCAGTCAACTACCATGTTACTGTGGCACAATAGCCGAATGGCTGCTATGTCAGTTTTACCATCTGTGGCCCAGTTTGTATCATGAGGTTCCACCATGTGAATCGACTTAGATTAAAGTATGACCTGGAACCGATTTTTGACCCTACCTACATATCGATTTTTTTTTACTGAGCACTTGTACAGAAGCTGGTTTCCACAAGTTCACTGTTTTGGGCAATGTAGAATTCTCAAGATTACGATTCCAATTACTGCAAAATAAATTGTAACTTACTTTGCCTTTCTGTAACTTACCTTGCTCTAACTTACCTATCCCATTATCATGCCAAGGTTTTATACTGTAATATGCAATACCTGTTCATGAAAGGTAATGGAAGAGTACAGTTTGAATTCGGCCAAGAAGCTCTGCATAACGGAGAAGTGTTGGCATCAGTTGGCCAGTCACTTCACGGTTGTGCTCGGCGAGAGGGACACTTCCGAACTGACCACTCTGCAGTCGTTAACTGACCAGTGGAGGCAGCAGATTGACCAGTTCTACCTCGACCTCAAAGACTTGGAAGAGGAGATGCGGAAACAGATACAGATGGTGGTCAGCGACATCCGGAAATGGCACGGCGTCTTGGCCGAGAAGTTCAGGTTGGCAACTAAGTACTGGTTAGCTTTTTTGTCAACACTGTTAGGGTTTTCTTTTAAAGGCAACTTTACCTTAATATGTAAGCTTATTACCATGACACAAATGCAATGATGCATATACACCGTGTCTCAAAATAAACTGTGCAAAATTGTTTATGTCAGAACTTCGTCAAATTTCCACCAATTTTAATAATTTTTGGTAGGTAGATGGCAAAATAGCTTAAATTTTATGCTATACATAAATTTTGTACCTCACCTGACTCATGTCACCGCACTACCTTGTTAAACACAGATGTACCAATTTCTAATATAACGCTTAAATTTGCGATGATGCGATCAGACGCGTTTTGAGTTCGTCGACCTCCAACACTGTGGCCGCCGAATTCACTGGATCTTAACCCAATCGACTATAGCATATGGAGTGTGCTGCAGGAAAAGGTTTACCGCTCCAGAATAGCCAACGTCGACGAACTCAAAACGCGTCTGATCAACGTGTGGGCGCGATTTGACCAGTCGATCATTGATGCTGCTATCGGCCATGGCAGTGGCGTCGCCGTCTAAGCGCTTGTGTCCGTGTAAGCGGGGCACATTTCGAGCACCAATTCTAACACTTTAAGCAGATCTGTCAGAACAATTAAAAACTCTGCTAAGTAAACCATATTTTACTTTACTGCGTGCTAATTAAGTCGTCAGATAGTTTGTTGCATGTAATAAAATTTAAGCGTTAGAAATTGGTACATCTGTGTTTAACAAGGTAGTGCGGTGGCATGAGTCAGGTGAGGTGGAAAATTTATATATAGCATAAAATTTCAGCTATTTTGCCATCTACCTACCAAACATTATTAAAATAGGTGGAAATTTGACGAAGTTCTGACATAAACAATTTTGCACAGTTTATTTTGAGACACGGTGTATAAGTACTGTTTGTTTGCTACTTCATAACAGTATGGTGTAGTATTCCAAATAAAATCAACTAATGGAATCAAGTAATGCTAATAAAATTGCCTAAGAAAGCCACACATGAATGATTCTCAGCAGTTGTTGTAAGATGTGAAAATTGTGGATGTTATTGTTTGGATTTTAGCAGTAAAAACGGACAGCCAACTCTAACCGCAGACAGGGAGAAACTTCTTCAGCTGGTTCAAGACATGAAATATTGGGAGCAGGTGTGTTTTCTACAAAAATATCTTATCTACTTTTAGTTTATTTATTTAGAATTTAGATTTTTAAATTACTTAATATTTTTATTAGGTGGTTACTATGTAGGCACCTTGAGCAAGTCCTTCACTCACAATTGCTTAGCACCATTGACGATGATACTTGGTCATTGCATAGTGTTGTTTTATAAATGCACAACAACAACAACAACAATAATAATAATAATAATAACAATAATAACTCTGAGCAGACTTGGAAAAGATCAATTAGGCTGATGGTACGTATCTTTTAGTAATTAGTATTTTAAAGGTGTGCTTGTAAAACTTCTTTATTGAACAGGTTCTCTCTAGTGTGAATGATAAATTTGGAGGTGACGTTGTTCTGAACAACCAAGATATCCTGACAGATTCACAGGCAAAGGTCTCACAGTGGACGAACTGCTCCCTTCGATTATTCAACAGACATCAACCATCAGAAAGTGCCACCCATCAATGTCAATCACTCATGATTGACACCAACCAGGTTAACAAACTTAATTCATAAAGCTCCTCCCACCAGCGTCAATCACTGATGATTGACCCCAATCAGGTCAACAAACAATTCATAAAGATTCAACAACCAGTGTCAATCACTCATGATTGACACCAAAAAAGGTCAAATTGAATTCATATAACTCCACCTACCAGTGTCAATCACTCATGATTGACACCAACAAGGTCAACAAACAATTCATATAACTCCACTAGTGATTGACACCAACAAGGTCAACAAACTTAATTCATATAACTCCACCTACCAGTGTCAATCACTCGTGATTGACACCAAAATAGGTCAACAAACTTAATTCATATAACTCCACCTACCAGTGTCAATCACGAGTGATTGACACCAACAACGTCAACAAACTTAATTCATATAGCTCCACCTACCATTGTTAATAAGTAGCAGGTCTTCTGTTTTTGTTGTTGAGTTAAAACTAAAGGATTTTCCAGAGACAGATAGTGTGTTACTCAACGTTATTTATGGCTTTGAGCCTTCACGTTTTTTCAACAACTTTCTTGTGTAGATTCCCACTTAAGCAGGGCTGTAGTCGAGGGTATACGCAGGTATACAGCGTATACTCGCCTCTAGAGACCGTATACTCACCTCGCAAAATATTTATATTTATTTATATTAAAATACTGTAGTGTATACTCACAAAATACTGTAGCGTATACTCACCTCTAATTTGTTTAGGAAAATTAACCGGTAGCGTGTACTCACCTCTAATTTTACCACTACAGCCCTGCACCTAAGGACAATAGACAATTTCTTGACTGCGATCTCACTTGAAGCAACCATCGACTAATGCTGTGATTGATTGATTGATTGATTGATTGATTGACTGCTTTGTTCATTGTGGTAAAGGTGCTATAGAAGTCATTAGATAAGATCGGATTAGATTAGTATACCAAGATGTTACAATAAGACAACAATTATGCATAAAAAGGTTGAACTGATTGATCTGGTGATTAATTAAACTGTTGACTGATCTGATTGAGCTGTTGATTGACCTGGTGATTGAACTGGTGATTAATATAACTGATTGTTTTGTGTTGCCCTTTACAGCAAGTAGATTTGTTGCTGAGGCAGTTTCAAAATCGCATCACTGGAGAAAATGGTTAGTACTAGTGATATCTTAGCCTGCATAAGTTTTTAGTATTTTATTATTATTATTATTATTATTTTAAATTATTATTATTATTATTTTTTTATTTTATTAAAGTAGTTTTATATAGCACCCCTTCAAGATTGCCTACTCAGGAGCACTCCCAGCCCAACCACGGTCGAGCAACGCAGTTTTGAGGACAGTAAGAAACAGGGTGAAATGACCAATCGGTATTTGACGGAGCTTGGTAGTTATAATTATAATGTAATTATAATGTAATTATAATACGTACATGTACATGTAAGTATGTCTGTGATTACCGGACACTTGTATAGCACCTTTTAGTACTTCACAAAGTGTTTGTGGTGAAGTTCATTAAGAACAGAGTTCATCTGTAAGCTGATCTTTGCCTCCGATGACTGAGGAAAGTCACCACTTGCAGACATGTAGCGCTCGCTGAGCCATTGGAGTCCAATAGAGACTTTCATCAAAAGCTCCTGATCGCTTTGTGATGAGTGACAAGTTTAATTTAAAACGGTTGATGGTCATTACAATATGTAACAGTACAATGGCATTGCTAAAGACAAAGGGATGACTTAATTGATGTGGACTTGGATTTGGACTTTGCGATGTTCTAGGACTCTGACAGTGACTTTGACATTGACTTTTGACAGTAACTGACATTGACTTTTGACAGTGACTTTGACAGTGACTTTTGTCAGTGACTTGACTTCGACTTTTGACAGTGACTTTGTTAGTGACTTTGAGAGTGACTTTTGACAGTCATTTTTGACAGTGACTTTGACAGTAACTTTGACAGTGACTTTTGACATTGGCTTTTGCTAGTGACTTTGACAGTGACTCTGACAGTCATTTTAGACAGTGACTTTGACAGTGACTTTGACAATGACTTTAATTATTTGTTGTTGTCTGAAGGTGTTGCTGGTCGGTTGCTTCACGTGGCCAACAACATCGAGGCGTGGGATGTGCGGCTGGGTACCTCTCTTCTCGACTCTGTCTCCCTGACATCACAGCAGTGGACACAGTTTTTCGACTCGCTGGATGACTGGAGCGTGACGCTCACTGAAGCCGTCAAGAACATCGGAAGTTCAGTGTTGGACAGCAGTCAGAAGAAGACTGACAATGACAGCAACATGTGGGTTGTCAGGCTGTCTCGTTTGCCACCTGTCTCTTAGTATTAGGTCAGGTGAAGTTAGGTAAGTTAAGGTAAGGTGAGGAAAGGAAGGAAAGGTGTGTTAAGGTAAGATGAAGTAAAAAAACATTCAGGTATCTTAATGTAATGTAATCTAATAACTTCTATAGCACTGTTATTATAACATCCAAGAAATCAGTCATTGGTTGCTTCAAGTACATGTAAAAGTAAACGTAAGATAAGGAAAGGTCACGTAATGTAAGGTAGAGTAAGGTAATTGTTTATTAACTCGTTTGTCAATAACTGTTGCCACAGGCATTGTAATTGTAATATTGTAATTAGTAACTTCTATTGCGCCGGTGTCTAGTGCACAAGGCATCGCCCGATGGCACACCAAAACCAAGCTGTAATCAGGTCAATATCCAGAAGATCAGTCTTGAACTAGAAGTAATTTCTAACTGAGTTTATTGTTATGAGTGTCTGGTGTATATGCTTTTTGTATGTAATTTTTTTATTAAGTTGTTTTATTTCAACCACCTAAAACATCTTAAAATCTGGAACTGAATTAGGATCCTTTAAACATCTGCTCGTACATGTGTTTCTGTTTCAGTGTTGAAATATCGGTCGTACTGCGTGCTGTTAACAAGTGGATGACTGCAACGGCGCACAGCATCGACAGCGAAGATGCCAAACTATCTGACCAGGTTTGCAGACATCTCTCTTGTCAGGCCAGATTAGCGGATCTCTTTGATTACGTACATGGCAGAGAGAAATTGCAAGATTTTATATTAAGTGAAATCACAGAGGAGCCTCAAGAAACACCTCAAAACTCACTATTTCTCATTGGCCTTCAAACATCTGGATATCTAATCACTCTTCACCTGGCAACTGACTCACTGCGCCTCTGATTCGCATTTCTGTGTGACTTTGCACGTGTTAAAAATGTTTGTAATTATAGTAATAATAAAAATAATAATAATAATAATAATAATTCTTACAACTTACTTCTTTATAACATGAATTCTGATATAACTAGATGCCAAAGTTACCTCAGCTTAAGTAACTGACTTCATTTTAGTGCAACATTGTTATTACATGGTCATTACTGCGTATCTTGACTTCTCTTTCCTGACATATATTATTTGACTTTATCTTACATGACCTTTCCTGACCTTGTCTCATTTTACCTTTACCTTTTTATTACTTTGGTATTGGTATGTAATCAATAAAATGCCATGTGAACTTTAGGTGTTTTCGTGAGGTTTTTACCTAACTTTGACCTGTTTGCTCTAACTGTTTGACCTTTCTGACATTACCGGACCACAGCCTGTTATTGTAATTGTGTCATCACACAGAATAATTTTTGGAGTAAACTGAATGAAGCATTTTGAAATTGAGAAACACACTTGTAGCGTTTGAATACTAATGTGATAATGTATCTGGTGAATAATTTTAGATAATGTGAAATGATGTTTCATCCATAGGTATACATCCTGCATAAGTCTCTCATTCACTGGATGACACAAGCGCTGATGGGTCTGGCTCCAGATCGCAAGCAGTTGTCGGCTGAAGCGAAAGAAGCAGAACTTTTCTATCGGATGACAAAGTCTGAGCTGCAGGACAAAGCGAAGACGATCGCCATTCAGCTGAGCGAATTCACCAAATATGTTGTTGCGTTAGTTCTCAAACACTACATGCTCGATTGCTCGTCTTTCCATTTCACTCCATTTTATCAGGCTTCATGTCAGGGTTAATTTGGGAAATTATCCATTGTAATAATGCAGGTACAAAGCTAGGATATGATCCATTGAGATAAGTAAGATACCATCAGGTAACATGAGGTCAGGATAGTTATCCCATACTGCACCTCAACTATCCCAAGCTGTGTCTCAACTCTGGAATACTTTCCCTCTAAATTCCACATTTTCTGAGTTCCTCCACAAATACCGCCACTCGCTCACTGTCATCTGCCTCAGGCTCCTCGACTCGTCACCTCACAGGATTTCCACTCCAAATTGAAGTCTCGCCTCTTCAAGAATTCCTACTCTAATCCATTCGATTCTATGCCTTCCAAGCTTTCTCATCTTCAACGAAACCCACCATAACAGCTGCTCTGCCTCTGTCTGGCAACCAGACTCAGACCTCCAATGGACATCGATCTCTGGATACCCCCTGATACAACGCGGTGCTCATGAATAAATTGGTACTTTGCGCTTGGCTTCAAATCAGAGCTTAAGAAATTTCAAGTTTACGATTACAATTGCGACAAGGTAGAGTTGGGTATGATATGGTCATTTAAGATAGCGTAATTTTTACATATTTCAAATACCATATGCCATATGTCTGTCTGCTCATCTTCCCTTTTGGGTTTTTACTTCAAACCACATTCTGCATAACCCCTGCTTCTTTGATCTTGCCTTAATAGGATGCCCGTAAATAAACTGACTTATCTGACCTAGCATTTTTGTGTGCTGGGGAACTGCCAACTTTGTGATTACCGGAATGATTACTTTTGTGGTTAACTTCAGATGAAAACAGATGAGTCTTAGGATGAACAGATGAGTCTTAATATGAAACAGATAAGTCTTAATATGAAACAGATAAGTCTTAAGATGAAACAGATGAGTCTGAAGGTGAAGTAGATGAGTCTTAAGTCTAGACCTGAATAATATATTAAAGAACTGAAACAACACACATAATTAGGCAATGAATTCTAATTCTTTGGACGAGCCGCCCAGAACCCAGCGCTGTACGGATGGAAGGCACAAGAGTCGAATAATCTGTTGGTCATGTGTCAAGTAATGTTTGTTGGTTGCCAGGTGCTGCAGCCTTTTCGTTTCACAAGAGATGCAACGCAGATTGGAAGCACAGGAGGAAAACGCGACCTACGAACACGGTGAACTGCGGAGACTCAATGTAAGACAAACGCTCTTTGAGATGCAAGGTCTTTTATAATTCTAATTGTAGTCTGACATTTATAAAGCGCCTCTTCAGGAAACGCCCATTAGTGGTGCTCCTGACCCAATCCATTGAAATTACTGTCGAATAATACAGACCAGACACTTGTGAAACTGTGGAAGGGACATCAGATCTAAACGACTTGTTCTAGAAATCAGATGTAATGAAAAATTATATGAATGTGTTACTATGTGATATATTTTAGGCATGTGTGTTTTCATGGAACTTACATTATTTTGTGTCCTGCTCGATTGTGGCAAAATAAAGTTAGTACATGTGGTCTTCATACACCAGAAACTCGTTATAATGTTGTTTTTGGGAGCCATATGAAGAACTGCCTTGTAAAGAGATAACGTTATAATGAGGTCATTTTTCACAATGGATTTATGACCTAAGTTCGGGATCCATGTTTCGACCATTTTACAGCAGAATTTGTGTTATAGCGAAGCGTGTTATAATAAGTCTTCAGTGTACAGGTGCAACATATTTGCATATTTTCTCAGAGGTGTAATACTAAGAACGCTTCAGAGTAGTTTGTGCTGTATCAGTTGGCAGATACATTATCTTACATACTTACATACATGTTTTGCAGACGGAATGTGAAGACTGGATAAAAATGAGTCAGCTGGTGCTGTCCGAATTGACCGAAGCACAGCAGAACCATGCTGGACATTCAGCTGGACAATCCACAACTGAGGTTGGTTCATACCTGATTGTGTGTTGTTGCTTAATTTCTTGTAATTTGTCTGCCTGTTATTATGGCTTGCAGCAGTTGAATGACCTAACCTTGTCTGGCATTCTCTGCATTTACCTTATCATACTGTACCATAAAGAATTACAGATTCAAGCAATGAGGAAGGAGGAAGATGAAGAGAGAGTGGATGGTGAGGAAAAGGAAGAGGACGAAGAAGAGGAAGAGGAAGCACCGGATCCTGGTCTGCCTTGGGTTAGAGCCAGAGGCGCGTTTGCACGTAGGCACACTAGGCACGCTCCTAGGGCCCCCAAATCTCAGAGGGTCCCCAAACAAATGAAAATATTTTGTCCAAAAAATATAACATTAAACCAAATAATGTCACATTCCTTGAAATAGCTTCTATAAGTAATCATAATTACAGGGTCAATAACACTCACAAAAACGGGTTCAAGTTCAATTTCGTGGGTTTAAACACCACAAGAGTTCAGACTCTCATTCTACACGTTCAGAAGGGCCCCCCAAAATGTTTGTGCCTAGGGGCCCATTTACTGTAAACGTGCCTCTGGTTAGAGCGCCCTTGCTTTGTAGCGTGGAGATTATAGGTTCGAGCTTCCATTGAGACGGTTACCGTGTTGGGACTTTGAGCAAGTCCTTCAATCACAATTGCTCAGTGCCATCAATTGATACTTGGTCATTAGGTAGTGGCACTTTGTAAATGCATAATAGTAATACTACTACTACTACTACTACTACTACTACTACTACTACTACTAGTACTACTACTACTACTACTACTACTAATAATAATAATAATAATAATAATAATAATAATAATAATAATAATAATAATAATAATAATAATGATAATAATAATAATAATATTTAATGTGTTTCTCAGAAATGGTGCCTGATGCAGATCTGAGTTTGTTTATCATTTGCTCTTGATGATCACCTACATTTTCGCAGTTTATGTGCTTTGCAGCACTTGTGTTTGCATGACCAGTATGATGTTTGGTATTCTTTTCGTTGCCGATGTGTTTAATAAAGTGCTCTTTCTTCGGGTAAGGGTTTCTGCTGGCGTGGGATCTGCTATCAGCGCTCGTGAATAGGCTGGTGCCCTGAGCTTGGCTTTCGAGTGGCGCTTTAGAAGTTTGGAGATTACAATTACGATTACTTTCTGTTTGTTTTAGGATGTCACTGATATCTCTGGACAAGACTCCAGCCCTGAAGCAGGAAATGAGGATGAACCTAAGGAGGAAGATGAAGAGAGAGTGGTAGGTGAGGAAAATGAGGAGGAGGAAGAGGAAGAAGAGGAAGAGCAAGCACCTGATCCTGGTCTGCCTTTGGTTGATACGGAGAATCTCAAAGGTGAGGCACCGTCACAGGAGAGCACTGAGTTGAGGATTACGCCACCAATAACTGATGAAGAGCAACCCACAGAGAAGCCGTCTTCACCTCCTGCTGCAGCAACTGCTGATGGAGAGAGCAATGAGGTTAAAGGTCAAGACCTTCAGTCTCTAAAAGAGGTCAGGTCATTCAGTCCTAGTTTCTGCTGTTAAGTATGTTTTTACCAAAATGGAACAAGTACTTTCAATGTCTCTTCCACAGACAACACTTTAACGATGAGGTACATTGGCTTCCCAGTCAATATTGGTACACTCTTGGCGTTAAAACGTTAAATCTTTCTATTGCATTCGATCTAAACGAGTACGTTTTCGATCTAAACAGGTATGTTTTTGATCTAAACAAGTACGTTTTAGATCTAAATAAGTACATTTTCGATCAAAGCAAGTTCACTTTCACTCTGATTAAGTGCATTTTCTATCAAAAAAGTACGATTTAGATCTAAAGAAGTGTCTTCTAAACAACTCTCCTACGTTCCGGTATGGGCAATGGGAGTTACTTTACATTAATTTTTTCACTACCTTACTTTGGAGAATTCTTGTTCTTACAGGGACCGGCCAGCAGTGCAGAAACGGATGAGATCGAAGTCATAGGTTATGACAGCAGTACCCGCACTCTCCAGTTGACTGCGGATACTCCGGACGTGGCTTCCAGTCGGAGTGGAAAAGCAGTTGCGGAGAGCGGATATGATGCTCTTGTCTCCCTTCAGTTCCTGCAGCAGCAGCTGCTGTGAGTCAGCTGATGGTTTCTGATGAAGATTAGGACTAGGAATAGGAATAGGGTAGGAATAGGATATAAAAATAGGAATAGGACAGGATAGGAATAAGATAGGAGTAGAATAGGGATAGGAGTAGGATCAGAATAGGGATAGTAATAGGATAAGAATAGGATTGGATAGGAATAGGATATGATAGGAGTAGAGTAGGAATAGTATAGGAATCAGCATTAAAAGTCGTGTGTTTGTAGCCTGAATGGAATGCAGCATTTCATGAATATAATATTATGATCTTGTTGTGTTCTGAAATGTACAAGTTTACATTACCTGAGGTAATCGGCTTATTCTACTTTATGACGGCGCTTAAAGCGGACTTGGGTGCTATATAAATTTCAACTTAATGAGCGTCTTTTATAAAGTAACAACAATAGCAAAAGGCAGTGGTGCTACATAAATTTCAGCTTAGTCAGCTACTTGCACAGAATAACATTTAAACTTATGATGGTGCTATATAAATTTCAGTGTAATGCTCGTCTTGCAATTGCAGCACTACAGAGGGTCGAGCGCAGGAGGCGGAGATACGAGCGAGCAGGGCAGAGGCTCAGTTGGAGCAGGCGCTCATGAAGATCCGCTCGCTTGAGCGTTCAGTCCAGTCAGCCTCCAGCCCAACTCCGAGCACCACGGATGCTGCTCCCAACTCTGACGGAACTGCATTGAGTCGCACACCCGAAAAGCACCGTCCAGGAGGAACTGGAAAAGGAAGTGGTTCTGGCACTATGCCAAAGGAAAAGAGCTTTCATCGAGCTTCTTCAAAAGCAAAGTCCAAAAAGAAATAATCGGCCGTTATGCAGTATTTAATAAAGATTGCCTTATTTATTATTTCAGATTTACCTTCCGTTTTAATGTGCGATTATATGAATATATGTACACATTTATATACATGTACATATATACATGTATATATATATGTAAATATTATATATATATGCACACACTATGTACACTGGAACCTCCTTATAGTGAATTTTACTGCAACTTGAATTTTAATAATTGTGCAGGTAGTGACATTGATCCCAAATTTAGTTCAGCTTTAGCACAGTCTGTAAAATGGCTTTGTACATGGAATGTCTTTCTACTTCCATCTCTTGTCTCCCAGGAACTGGACCTTATTGGAAACTTGACTCAGCAATCATACAAAGGTCTTGCTCTTTGTTTAGTTTTTTTAGAAGTGATTTAGAAATTGAATTTATGATTATGATTGTAACAAGGTTCCAGTGTACATGTTGTTGCATAGACTTTCTATGAATTAATTACAACATTGACTTAAACCGTATCTTGGCTACTGGTTCTTGACCCTGTTACTTTTGGTACCATTCCTCCAATCTAAAGCTGCCTCACAAATGGATTTTCTGGATAATTAAAACTAGGCCTACTAAACAAAACTTTATGGAGTTACTCGATCGATATACAGTCTTGAATGTAAATTCCTGTGGTCCTCAATTTTTACCCGTATGAAATGCATTAGATATATATAAATATATATATATATTTTTAATTGTGTATTTACATGTATGTATGTGTGTAAATTACACGCTTATATTTACTTGCATGTCTACCTATGTATATATTTTTATATATCTTCGTACATATGTATAATTGTGCTTCTTCTTGTTGTTGCTTCTGACCGTGATCAAACTGGATGGTCTTCAACCGTATTATATCATATAATATATCTACCTATGTATGTTATGTATGTATTGTATATGTATGTATGTATTGTATAGGTATGTATTGTATATGTATGTATGTATAATAGTTCGGTTTCTTGTCGTATAGACTTTCTGTTGTGGCCTTGCGATTTTGCGAATCGAAACTGTTGCAGATGATTTCTACGATTTGTTTGCCTTTCTGCCTAATCTGTGATTTCATAGAAATGTCTTCAGACAAATGATATATTTTTTGATTGTGTAAAGATTATTTTAATATCTATTAGCATAGAACGTAAGCTTAACTGTTCAGATTGACTGTGCCAATACTGATGATCAAACCAGTAGAAATAATAATCTGCAATATTGGCATATCGCACGTCAAGGTCAGAGGTTGAAGAAAGCTGAGAAGTTCGTGCTACATTCATAATTACGAGCTCTGAGAGGTCCTTATTGTAAGGAGGTCTATAAATGGATGTATGTAGGTATGTATCAAGACACTTTATGTAGCACCTTTTAAGTTCCTCGCCAAAGCGCTGCACACATGGCTGTCTGACTGATCTAAACAATTATATTTTAAGACGGTTTTAAAACGTAACGATACATACTGCTGTTGTATCTTAGAGAATTTACGTAGCCAAAGATATTTCATGTTAATTTTTTTAAATTGTTTTGAACCATTATGGATCTCTGCTTAGAACCAAACTTGACTCGGTATATGGGGTAATGCTTTGTCTTGAATTTGCTCTTTTGTGGGGGAACTTCAGAATGTTTTAACAGCATAGAAATGATACGTGCCATAATTTTATTCCTAGGCAATTTCGTTCATTGTGTCATGAAACTGAGAAGCACCAGTTGTGTGCCTTGATGGTGATGATTGCATGGGTGTTTGACTTACTTACTGAAAAAGGTTTGACTTTAGACAAAATGAAACTTGTACATATTTACTAACTGCTAAGCAGCACCAAAGACTCTCCAAGATATGGCTCTATATAAATATTGAATTACTTTACATTATGTAATTGGGTATGAGTTGTGCCAACTGTAATGTCTTGCATACCTTTCAGTATTTCTGGCTGCCTGTATTCTCATTTTTAGTTGTTTGTTTTGTTATTAAAAGGTTCAGTTATTCCTGACTTTTCTTGGATTCTGATATTCTGACAGATATTTCTTTGCATTGGCTTACTGAGAATATAGTTAATTTGGGAATTAATCACCAAACATTTATCATAGAGAGGCTTACATCCCAAATACATGTGCAATTAATTTTGATGTGTGATTTTTTAGACATTACAAGTTTTTAGCATGACTTGTTTACATTCCAAATGTTTTTGCCTCATATCTTTCTTAATTTTATACCAGCTTATTAAATGTATTCATTCATTCAGAAAATTTTTATTGCATCCTTCAGGTTTTCACTCCCGACCCAAACTTCCATGGGCGGTGATCATGGGGGTCGAGGGGGACACGCCATACATTTGTCCCCCCAAATTTTGAAGAAACACCAAAAAAGGTGGAGAAATGTAATTGCGCATGAGGGTTTTCGCTGCCTTTTTGACCAGATGAGGTAAAAACTCTATTTTTAAGCAGAAGTGTCCCCCTGGAAAATTCTCAGAAAGAAGAAGAAATTCGTAAAAAAGTCTTAAAATTTTTGGGGGATGAATTTGCAAGAAAAGGTTATTTTGTAGACGAATTCCTAAAAAAGGGTAATGAGATTATTGTTGGGAGACCTGAAAAAAGTTGTAAAAAGAGGCGAATGACTAAAAAAAGGTCATCAACTTTTTTGGGAGATGAATACATGGAAAAGTCATGAATTCCTAAAAAGTAAACACATTTTTGGGGGGACATGAATTCCTATAAAAGGTCATCGACCAGACCATGGCCGACTTTGTCCCCCCCACCTCTCAGACATGATCGCCGCCACTGAACATCATTCTCATAAACTAAAGCTTTGATGTGGTTTATCCCTTGCCCACGAGCTCACTTAATTCAGTCATTGAACCCATATATAGGCATGATGGCAGGCAATGGTGATGATGATAATATACACAGACGAATTCGTAATCTCGAGATTTCTAAAGTGCCCAAAACGCTAAATCACAGGTGCACATGCTCAGCCAAAACAAAATCGATAGGCGTAATGTCAGAATCGTTCCAAGTCAAGATCGAAGCCTTTACGAAGACTGGCTGAAGTTAACAGGCTATCAATATGAACAAAACCTGTCTATAGCGCTTTGTCACTCCGGACAATTTTAGTCTATTATAGACATTCTAGCTACAATTTAGTAGTAGCCAACGCGTCCAATAGAAATTAAATACCCCTCAAATGGGAGACTCTAATATAAATATTATATCCCTCACCGAAAGAGCTGGCCGAGGAAAGAGGACTACTTACTTACTTTTAATATATAGTCTTTGGTTTGTCGAGTGCCTTCGGTTGTCATGGAAGATTGGCTGGTGTAGATATATACGACGACTCGAGTTAATCAATGCGTGAATGAATACGTTGTAAATTTAAATAAATATTTACGCTAAATAGCAACGCATTACCTAAATAGCTACGGAATTGACTTAGGATTATATTGTTGTAGCACAGCTTTCCCGTGAGTGTTAAACTGTCTACCGTCGCGATGATAGTTTTTTGCATATCATTTTGGCTGTCGGCTAATTTATAATGCCTGAGGTGAGTGGCCTTGTTTTTCAAATTAAAATTATTCGTGACGAAATTGTTTTAATTACATTATCATAATTCATATGTCCAAGTTACTAGAATTAGTTATTGGAAGCCCACCGCAATGAGACTGAGATATCGAGTGTGATATATAGTATTATGTAGTAAACTTGCATAACGCTACTATTCCCGACAATTCCTGCTTTTCGTCGTGAGTTGCGTTAGTGTTTTAATTATCGTGCTAATTAAAAAACTTGCGGACTGCATTTTCTCGATCATAAAAGACTCGCCTTTCCCATCTGACTTAAAACTGCGTGCACAGCGCATCTGAGAGGCTCCTATGATGCGCTATACAAGTGTTCTGTTACATATTGCATTATATAATTATGCGTCAGACCATGACTTTGAGGTATTTGGTAAAATTTACAAGAAACTCAGTACATGAGTAAAACATTTGAGAAGTGAACATACATTTTCATATGCATGCATGCATACAGTGGGAAAGGGCATATAACTTGTCTATTGAGTAACATTACTTTACATATGCAATTATACCTGTACTGTACGTGTATCGAGGTATTTATATAGCACATTCATAGGTGTCTCAAAGGTGCTGAAGAATGGCTGTGTACCAGGTTGATAAAGGTACGACTTAAGATTGAAATATTTCGTTGAACTATTTAGACTGGTAAATTTGTCCATAGAAGCGTTCATTTGTGGTTCATTGTATATATGGTATTGGCAAATATTAAGAACATTTGACCTGATTACAGCTTGACTTGACCTGATTACGGCTTGGTTTTGGCCTGGTTACAGCTTGGCTTTGGTGCGCCATCGGTTATAGTGTCTTGTGCATTAGACACCGGCGTTTTAGAAGTTACTAATTAATAATAATTACAAGTACATTTGCATGTTTATGTTTTGCACTGTTTAGCATGATACTGGCACAATAATCGAATAGAAACAAAACAGTAGAATTATTAGATAGGGGAACCTCTGAGACAGCCATTAACACAGGACTCGGTTTCTGCAAAGTGATTATCCACCTCAACCTGCCTTCTGGTCTCTGGAACAGCTTGAATCTTGACTCGCTCTGCCTGTTTTGGGATCTTAAGTGGCGTGACACTCATTCAAATGGGCAGCGGTGGTGAAGGATCTCGACCAAGTCACTGAAAATGAATAGGGTCAAGGCTATATAGGGTCACTAAAGAAAAACGTGCACTTCTACATTGTATGTTTTCATATTGCTGTTCCGGTCTTTTGTTTCCATTCTATAAATTTATTCTACTCTATTGTATTGTATTTTATAAATTTATAAAGCATCTCTCTTAGTGCAACCTAGTCAGAGGTGCTCCCAGTGTGAAGAACCTGGAGGAAAGAGAAAAGATCTAAGACAAGCAGAGCGTGCGCATTAGCAGAAAATGGGGCCCTATGAACATACAGTTTTGGGGCCCTTCTGAATATGATGTTTTTTTGCACAATTGCACAAAAGTGAATTATTAGCCCAATTAACAAAACAATATAAATTACATTAATATACATTTACGTGAATGCTAAACTGTAAAAAATAGAAAATAGGTTATATTTGAAATAATTCAAAATTCTAAAATGTAATTTTTTATTACTGAAAAAAATATTTTCATTCGTTTTGGGGGCCCTCCGAGATTTGGGTGCCCTAGGCACGTGCCTAGTGCGCCTATGCGTAAACGTGCCTCTGAAGACAACGGATAACTGTAGCAGGACTCCCAGTGAGAATGGAGGAGCGAGTAGCAGGAGGCAGGAGCCGCAGGACATTCCAAAACGATGGACCATGAGAAATCACTGTTTCACTTTGTCTCAATAAACGACTGGGATTTGTGAGATATCATGATGATACTACATATGAAAATGCTCAGTTAACTGATGCAAATTTAAAACTCTGGAATTTGAGATTTCATTCTAGAACAGAAATGCAGAATATTGCTTTCAATATATTTGGCCAGACAAACACAGAAACAGAGACATGCACGTCTGCAGGAATTTTTCTAGCGGGGGTGCAAAAATTTACAGGGGGCAAAAATTTCTAGGGAGCAAAAGTTTTGTAGGTGGAGCAAAGTGGCTTTTTACATTGAATAGCTGACTTACCTAAATAATTAAGTGTTTTTAGCATTGAAAATCATGTTGGGCTGTTGGAATAATCATAATAATCAAAGATTTTATTTTTGTAAAATATTTTCAAAATCCAGGGGTGGGCGAATGCTCCCCTTTGACAGCCCCCCCCCCCCCCCCGACGCCCATGAACAGAGACATACAAACTGAGGCTTGCAAACAAGCTGAAATTTACAAGCAGTTCAGGCATACATATGCAGACAAATAATCATACAGACAGGTATCAGACCTATAGACAAACCAGGTAGATGAACAGGTATACATACCTGCTGACAAATGACGGAATAGGCAGATTGATGGGCACTTGGGCAGGCATTGATTTAGGCAGACTAACAGACATACAGAAATGGACCTCATTCTTTCACTCACTCACTCACTCACTCACTCACTCACTCACTCACTCACTCACTCACTCACTCACTCACTCACTCACTCACTCACTCACTCACTCATGTTCATTCGCTCACTCACTCACACTCACTCACCATCACTCATTTCAGGTACTAAAAAATTATGCTTGGAACTGTTATGGGAGTTATTATTATTATTATTTATTATTATTATTATATTTTTCCCCGAGGTACATATGATCCCTCGGGAGTTAAAAAATTAGGGGGGTATTGTTCTGGAATGGCTAGTCTTCGCAGATGGTTTTAAATCAGTAGAAGCATACATATTATTACTATTTATTATTATTATTATTTTATTATTATTATTATCATCAGCATCATCATCATTTATCATTATTGTTGTTTAGTGACCTTTAGTGACGGTGATGACCCGTATAACCCTTGGTTTACACATGTGATCATAATGCATTCATTATGAAATATGTTCCAAATATTCTCATCATTCTTTTGTTCAGCCGTATACCTGTTCTGTTGATACCATCTGGTCAGTGGTATCTACGACATTTATGATATTACCACCTGGTCATTTCGACAACCCCACACAACACGTCTCAGAAGAATGTGTCAGTTGGCAGGTAGCAGCTCTCTGATGAGTGCTGGCAATTAGCTAATTACAGAAGCTTGCACCTCGTTTCTGCTGATTTAATTAAGCCAGGATGTTCTCAAAGACATTTGAGGTGAGACTATATTGTCTAGTCGAGTACGTCTTTACAGAGGTGAGGGGTGGGCAGAATGATGACTCTATGTTCTAAAGTAAGTGCCTAGTTATAGTGGGCTAGACATCATTAGGAAATCTGTTGTGGTTCATTAACAGAGAACCAAAGGTCAAACCATAGTTAGTGGTTTTTGGAAGCTAGTGATTAGCGTGCTGGACTGTAAAACAAAGGTCAGACCATAGTTAGTGGTTTTTGGAAGCTAGTGATTAGCGTGCTGGACTGTAAAACAAAGGTCAAACCATAGTTAGTGGTTTTTGGAAGCTAGCGGTTAGCGTGCTGGACTGTAAAACAAAGGTCAACCATAGTTACTGGTTTTTGGAAGCTAGTGACTAGCGTGCTGGACTGTAAAACAAAGGTCATACCATAGTTAGTGGTTTTTGGAAGCTAGTGATTAGCGTGCTGGACTGTAAAACAAAGGTCAAACCATAGTTAGTGGTTTTTGGAAGCTAGGGTTAGCATGCTGGACTGTAAAACAAAGGTCAAACCATAGTTAGTGGTGTTTGGAAGCTAGGGTTAGCGTGCTGGACTGTAAAACAAAGGTCAAACCATAGTTAGTGGTTTTGGAAGCTAGTGGTTAGCCTGCTGGACTGTAAAACAAAGGTCAACCATAGTTACTGGTTTTTGGAAGCTAGTGATTAGCGTGTTGGACTGTAAAACAAAGGTCAAACCATAGTTAGTGGTTTTTGGAAGCTAGTGGTTAGCCTGCTGGAATGTAAAACAAAGGTCAGACATAGTCAGTGGTTTTTGGAAGCTAGTGGTTACCCTGCTGGAATGTAAAACAAAGGTCAGGCATAGTCAGTGGTTTTTGGAAGCTAGTGATTAGCGTGTTGGACTGTAAAACAAAGGTCAAACCATAGTTAGTGGGTTTTGGAAGCTAGTGATTAGCTTGCTGGAATGTAAAACAAAGGTCAGACATAGTCAGTGGTTTTTGGAAGCTAGTGGTTAGCGTGTTGGACTGTAAAACAAAGGTCAAACCATAGTTAGTTTTTTTTGGAAGGTAGTGATTAGCGTGTTGGACTGTAAAACAAAGGTCAAACCATAGTTAGTGGTTTTTGGAAGCTAGTGATTAGCGTGCTGGACTGTAAAACAAAGGTCAAACCATAGTTAGTGGTTTTTGGAAGCTAGTGATTAGCGTGTTGGACTGTAAAACAAAGGTCAACCATAGTTACTGGTTTTTGGAAGCTAGTGACTAGCGTGCTGGACTGTAAAACAAAGGTCAAACCATAGTCAGTGGTTTTTGGAAGCTAGTGATTAGCGTGCTGGACTGTAAAACAAAGGTCAAACCATAGTTAGTGGTTTTTGGAAGCTAGTGATTAGCGTGCTGGACTGTAAAACAAAGGTCAAACCATAGTCAGTGGTTTTTGGAAGCTCGTGGTTAGCCTGCTGGACTGTAAACTGAGAAGTCAGAGGGAGGTTCAAATCCCACAACAGCATAAATTTGTTTAGAGATTTCTGTTCCAGCTGTGCCCCCTAACCAAATCAGGTGTAATGAGTACACTGACTGTGCGCTGTCAGTGGGAAGATAAGACAGCAAGGGAGAAAGTTGGCCATCTGCCCTCATATGCTGAGACTAAGAAAATGAAGTCGCTAACACTTCATACCCATGGATGCCTCTGGGGCTAGCTTAAGGGACTGCTTTTCGTCTTCTCTTTTCTTCTTCTCTTTGTTGAATCTGTTGCAATGACTTTACGACTTCCATAAATTATGACAACGCTATCATTGGATGGGGTCATGGGGTCGTGGCCTGAGACATTTGAATTAGGTGATTAACCATGACATCAAGTTGTACTTTAACTGATACGCTTTGTCTTCCAGTCAAGCAGAAAACTGATTTTAAAAACAAGGTCTGATCTAATCAGTGCTGTTTGAATATGTTTTAATCAGTGCTTTTGTTCAGCCAGAGTGGCGTTCCCACACCTTTTTTCAGCTACTAAAAATTATTTATTTATTTTAATAATAAAAACAATAATTTAGTTATTTTAATTTAATTTCAATGTTGTGAACTGTTTTCAGTGTTTATTGAGACCCCTCTCAACCCCCAATCCCGTTTTTCTTGGGATTTTAGTCCTTCCATAATTGTTCAGTTCCGGAACCTATTGTTCAGTTCCAGAACTTTTTTCTAGAAAAAAAAGCACTGGTTTTAATCAAACCTATAGACATTAGACTAAAGCTTTGCATCTGACTGTAGTCTGAGGTAGATCTATGGGGTAGCCAGTTGGGTAGAATGCTTGGCTTGTAATGTGATGAGTGTAGGTTCAGGCTAAATTCGAGATAGTTACTGTGTAGGGACCTCGAGCAAGTCCTTCACTCACAGTTGCCTCCTGCGTCAGATTCAGACTAACTATGCATGCTTCATAAATGCAATGTTATAGCAATAACGCTAATAGCAGTAACGCTAATACTGTGAACCTGCTGACAGCTGTGAACTCTAGTTGGCAATCTGTTGGTTGGGTCAACGTGTGTGCACGAGCCTGTCACTGGTGACTCTTCTAGTTATCTTAGCAATGTTTGCTAACTGAAAAATGCTCTGCTCTGAACGGCATTTAACATCATTGTGCAGAGTGCTTGTCACCAGGGATGGGCGCCTAACAGGCTGCTATGCTTGATGTTATCTGTTAAACATCGAATTTTCATTTGCTATTTACTGTCTTATAACTGGTTGCCTGTGTCCACCAGATTATCGTCAATAAATTGACAATAACAGTACCATTAACAACGACAATAACAGTAACAATAAAAGTATTATTAACAGTAACAGTAACAATGGTACCAATAACATTGACAGTAACAATAACAGTAACAGTAACAATGACATTAACAGTCTTAGTTATCAGCAGCACTTGATACATCTCTTACATGTATGAATAATCTTTCCAATGCTGATCTGAAGAGATGCTTCTTATACTAAAAATGTTTATTAAGCTGTCTCTGGCGGTGAAGCTGGGACAGAGATACAGACAGACAGACAGACAGACAGACAGACAGACAGACAGACAGAAGATAGATATATCGCGTTACTATTAATGCCTTAGGACGACTATTCTTGGCACAGGGCTTAACCACATACTTGGTCAGCTGAGGTTCTGGAAGCCTAATTAGTGGAGCGATGATGCTGCTGCTGTGCCCAGGTGTAATTCCACTGGCATCCATTGATTATCCGTCAGGTGAACGGTGCTCATCAAAGCTAACAATGTGCTTGTAGTCTATCCTCTCGGCCCACCCTCTGTCTCTTTCCTGTTTACCACTGTCAGTCCAGAAACTAAGGGCCTAGAGCCAGAACAGATCAATTCTCTTCTAAAAAAAGCGCAGGCTGCCGACGCAGAATGTACATTAATTTAACCCTTTCAAGTGGATCCATTGACCCATAGAAACAGTCAGATGAAATTTACATTACCCTGTGATCAGAGGAACCAGAGGCAACGTTAATTAGCATTTGATGGGATCAGACCAGAAACCTGGTTAATCGCTGAAGAAAAGAGCAGTCCCTTAAGCTAGCCCTGGGGCAGCCACGGGTATTAGCAACTTCATTTTCTTAGTCTCGGCATATGAGGACGGGTGGCAAGTCCTCTACCTTGCCATCTCATCTTCCCACCGACAGTGCACGGTCAGTGTACTCATTGTAGCTGAATTGGTTAGGGGTGTAGAAATTAGCAGAAATCTAAAAAATTCTGTCCTGGTGGGAATTGAACCCCGACCTCTCTGTTGACAATCCAGTACGCTGATCACTAGACTGTCGCACATCTGTTCCAACACTACATTAACCCTTTATTTCTTCAGCACCCAAACCATCTTAGTTACAAGCACTAAGTCAGAACAAAAATCTAAGTAGGTAAGGTCAGGTTCGGTTCCAGGTCGGTCGAGGTTAAAGGGTCAGGCAGATAGACTGTATGATTGATATGGTGGGTGGTTTAGATGCTGTTAAAGCAAAAGAAGTGAGGTTCACGATAGTGTAGTGGTTAGTGTGCTGGACTATCAACCGAGAGGTCAGGGGTTCAAATCCCCACCAGGGCAGAAACTTTCTTCAAGATCTTTACCTGCACCGCTAATATGCTGATCCCACTGTTGGTGGGAAGATCAGACAGCAAGGGAGAGGATTTGCTAGTTACCACCCTCATATGCAGAGGCTTAGAAGATGAAATTACTAGAAACCATGCATCCTTTTGCCTGCCTCCCAAAATAGCTTTTAAGGGGACTACTAATTTAAAGCAGCGGCTACATTTACTCTTAAAGATGGTCAAACCTACGGTAACCTTCGGTTGAGCTACATGAAGGAATTAATTACGACTAATTGGAATAAATTTAGAAACTTAATTCTTTATTTCCAACGAAATGAGAAACCGAGCTCCAAACGGTCTTCGATAGCAACTGATCAGAATGAAGGCACCCATTCTGAGCTGATTTAATCCATCCTTTTATGGTTGATTAAGGTTTTAGTAGTCTTTTCAACTGTTAAGATGAGTTGCTGACCCTAATGGGGTGAGGAACGTGTCACACTTCAGTGTTTGACGTAGTAGACACCAACTCTTACAGCTGCCTCCAGTTTTTTCACAATTTCGTGCTTCATTAACTGTGCTTCATTTGCTTAATTAACGTACTTGTTTCTGTGCGATACAGTAACAATAATATTTACCGGATGTTCTTGGAGGTAAGGCCTGATTGTCCAGAAATAGCATTTCCAGGTCTAGCTTAACCTGATTATTTCTATCCTGAGGATCATTCTTACCATAGGTAATAATAATACTCTTACTACTACTACTACTACCACCACTATTACTACCACTACTATTTCCTCTGCTGCTTCCTCTGCTGCTGCTGCTACTACTACTACTACTAATAATAATAATAATAATAATAATAAAATAATTATTTGGCAGTAATAGTAATAGCAATAATGATAATAATTATGCTAATGAGGCTTGATTTTAGACAATTTCTTTGCACTTCTAATTTAAATTTTAATAATCCTGAGAAACGATTAATTTAAAAAGTGTGGTGTGAAATGTAACAGCATGTTGCAGAAGTAATTTCCCAAGGAGCAACTTAGCTGAGAAAGGGAGGGATAACGTCTCTGCAGCCATATTGATTGATGTCACTGCTTTCTGGTAACAGCTAGATTTCAGAGTCTGTTGATTGAAAAGATTCTTGACCAAACATTCTCATATTAACTTTCCTTTTGAACGGACATCTCCAACTGATTACAATTAGCTACTGACTGGTTTCACTTGAACTAGTAAGTAAAGCAGTGGTTTTCAACCTTTTCGTAGTGACGGAACCCTACACAAGCGCCCATTGGCTCACGGAACCCCGCGCGTTTCACCCATCCAATATTGCTGGAAATAAATGTAATTGTAACTTCTAATGTAGGAATAATATTTACAATTTAGAATTTTGTTAAGCATACGGGTTATACTTTGCGACCCCGTGTTCATAATCGGGTTCTCCCGACTGCTGACAGTCTAGCTCGTAAATCTTTCATAATTAGGATGATTTTCACCGGAATATAGGCCTTAGTACTTTAATCTGGACGTGATATAGGCCTACACATGTAAACCAAAATGCGGTTAGCAGTTGGATTAATAAAGGATATACTTACTTACTTACTTACTTTTAATAGGCCCTAACTTATTTGCACCATTGCTGCTGGTGTAGGTTATAATATCACATTACAAGTATAATACTTTAGCACTCAACTGTAGTGCACAAAACAATGCTACTGAACAACCGCATTTTTATTGTATTTCGCCAGCAACTATTTCCTACAGATGAAAATCACAGAATCACAGACACACCAGTAATAATTTGTCCTCAACAGACAAGAGTCGTTCTCGCGTTTTGTTTTTTGTGGTTTAGTCATGGTAGAAAATCCGAACTCGCATAGGTAACTAGTCGAAAAGTGCATTAGAATTTCACAAATCTTTCCTAGCAATAGAAGAATATTCCTCCGACCAATATCCACGACGAGTTCTAGTCTAGCTCTGCGTGTTGAGCACCATCAGTCGCGAGTTCTTCTCTTTCAAAGTGAAATGATCCAAAGAAGAATTAATTCCTATAAATGGGTTTCCATGACCCAGTCGTAGGCCTACTGCTCAACGGGTATTGATGGAAATAGACTTCAAATAGGGCCTAGTTATCGAGACTGATGGACAAAGCGTCCAAATGGTGCAAAGTAAACGGTAAAATCTTCTGGTAGCCTACTTTGTCTGAATGGCATTTGGAAACTATCTTGAGAATTCCATTTGATGCATATATGCCTCTTCCAAATTATAAGACTCTTGTGTATATGGGTATGTATGTAATACATATAAAATGCAACATTCACGTATACAATAATGTTATTTATTTTAACATAGAATTGTGTCAAGAAGGAATGACTGAAAGCTATAAAGAATTCTGCTCATTGCTAATGCTTTTGTGAATCATTCAGTTGATGTTGTACAAGTTTATTTTGAACTGCCGCGGAACCCCTAGCCGACGCCCGCGGAACCCTTGGGGTCCGCGGAACCCCGGTTGAAAACCACTGAAGTAAAGTATTAAAGTAATGCTCCCATATCCCATGTGGGACATAGGGGAGATGCTTATTTCCTTCTCTTAGGCCCTTGAACCGGCAATGGACGAATCCCAAGGTCGTGGACACGGGCCAGTGCATTGCAGGACTTGCTCTTTACTTCCCAGCTTACACCGCTTCCAAATTAACATGCATGGTGATAGAGGCGTGCAGCGTGCACAAACAACTTGCTTAGGGTCTTTACACGGAGTCGAACCTGCAACCACATGATCCGCGAGCAACCGTGTTACCAACAGACCACTGTGTCGCACTCGAAGCTACCATCAATTGATACCTTGTTCGATTGATAATTTATTGTGCTTTAGAAATCATTAATCATTGAATTATGTTAGATTATATTAGATTTAGTGAGAAGGTCCATTTTCTAAATTTCAACTGCCTTGACCCTGTGTTCGGCCTTCTAACTGTGTTAATTGTCTGTAGCAGTCCATGTCCAGTTGGTTAGAGTGCTTGCCGTGTAAGTTGCCATGAAACGATTTAGTGTGCAGGACCTTGAGCTAGTTTTTTACTCACAATTAATAATATTTGCTGTACTTTTATGTATTTGGATATTTATATATTTATATAGCACCTTTTAGGATCCTCTCAGAGGGAGATCTAAGTAGGTGCCTCTAAAGGCCAGCTGCCTTTGATCTTATGTTTTGATTTGGTAACAGTTTTAGTTGTTTGAAGCAGTCCTTATATATATATATATACGTATATATATATATATATATATATATATATTTACATTCTTATGGATTATGGATTTTTATATAGGGTCTGTTAAGTACCTCTCAGATGCCGGTCTAATTAGGTATTATTATTATGTATTTATTAAGCACCACTACCTAATTACCAAGCATTAATCGATGGCGCTGAGCAGTTGTGCTTGAAGGATTTTCTCAAGGTCCCTACACCAGCGGTTCTCAACCTGTGGTCCGCGGACCACTGGTGGTCCGCGGCCATCTGCCTGGTGGTCCGCGAGCAGGGCCTACAATTTACTTTTTTTACAATAAAAACATGCAAACAGACAAATTTTGTCAATTTTAAAAATATTTGTTCAAAAATTTATTAAATTTAATAGTACATAATAAGTAAAATATTTAATCTTATCCAATTTATTATTCTATACTATGATTTTATATGAATTTTTAATTTTATAGGGTTTCCAGTGACACAATTTTTAGTGGTGGTCCGCGACCGAGACACAAAATTTATAAGTGGTCCTTGAGTCTAAAAAGGTTGAGAACCGCTGCCCTACACAGTAACCGTCTCGGGAGAGGCTCAAGCACGTACTCACCACATTACAAGGTTAGTGCTCCAGCCAATCAGGTACCGTGCATCTAAAAATTAGCTGGAAGTGTTTATCGAATGGAGTTGTCTCTAATGGTAGAGATCTGGATCTCTTCTGTAGAAGTCTGGTGCAAGGACATTATTCCAACTGCTCCATTTTTGCTCCAGTTGCTCCATTTTTACTCCAATTGCTCCATTTGTACTTCATTTGCTCCATTTGTACTTCAGTTGCTCCATTTTTACTCCAATTGCTCCGTTTTTACTCCAATTACATGTTTTTTCAGGGCTGTCATGCTGGAAGATCCCCTGAATAGTTTGTTCAGAGAGAGGTGCTATGTAGATTTCAATTGATTGATTGATTCATAAATCGACAATAAAATAAACAAAATAAAATAAAATAAACAATAAAAGCCTTTTTATAATTCCAGTTACATGTAATTACGTTGTTGCCTTCTGGGGTGCTGTAAAGGTTCTACTAAACTTTGCGGCTTGCCAGTCTACTAGGTTTTCGCACTGGGTTTGTAATCCACAGATTGTGGGTTAGAGCAGCGGTTCTCAACCTCTGGTCCGCGGACCATTGGTGGTCCGCGGCCATCTGTCTGGTGGTCCGCGATCAAGGCCTACGATTTATATTTTTACAATTTAAAACATGTAAACAGACAAATTTTGTAAATTTTTGTTTTATTTCAATCGCCAGAATCGGCAGATAGCAGCAGGAAACTAATGATACACGGATTTATGGCAAAAAATTTCTTTTGTATTAATTTGGTTTTTGGCACAATTTTTAGTGGTGGTCCGTGACCGAGACACAAAATCTCAAAAGGTTGAGAACCGCTGGGTTAGAGGACTCCAATTAATGATCCTTGGCAAGTGATGTGTGCGTCAGGCTAAGATTGATTGAACCTGCAAAATATACGACTTATTCTCCAAAGATTTTTTAACTGCTGAGGAATTATTTTGCAGTAATCCAAAGCTTGTGGGTTAGACCGTTAGAGCACGCTGTGAGGACTCCAATTAATGATCCTGGACATGTGATTCCTTCATCAGGTTAAGATTGATTGAACCTACCTGTGCAAAAATGTACGATTTATTCTCCAAAGATTTTTTAACTGCTGAGGAATTATTTTTACTTGTTGCTTGCAAAATGAAGGAAATGATTAAGATAAATTGCTGTGTAATTTCACTGTTTTTTGTCTGCTTTGAGGAGACACGAAACATGCTTACAGGTATACTCTGAGCAAACTCCAAGCTACAGAGGAGCACTATGCCACTTAGAGTATACTCACGAGTGCACTTATTGCGCCATAAGTTAACTTGGAAACTGTGTAGAGACCAGTTCTATGGGGATTTAATTGAGCAATGTCAATACGGAGTGCTTCTCCACCAGACAGACTGATCTTCTGGTTCAGGGGGCTTTCACCTCCGGACGATTCACCTCTAGGGGTATTCACCTCCGGACGTTTCACCTCCGGACGTTTCACCTCCGGACGATTCACCTCTAGGGGTTTTCACCTCTAGGGGCTTTCACCTCTAGGGGCTTTCACCTCCAAATGTAAAATGAGACCTTTTGAAGAGATTTATTTACGCAAGTTATTTACGCCGAAAACACAACAGACAACATACAAACTATGAAACTAAATATCACTAAGCAATGAAGTAGATATCTTATCTAAATTCATTTCTTATGCGCCTATGGTTCTTCTTCTTTATGTTCTCTGCCCTTGGGCAGGTTCGTATGACCAGTGACGCCATCTTTCTCGATTCTGTGCCTCCCCTTTCAGTCCACTGTATCCCTCTCCTGTCATCATCCAGTCCAGTAGGATTGTTCTCTGTCTTCCTCGCGCTTTCTTCCCCTCCATTCTTCCCTCAATGATGTCTTTTAGTAGGTTATGAGACCTATGGTTAATTATGGTTAATTAGGGCATACAGTCACTGGCGCGCGAATTGGTCTGCCCTTATCATCTGCCGTTATCAGGTTATTAGGTGTCTACTTAGCTAGGTTCTAGAAGCTTTCATTGTCTTCTTATCTCAATTCATTTCTTGTGTTCGAAATCTGCTTCATTAATTGCATGTTGACACTAAGAAATCTACTTCATTGCTTAGTGATAATAATTGTTTCATAGTTTGTATGTTGTCTGTTATGTTTTCGGCGTAAATAACTTGCGTAAATAAATCTCTACAAAAGGTCTCATTTTACATTTGGAGGTGAAAGCCCCTAGAGGTGAAAGCCCCTAGAGGTGAAAACCCCTAGAGGTGAAAGCCCCTAGAGGTGAAAGCCCCTAGAGGTGAATCGTCCGGAGGTGAAACGTCCGGAGGTGAAACGTCCGGAGGTGAATACCCCTAGAGGTTAATCGTCCGGAGGTGAAAGCCCCTGATACCGATCTTCTGGCTGTTGACCTGATTAAAGCTTGGTTTATGTGCGCCATCGGTTGATAAGTAAGTAAGTAAGTAAGTAAATAGCCTTTATTTGCTTGTGCATTAGACACTGGCACAATAGAAGTTACTAATTTTTAGTAATAATATAATAATGATATTAATAATAATAGTAATTATAATTATAATAGTAATAATAGTAATAGTAATTAAAGTCGTATATATAATAGTAATAATAATAATAATAATAATAATAATAATAATAATATTATGAAGATGGTCACTCCAGAGATTAATTTTCACACACTTAGTATCTGACTCCTGAGGGATTATATGTACCTCGGGGAAAAAAAAATAATAATAATAGTAATAATAATAATAATGCCACGTTTAGGAGGTAATTGATTGAAATGACGAGATTTTATTGGCCTATAATCAAAAATTGCGACTTTCGGGGTAGAGTTTAGAGCTTGCGTTCATAAATCTGAGCTTATGAAGGGAGAGGATAATATGAAGCAGACTGGACGTGGAATGAGCTTTCGCTCCGAGCATTTATAACTTTCGGACGCCATTTCTCATCGTTCGTCGACCATTAACATTGACAACAGAACATAATATAGAATAAGGACAGACCAAACACACAGAGGAACTGTTGCCACATGTACGCTTATAAGTACATACTTACATACATTTATATATATTTATATATGTGTATACTGACACCCCAATATATGTACACATATACATACAGATATGCCATGCATACACACACTACATGCATAAATGTATGAGTGTGTGTGAGCAAGTGTTTGTATACATATGCATGCATACACACACACTGTATACATGCATATATGTATATGTGTGTATGTATGGTATATCTGTGTACTATATATATATATATATATATATATATATATATTGTGTACATGTATTTCTGTGTATATATATATAATTATATATATATGTATATATATATATATATATATATATATATATAGATGCAATGTATTTTGAGAGTGCTATGTAATTAAATGTAATTGTGTTGTTTTATTGGATCTTCGTCCATCTGGATATGTTTTTCATCTACATTTACTGTGTCTGCTCAACAGCAGCATTTCAGTCGCGTGCACATGTACCAGTACAAACACACATACATATTCAGATGCACACACACGCACACACATACTCACACACACACACAAGCACAGATTCAATTCAATTCAATATTCGCTTAATTCAGATTAGACAAGTTGTCACAGATGCAACGTATTTATACTTGTGCTCGCACCCATGCATACGTACAACATTCAGATGCTTAGATGCAATATTGTTGTAGCTTTATTGTTTGATATGGTGTGTCTCCTGAAAGACTACAGTTACAAATGTACTTTCTACGTAACTTTTAGCATTGGCGCTGTTGACAGTTCACTGTGTGTGTAAAGCGTCCTAGAAGTAGCTTGCCACCAACGATGCTATATAAATTGTTGTAATTCCAATTACAATTACAACTGTAGACAAGTGTTATGCCCAGTGGTTAAGTTGCCCCATCCAGAGGTCGTGGATCTCCAAAGTTTTGCAAAAGTTAAAAGCTATGTCGTTCTGGCTGACCTGTAATTGACACTGGCTATTGGGATAAAACTAGAAATACGTGAAACATGAGGCATATCATCGATTAACCAAAGTTATGTGATTATTTCAACCAAAGATATGTTTAGATGACAGGTCTCCTGTTTAACTGTCACATCTCATAGTTCAGGTAGTGAATCTCAGATCAGAGATTCCATGTCTCAGATACGTCGGGATCTGGCTAAATTTAACCGCTGCCTCTGTCTTTGTTCTCCCACGAGGTTTTCTATTGAAGCAGGTAAACAATCTTTACCTTTACCTCTCTTCATGCGTACGTTTGAGATGTTCTGTAAAGGTACTACATAAATGTCCGTCCTGTTAATTATGAAGAGAAGAAGAAGAAGAAGAGCAGTCCCTTAAGGTAGCCCTGAGGCAGCCATTGGTATTGTGTTAGTGACTTCATTCACCTAGCCTCGGCATATAAGAGCGGATAGCTAGTCCTCTCCCTCGCCATCTCATCTTCCCACCAACAGTGTATGGTCAGTGTACTCATTATAGCTGAGTTGGCTAGGGGCGCAGGTGGAGCAGAAATTTTGCACCAAATTTCTGCCCTTGTGGGGATTTGAACCCCTGACCTCTCGATAGACAGGGTCCAGCACACTAATCACTACACTACACTGTTAATTAAACTATTACTAAATTATGTTTACTAATTATCGTGTGTATAATATAGTTATAATTAAATTGCATTTAATAATAATTATCTCCGTGACACCACAGGCCACCTTTGGAAGCAACCAGGGAAAAGTAACACAGTAGTGCAGATCCCTCCCCCCCCCCATCCACTCTAAGAACATATTCAGCACTTAGCTGCTGTGGCCTTTGAAACTCTTAGCGGGGCTGTCGATCAAGACGTCCTATTAATTATGCCTATTAATTATAACAACAGTCTTCATTCACTGAACAAGAGACATTTATTATGATTAATTTGCCAGTGAAGTCTCCATATTAAATTACATTTTATTATTATTATTAGTGGTGCTGTTGGTTTTATATTGCTAGTGGTGTTTTTGATGGTGCTGGTGGTGGAGATGATGGTGACAAGGCAGAGGTGGAAAATGTGCTATGCACATATTCATGTGCTTCTTGTTTCTTCTTTGTTGAGGGGTTCATCACCCGGTGGTGTCTCAATCGCACTTCTCAATGTCATTCTCCACTCATTTTGATCCTTTGCCACCAGATTCAGCCTTTGCACATCATATCTGCATCAATGTCTTAAATCTCATATGCATAGCCTTAATATAATCCCTGCCCAGATGTTGACCCTCCCATAATCAGTCCTGGCCCCAAAACTGGCCAAATGCTCTGGCTGTTGAAGGCTTGATTTGATGCTATAGCACCAACAATAAACTCGTCTTCCTGGCACGGCGTTTGTGTGGTTCTGAGAAATTTCAGGGATTTACATTTACATTAGACTTACGTTTGCACATAATACATAATGCATGGGTGCAACAGAAATTTGTGTCAGATGAGACAAACCATGATAACTGGAACGCATGCTCATACATATGATATCTGTAATTATATTAACTTGTGCTTTATAAATCTTCGTATAGCAATAATAACTGTTTTGAAATATTATAATATTATTATTAAAAATAATAATAATAATATTAATTAAAGTTTACCATATGTCGTATAGTGGTCTCTCTTGTCTCTGGCAGCCGGACTTGGATGTCCAGGTGATATATCTGGACAGTGGACACCACTGGACAGCCCTCTGACTCCACGCAGAGCTTGTGAATAAACTATGCTTAGCCTTAACATAGCGCTTTAGAAATTTGAAGATTAGGATTATGGTGTATGGTATATTATATATATAACGTATATATATATAACATATATATATAACATATATATATATAATATATATATATATTATGTTGTGTATGTGTGTATGAGCAGATGGGGATGTCATCAAGTGAAGTCGTACATCGGAATACAAGTCGTCAGAATGGCTGGACTTGGCCGCCTCATCCATTCCAGGTCATCGCTTGGTGTGTCATCGCCTACCTGGCCACGTTTCTCTATCTTACAACCGCGCCATCACTGATATCTGCTCTCGAATATGCCAATTATGCCGTATCCTTTTTTTCGATCAGTGCATCGCAAACAGCCAGGGCTACAAAGACCCTACTTTTTGAATAGAAACAATTTACCCCAACAGCAACATTATAGTCGTTACTGACTAATAATCTGAATGATTAAAATTTGTTTCAGCATACCTACGGTCCTTAGGCTGTTGCTCAGTCTCCTCAGACTGGCCTTTGGTATTGACTGAATCACAAAACTGTTTTGGAAGGCCATTGATTGATCCCTTGTGCATTGTTGCAGCACAGTAGCTCATTGGATAGAGCGCGGTAATGAGTAGAGTCTGGGTTCGAGCCTCCACTCAGGAGGTCAATGCGTAGGGGGCTTGAGCAAGTCTTTCATGCACAACTGCTCAGTACCATCGATGTTCTGTTGTATGGTTGTGTATGCATTTCTGAACTTCGGAAGGAGGGGAATTTATATCAAATGCGGTTGTATTGCATTATTGTATTGTTATAAAGGCACTGTAGAATTTGTAGGATGAAACTGAAATATGATAGAAAGGAAGAAGAGAAGAAGATTTGCCAACAGTCTAGGTGACTATATGGCTGGTTGACAGTTTGGTGGCTGGCCGGTTATCTAATTGGATGGCTCAGTGGTTGACTGGCTGGCCTCTGACTGTTTGCCTGGCTACCTGGCTGAGTGGCTGGCTGTTTGATTAGCTGTATTTCTGACTATTTGGTGACTGGCTGACTGTCTAACTGGATGACTTACTTGTAATCTGTGGGCATTTGGTGATTTGACTGGCTGCCTGTCTGACTGGGTGACATAAATGGGAATTCAGTGAGTCACATGACCTGTCAGCCAGTCACTCATTTAGTCAGTCATATGCAAGTAAGTCAGCCAGCCAAGCTCACAAAGTTTCACTGGCTGGTTGACCAGTCAGTCAGTCAGTCAGCCAGCCAGCCCTATTTGCCTGCTTACCATCCTGTCATTCAGGTGAATTGTTTTATCAACCAGTGGATCAGTTATTTAACGGTGTTATCCTGACCAACTTCTTCCAGATATTTTCCGTTATATTAGTTATACATCTAATTGTTCATCTTCTTGCCTGCTCGATAAATCCGGCCGATGACGAAGTACTCAGGAAAATACAGCACGGAAACAAGGAGGTCGCCACTTTCGACCGGTCGGCCCATCGACACGTCATAGAAAACTTCCACTGCTACATCTGCCAAGTTGACGTGTCAGTTGTAATATGTACTCAAGTACTCTCATGCTTTATTTACCTAGTACTTAGAATCGTTACCGTGTAAGTCTGCACGTTGGGCAATGCGGCTCTGTTTCATGGGAGAAACACTGTTCAAAGTTCTAGGACTCTTAGTTGTTTTTACATGAATGTTATATTTTCTTCTCATTTTAACTGTGTGCTGATGTGGGCAGGGTGAGAATTGTCGGGGGTTGGGTGGGTTCAACCCCCTAATCTTTCTTAGGACCCCATAGTCAAGTCTTCATTGCACACCCAACTCCACGTAAATCAATGTCTAACCCCCCAGTCTTTTTTCTACAATTCTCATACTGGATGTGGGTTTTCTGAAAAACACACTTGAAAATACATGCTCTGTAGCATTAGGTATGGCAGGACTTAGTTAACTGAAAAATGGACTCTAGTGGTTTTTCTAAATAAGTCTTCAATTACATTTTGTTGTATCATATGTAGAGCGAAAAGATCGAAGCACTGCAGTGCCTGTAACAAATGTGTATCCGTTTTCGATCATCACTGCAAGTGGCTAAACAACTGCGTTGGCCGACGAAACTATCGTCTGTTCCTCGCGACGTTGGTCAGTGCTGCAACGGGCGCCCTCTGGATCGCCATCTTCAGTCTCATGGCTTTCATCGCTTACTTCACCGACAAAGAATCCGGCGAAATATTACGATCTTACAAAGGTCATAATCATAATCTCAAGATGTTTACATTGCCCAAAGCAAGCTAAGTTGTGAGAACCAGTGGTGTAGGTTTGCCTAGAAAGTGGGGTACCAATTTTTACATCGTTTCCCCTTCATGACTGTCAGATAATTAATACTGCACCATTTATGTGCCATGCCTAATAATAATAATAATATTTATTTGGATATTTTTGTTGACCTTTTTAAAACCTCGTAAAGTATAGCAATGTATGATTATTTTGCTGTTTTTAAAATTTCTTGCTGACTTGCAAAGCTGCATTTCCAGAATGGTTTTAGTGGTTTTGCCATTATTGTGAAAGTGAACAGTTTTTATGCAACAGTTTTACTGCTCAACATTTCAATGCAAAATTATTGTTGTGTACTATGTTGGTACTGACAAACTTTGAGCTCTATGTACTTGAAAGTGCTATAGCAGTGTCTTTATACATGCATCAACTGCAGTCTGTATTTGTGTGACTATAGTAATTATTGTAATCACAGGTGCTTAATCAAAACAAAATCGATAGGCATGGAGTAAAAATCGGTTCGGGGTCAGGATCCAAAGGGGTCAGGCAGACAGAGTCAGTCGACTAAGGTGGATGGTGAGGGAGGCAAGTGGAAGAGGAGGAATTGGGATAGGATTTGTGAAAGAGCAGTGTTTTCAGTTTTGAATAAAAGACCTGTGGAGAGAACGTTTGTAGCACATTTCATTTTCTAACTTTTATTGTGTTTCTTGATTTATTTAATGTTTATTTTGTCTCTGAAATTTCAGAAGGTCTCAGTTCATCAGGATCTGACCCCACATCTTCAACTTCCGCCAGCAACAGTGCAGCTGATTTCAGTAAGTACATGATACATACAGTGACAGCAGTTGGACTGGAATTAGCAGATCCAGTTATATTTAGCAGATTTAGACTGGGTAATCGATTCTAGTCTGCACTGAAACATCATCTGTTAAATGGCCTACCCAATAGCTTCTTTTTCTGTAACGTCTGTACAATGACAACATTTCTATTGTGTAAAATTGCTTGCCTTTCACAATCTGTTGTCAGATTTGGAGAATAGGTCATTTACCTACATCATTATTGTGAGGGCCACCTGAAATGTACTGGAGAAAGTGGCTGGACTTTTGGAGGGAACTTTTGACTTTTGGAGTGACCTTTTGACCTTTGGAGTGACCTTTTGACTTTGGAGTGACCTTTTGACTTTTGAAGTGATCTTTGAGCACCAGTGTATGAACTTACAGTGTTGCTCAAAGTTTCATTCAATGTTGTGAAGTAGTTCTGTTTCTGATGGTTTGGTTACTGAGTTGAATCCGACAACTACTCTGGTAGTTGGTGGTGGTTAGATGGAGGTGAAACCAGAGATCCAGTTAAAATCCCAACTGATGATGGAGCCTGGAAAATAGGCTGTGGTGGGTTAATGTGGCACAGAGACTGAATGGATAGACCACTTGGCCTATAATGCAGAGAGGACGGGTTCAAAGCCCCCATTGAGGCAGTCACTGTATATAAGGACCTTGAGCAAGTCCTTCAGCACCATCGATGTTTTTTATCATATGGTTGTGTGTGCACTAATGAAATAGATGTGTATTGTATAATTTAATGGAATTGGATATGATTAGGGCATGAATGATATTGCACTGGATTGAATTGGATTCAGCATGATTTGATTTGAACGAACTGGTTCAGACTGGAATAGAGTAGATTGCAATATGATCAGTTGCATGGGTTGATAGTGAAACTTTAGTTTCACTGGGATTCGAACCAAAGACTTGCAGGTGAAACGCTGAACCATAGTCGATTGTGGTAGAAATATCGTCTCTAGCAAGGTTATTGCTGCGTTGAAGTATTGATGAGGCTGATGGAACTGTGTGCAGCGCTAATATCACATGGCTGGATGTTGATGAATAAATATTTTGTGAATATATAATGAGAGATTTATATGACAGACCACTAATGCATTATATCAATATGTATGGCTGCATATCTGTACCTGTGTACATGTATATATGTGTACATGTGTATTTTTATGTATACATGCATACATGCGTGTGTTTGTATGTATGTTTTTATCCTGTTGAGTTAGATATATTGTGCTTATGTGATGTTGTCTGATGATTTGTCTTCCGTATCGTATAAACCAGAAGTCAGAGTCACATCTAATCAAGACAATTGATATAGCTCCTTTTGTGTACATCACAAGGGGTGCACAACAGTGTAGAGGATAGCATGGTGAAATTTCACGTGAAAGGACCTTGGGGTTTAAGGCACAGAATTTTTTTTCAGATACACGTTCAACTTTCTGGAATAGGTTGCCTAACATCTTACGACATGAGTTCCTTAGTCTTTATACCTCTATTGAGTTTATACCATAAGCGCTTGAAAACCATTTTGTTTGATCCTGGTTTTCCATCGTTAGGTCAAGAGCGCCTCTGATGAGTCTCTCTTGAAAAGGCGCTACATAAATACGTGACCACGATTACAATATGTGGGGCAATGTCACCCGGTTGCTTGGAGCCTATCCTATGTAAACTATGGGATCCACAACCTATACAGTTAGAGTGTGGAGTAACGCTGGTGAGTTATTGCCTGTTAGCTTACAACGTCAGTTGTTTCATTGTGTGACAGTTTGTTTTTGTTTACTTAGAATTCCGGCTGTACTACGCCGCCGTGCCAGATGCTGCTTGGCTGACAATGCTGATGGTGACTGTCATTCTTGCCCTTCTTGCCGTTGGCCTTTTAAGCCATCTCTTTGGATTTCACGTTTATCTCAGTAAGTCAACAAAGAGCATTATATTAGAAACATTATCACCTCACAGGTTGGGTCCTTACTGAGTCCATAGTTGGCCAGATATGGATCCAGTGAACGTGGCTTCCTGGGCCATTGTGTAGCTCCAGCAGGGTTATCAAGAAGGGGACCCTGGTCGTTTTCTAAACATTGATTGGGTGGATCGTTCACCACCACTTGCCCGTTTGAATGGGTGCCACGCCATTTAAGGTCTCTGTGTAGAGGCTGTGCTAGTCAAAGTGTCAAATCTCTGAGATGAGACACCATCGGTATGGGAACTGGCATTCTCATGATCAAAGCTAGCACATTGATGTAGGCTTTGACCAATGGAGCTGAGCAGGCTAGTAGTATCACTACCTCAATTGTTGGCACTGCTCAGGCATACATTGATCTGAGAGCTGTGTCAAGTCTCGAGTTGGCTGTTAGATAGCCGTAGGTACAGAGTTTTGTTAGGAACCCAAAAATGTGCTATATTAAGTGTTATCTTACATACGTACAAAAGAAAATGCAGATTTTGTGGAAGACGATTCCAGGGAGATGACTCGAACACTTGGTTTGCTGTTAATGTTTAGTTCCCCTCTACTTCAACACCCAAACGGCTTACACTGGACAACTATTTTGTTGTTTATAAGTGACGTCATCTAGATGAATGTATGCTCCAAATTTCTAAAGGCCCACTCGAAAGCTAAGTGCAGGGCACCAGCTTATTCACGAGCACGATGTCAGTTTTTGACAAACGAGTGTTTTCCGGTTGTGTGTTTTAGTGCAGAAGAAGTTAACGACTTACGATTACATCGTCAAACAGCGTGAACTTGACGAAATGGCAGCACGTCACAACGAGGCTGATTGTGATGCAAATGGTTCGGATGCTGTTCGATCGAGAAAGGTAAGCAGCAGCGAAATGTGCAAAGGAATCTGCTTGAAATGATCACAGTGGCTTTGCAAGTATCGAGGTTTGTAATTCAATATTTTATTTTTATTTCTTATTCAATTTTTATTTTTATTTCTGATTCAATTTTTGGCACCATGGTTGACTACAGTTTGGCTTGAAGCGATCACTTTCAAATAAATGATTCTTAATTACTTGCATTGTTAAATTTTGCTTCATTTATTAGTTAGTGACAACATTTTTTTCTTTTTCAGTCAGTTTTTAATTGCTTTGTTCTTCAGGCAGTTTTGTTTTTCTGAGGAAGGTAATAAGGTCTGAATTTTTCTTTCAGTCTAACAAAGTGCTTCCAGAAAGGAATGGTGGAGCTTCTGGTGACACCGAATCAAACACGACGTAAGGGTAATTCTTACAAAACGCATTGTAAGCATGATTCTTAGATGGCTCTAGTCTTGCTTCAGTAACATATTCTAAGTGTTCTGTAGGTTATATGTGACAAACAGGTGTAGGTAAATGACTAGTGGTGAGGAGATACAGTTTGATCATTTTGGAATTCGCTGACCAATTCTGTATGCTCTGTCGATTCCTTGATGTCATTCAGGTCCTAACTTAAACTAATCTTTTCCTTCTGGTTTCTCTGATATACTACGTTTCAACCTGTCTTCTCCAACTGCTTATGATTTATTGATTGCGATTGTACTCTTAGCAACCATCGACTGATAACGGGTCTGTAGAAGTCATTGGATTAGATTAGATTAGCTGTAGAAGTCATTGGATTAGATTAGATTAGCTGTAGAAGTCATTGGATTAGATTAGATTAGCTGTAGAAGTCATTGGATTAGATTAGAGTTATATAAATTGTATTTCTGTTGTGTGTTTTTAATACAATACAATACATTGTTGCCTCTTTCCAAAGTTCCAAAGTGCTGCACACACGACCATTATAACAGAACATCGATGGCGCTGAGCAATTGTGTATAATAAGGACTTGCTCAGGGTCCTTACTCAGTGACCATCCGAGCAGAGACTTGAACCATACTCTCTGCATTACAAGCCAAGTGCTTTATCTATTTGGCTGCCATACCCCACATTACACATCCCGTACTTGTGTCATATGTTTATTTGTATGGTACCAGTAGGTTTATGCGATATGTGGATAGTTATATTTCTTTATTGTGTTTATTGCAGTCATGATGGTTCTATGGAAAGACAGTCGGAAGCTCTGGCTACGATTGCTTCACCAAATGGAAGCAGCAAGAATGGTCTGCCATCTGTAAGTCAGATCCTCAGTATACAATACCATACAATACAATACAGCTGCATTTGATATACTGCCCTCATTCCATGGCTCAGAAGTGCGCACACAGCCATACAATAGAACACCAATGTCACTGAGCAATTGTGAGCGAAGGACGTGCTCAAGGTCCCTACACGGTGACAGCCTGAGTGGAGGCTCGAGCTCGTACTCAAGCGCCCCATCCATTCGGTACCATGCCACAGTTTTGTCAATTTTGCATCTAAAATCTTTCAGATTTATTGACATTTTCAGTTCTAACCTTTCGTAGATGTCTGGTTGGCACAGACAGTGCTGAGCTGGACCCTGGTCAGTGGTCATCAGAGGATTTGACTTGTAACAGCATCCCAGTTTTGACTGTTTAGTTGACAGATGTGGTTCTCAATTTGACTAAGCGCCTGTGAATAAGCTGGTTCCCGCAAAGTTCGTGTTTTTGGGCGCAGTAGAAATTTCAAGATTATGATTATGTGTGTATATTAATGGATGTATGTATGTATGTATGTATGTATGTAATCGTAATTGTAAACTCCAAGCTTCTAAAGCGCCACTCAGAAGCCAAGCACAGGGCACCAGCTTATTTATGAGCACTGAATTATATTACGGCTTGAGTTCACTGAGTTTGAGTTTATTGAGTTTTTATAGAATACATGATCAATCATTAGTGTAGAATTACACAGACTGACACGCAAACAACAGCAGAGAAAATCTCAAATGACTTGGTTAAAAAAAGCGTACCTGAACTTAAAAACTTGACACTGACGCAACGGATGATTCACGAGGAGAAGACGTTGACACAGCTTACCTATTCATCCCATTGTTTATTAGACAGTATCTGTATAAGTTTGTATCAGGACATTTTAATAGTGGCTGTTGGTACCTCACTTCTTGCAACTTAACTGATGTTAGTTCTAAAAGTGTGATAAGTGTCTGTGTATGACCCTATTACCCCAAAATTGAAGTGACCTTTGATCAATGTTTTATGATAATGGAGCTTTAGAAGATGTTAGACTAGGTATGTAGTTTAGATTAAACTGTTTGAAGGTTTTTGCCTCTATTGTGTTACCTATAGGCGTATTCAACTTTTTTTATTTGTTTCTTTCTCTGATGATTCTGTGATAATTTTCTTATCAGATAATTTCATCAGCCGATGGTCATCCATCACTGAGCCAAAAGAAGAGAAAACTTGCACCAATTAACCCCGTTTCAAAGTCTCAGCCTGCAGGTATAGTGCTGCTCTTCTTCTGAAATTCACTGCGACACCACTGACTGCTTATTTGCTGTTGCTTTTGTGATTGTTACTCTTCTAAAATTAGGTAGTCGATGACTTTTGTTCAAGCACATATTTTGTCAAAAAAGGTACAGAAAGTGAAATGTCAGAAACATGTTAAAAGCCTGTTAAGAAACTTCTCATGAGGGACTGGAGTCTTGAGATTGAAGGATCACTCGACCTCAGTTCAAATGCTGGACATCTCTTTCATAATTATTTGAAGATACTGGGATGGGGGTAGATGAATGGTAACACTTTTGCTCAAAGAACATAAGATCTTGCGGTTTGATACCTGTAAGCTCCCTGTAGGTTGACTCCTCGTTCCCTCCCTAAACGGCAGCTGTAAAATGAGCAGGTGCCTAACAGGATGCCAAGACGTGTGTCATATAAGATCATGATAATTGTACTGTCATATGTTTCAATGTTACTTACTGCGGTTTGTCAGTGAGCATGTCAATAAACACGAATATATATATATTTGATAATTCATAATTATAAACTCAGTTATTTCCAATGACAATTTATACTCCTTATATTCTGAATAAATGAATGAATATTCGTAAAAAATATAAAACTACTAAGATTCAGTTATTCATTATAGTTGTTGCTTTAGTTAATAATTTTAGTTCTGTTTAATAGATGTTTTTCTAATGTTTTGTTTGAACTGTGAGTCAAACGTTCTGAGCTTTAATGAGTTTCTTTTGTTTTATTTCTTTTTGTTTTCTCTTTCCTTTCTGCATGTTGAACATCACTATTAGGCACAGGTCGTAAAGCGTCAAAGACTGTGGATGAAGATGGCCTGTCACGCTCATCCGATGTCATTCTCTATGAGCACAGTCACCAATTATCCTAAAGTATCTTTGAAAAGGTATCCATGACCGTGATGCTGCATTGCGGATCTAACAGCATGCGTAGATCTCATTTATACATTTGGCATAAACTTCATTCCTCTGCTCTGGGTTAACTGGTTGTTCCTTTTGCATGCACCTCGACAAAGCAGCATTGCACTTTTCTGGTGGTGGGGCCTCTACCTTGTGTCTTAGCTAGGGATTCTGCATGCACTTTCTATAACCACTTGAAAACTGCGTGTCCGCTGGGGTTGGGCTGGGATGTGTTAGGTGGCATCAAGTGAGATTAGTGTGAAAGGAGAGATAGAACGAAATGACACAAGTGACTGAGCAGAGCACACACAGGGAGAGAGCTCCAAAAATTAGGTCCAGCAACTAAAAATGTTTGTTCACCAAGAACAGTTCTTGCTTTGGGTATGACCAGAGAAAGTTAATCAGATGACTTGGTTGAATAATCATGACTGGAGAATAAGGACTGATTTTCAGTATTGTGGCTGGCCAGAGTTCAGTTTTGTAAACTGTGAGCCCCAATTTGAAACAATCCTTCTTTGCTGAACAGAAAGCCAATGTAAAAATATAAGCACAGGGATATATGTTGATGTTTTGACATATTACCGGTAGTCAAATGTTGCTGTTTTTTGAGGAAATGCAAGAGCTCTTATGACAGAGCTGGTGTACAGTAGTTACATTTTTGCTGATTAATTCCTCTATTTTCAGCAGAATATCTTTTTGGCATTACTACTCAATTGTTTCTGAATTCAAAAATACATTTTCCTCTTTTGCAGACTACTCAGACTTAGTAGAACCAGAAGCCGACAGTGCATACAACTCCACTTCATTAACGTTAGACTTTTACAGCCACCACCAGCTGCATCTAGACAAGATGAGCATATCTGTTGACCGGCCAGACCTCGGCTGCCAGAAAAATCGCAAGGTTTTTAAGCCGCTCGGCAGCCAGATGCCAACCGACGAAATTTCACTCACTCAGAACACAGAACTATGGTGCCAGAAAAATGACGAGCTATTCACGAAAAGGAAATCAAATCCAACTCAGACTAACGTGTGACCGAGTCTGGTCATGTCGTCAGAGATGTAAATGAATTTCCGCTTTTGAACAGTTCTGAAATATGACCTGCACAAGTTATGGGATTATGTGGTGCCAGTAAAGCTTGTGAATATGATACATTACAAATTCTTGACAGTCGGTTTCGTTCAACTTTTTAGGGAATGTTGTGATTTTACGCAATCATGAACTCGACCTTTGCAGAACTGTTGCTTGCAAAGCAAATTTCATGCTGTTTGGATCACCAGTCATATTCCTTCCTGAACAAAGCAGCTATAAGCTGGTTGAATCATGTCTAAAGCAACTCCGAGATCTCATGCCCAGGTTTGGCCAGTTAAGTTCCAGAGTTCTTGAAAATATTATGAGTGTCACCCCATGCATATCAGTGTCATAACGTTTAACTTTATAAATATTATGTTACTTTATTATCAACGATTTTTCTTTATCAATCGCAAGGTTTTTTCATGATTTTCATGTAAACATGATTGTAACAGTGGTTGTTTCTCGTAAACGTAATCGGACAGCTGCGATAGTTTGACTCCCAAAGGCCCAGTAGCTGGATCCAAGTCGTCCCCAGTGCCACTAATGCAAGCCAGTTGTGGGCCCCATGACGATGGCTGTCCTGGTGTCTTGAAGGTCGTATGAGGGAAGGCAAATGCTTGTACATTGCACACTGTTCTGATAACTCATTTTAAGGTTGCATTTAATGGTTTTCATGTGGATCTGATGACCAGCTTTGGCCAGTTCAGTTCCAGAGTGATTGAAAATGATGTCAGTTCAATGCCCTGTGCAGGTCAGCGCCACAAGTCATTAAATAGCCAACAGCATCAACTCTTTATTTTTATTTGGCAACGTTGGTTTGCGTTGTAACGTTTTACTGATATTACTTTTACCTTATTGATTATATATAATTATTGATGCAATGCTGCAATGGCCTTTATCATGTTGTACTGTGACAGAGTAAGTTTAATCAAGCATGTTGCATAAAAATGCATTCCGATATTGACCCTGGTTTAAAAAGCAACCCGTGAGGTATGTCTGTGTGTCTGTTTCTCTCTTTCTGTAACTGTTGCTGTTTAATGACTGTTGCCTTCTACTGCTAAAGTACTACTGATGCCAATTTGGCTGTCTTTGACTTTTTTCACTCACTGCACACTCCGTTACATTTTAGACAGGATATTTAAAAGGTTTTTCTTTGTGTAAATTCTATGCATCCAATCGTGTATTTATTCCACGTGCATACGTGTATATAATCTCGTAATATATATATAATTTGTATGCACATATTTGCGTTTTGTAATCTGCATAGACCCTACTACCCCAATATTAAGTGTTTCTTATGACGGCCATTTTGATAGTTTGTTACTGCAGCATATTGGTTATTGTAGTTGATTTAAAATGAATGATGTCGTTATATGCCAATTTTTGAAATCTTAGGCAAGAATAATTATATTTCAGATGTAGATTTCTAAAGTTGAGGCTTTGTTTGCTTGTTCAGGGCATGTATCGATTCTTTTTCGCTTGTTCTTCATCTCTGGAGAATTTGTTGACATTTTAAACTATGACTCTCAAGATTATATTGGAATATAATATATATACCTGCGTCGACCGATTGCGTTATGAGCGTGTGGTGTCGACGGTGGCCTAAAGAAGCCCAAAGTTGGCCTAAACGACCTAGAAATCACCGGGTGGCCCATTAAAAACGTTCCCAAACTTTGTTAACCTGGCAATCAAACAATTTTAAAGAAAATTGAATCATAATGCATCAAACTAATTATAATTCATATTTGTACAACACAGCCAAAATTTAGCGCAAAATACTCAACAGTTTGAGAGAAATTGTTGTTAGAACTGTATGACCCATGGTCAAAATTTTGCACAAAACGTCATTTATTTCGCCGCGAAGTAACGAGAGTATCTTGATTAAACTAGTCCTCGAAGTAGTAAATATTAAAACATGGTGTTTTCAAATGATGATCTCGCTGTTATTAAGACATCATTTGAGGAGAAGGGTTGGCGAGGCAAGCGAATCGTTCAGGAATATCCGCGTAAAAACTGGTCAAGTCAAAGCATAAACCGAGTCATTTAGAAGCTTATTGAAACGGGTAGCGTTGCTCGCAAGCCTGGAAGTGGTCGTCCAACAACTGCAACGACTGTTGAAAATGCTGAGTGTCAATCGCAGGAAAATGCACCTGGCACACATCAATCTCAACGTAAAATGGCCAGACATCATCTTCATTGATCCTCAGAAAACTAAAGTCAATGGAGAGTATTACGTCGGCTTGTTACACGATAAGCTCATTCCCCAATGTTGTAGACTCTATCCTGACGACAATTAAATCTTTCAACAAGACAGTGCTCCTTCACATCGTTGCAGATTGGCTCAGCAATTTCTTCAAGCAAACACCCCTGATTTTATCCACAGTGATGCCTGGCCACCAAACTTTCCCGATCTAAATCCTCTGGACTACTATGTATGGAACGCCAAAAAGGAGCTTGTGTATGCTGGTCGCAGAAAACCGTTTCTAAATACTGACGAACTTAAGCAGGTCATTGAAGCAAAATGGTCTCTATTAGACGACACACAAATACAGAAATCAATAGGACAGTGGAAACAGCGTTTAAGCGTCGTCACAAGAGAAGGCGGAGGATCAATTAAACATCTGTTCGCGTAAAACGTCATCATAAAACAACTGTGCAAAATTTTGACCATGGGTCATACAGTTCTAACAACAATTTCTCTCAAACTGTTGGAGTATTTTGCGCTAAATTTTGGCTGTGTTGTACAAATATGAATTATGATTAGTTTGATATACTATGATTCAATTTACTTTAAAATTGTTTAATTGCCAGGTTAACAAAGTTTGGGAACGTTTTTAATGGGCCACCCGGTATAGCCATTCCAGTGAAAAAATTAGCTGTTTTATGAGAGCACAAAGGTCCTTGCTTATTACTCTTGTGGCATTCAGATGCAGTGCCAAACTGAAATTTCTTCAGCTACCACTTGCCTTGTATATTCATACATGCTTAGAAAATTCTTCAGTTTTCATTCACTCTCTTATACATAGCACAGAATTCATTAGCAGTAGAAGTTCAACGTATCCTTAGATTTTAGACAGGACTGTATTTACAAGGGCATGTTAAAACACCAGACCTTATGACAAAAGTTGGTGAAATTTGCATACTGAATGGATTATTACTATAAGAAAGTTTATAATGTCCAAGTTATAAACATGTAACTAAATACACAGCAAATGCGCAAACCGTAGTGCGACCTAATTAGGTGGCAATGGGTAACGCTTCTTGACTTACTGTCATACATCAACTTAAACCATTGTGAGCTAATCATGCTAGAACACACATGAACTGAGCAATGTGCAAAGGGAATCTTAAGAATACTAAAAACCGAAATCTAGTCTAACGAAAGGATTGCTGTGGCCAAGAACCAACAGCCAACAATGCAACAAAGGCAAAAACAACATACATGTACATGTATGTATGTATGAAGATATTTTTTCATTTAGATCTACTTTCTCTTGGGTCCAAGACAAAGTCATGTAAAGGCCAGAGTAAGAGTGAGCCTTGACTATTGATCTAAATTATGGCAAGGAGTTGGCAAGTTCATCCTTTTGTGGTAGATGATTCCAACTGCACAAGGAGCACAGCAGTTGAAAGCATGTAATCATACAATTGCCTTGAATCTAGGTTCTAGCAAGATATTCCAGTATCAGAATGCAACAGTCTAGGAAGGCAACAAGGAGTTAGCAATTTATTAAGATATTTCAGAAGGCTGATAATCTGGGTCTTACAAGTAATTTTAGCATAGCATCTGTTATGTAATTCCCAAAGAAGTTGCATACATGGTTATCAAATGGACTCAATACATAGTAGGTGGCTAGACTAGTAATATGGGGCCTAGTCAACTGCAACAGTGATATATATAAATCTGAATACACAACATATGCTTTTACTGTAATATGAAAGTCATTTAAACCCGATTTTGCAGATTCATGGAATCCAAAATTAATCAATCAAATCTCTAAGTAGATAAGTACCTACTCATACTCCAAACCCAAGCACCAAAGGCATTCCTAGGAAGCCGAGGAGAAAATTGGTAAACTTACTGGCAATGAACCATGAATGCAAAGTCCACCTAACCGTTCAGACTTCTCAATAAAGCACAAACAAAAGACCTTTCAGTCTCAATTGGTTTACAGTTACACTGCATTGAAAATTACCAGAGCTAGAGAAGTCATCTAATTTTCTGTCACCATTAAAAAATCAACATTAGAGACACTGCATCAACACAGCATGGTATTCATTACTCCACCAAATCAATCCAACTGTTCTAAAAACTGTTCACGTCACATTCGCTGTTTGCAGCCAGAGTTTTTGAATCGTCTCTGGTGCTTTCGCAATCCCTGTAGACGCGTGAAAGTTGTTCCGCAATTTTCGCAACTGCAAGGCGGCCTGTGCGAGATGAGATGTGAACGAAATTTTCTTGCAAAGCCAAACGTCTCTCCACAGTATTCACACGAATACCTCATGTCCAAGTGGCGCTTTCCATGCACCTTTAAACTATACAGCGCCGTAAACTTCTTACTACAGACGTTGCATTCGAAGGATCCACCTTTTGCATGAGTCTTTGAGTGAAACTTGAGGCTCCAAGCGTCGGCAAAAACTTTGGGGCAGTCCATGCAGTGGTACGGCTTTTCGGGAGCATGTCTTCCAACGTGGTACTTAAACCCCTCCATGGTTCTGAACAGCAACCCACATTCATCACATTTGTAGAACTTTTCGCCAATCCCATGACTCCGTAAATGCCTCGTCAGGCCGGAGGCAGTGCTCAGTTTTGCGCCGCATATCCAGCAGATGTGCTCCATCTTCGACGGCTTCATCATTGGCTTCTTTCTTCCAGCGTGACATCTCATGTGACCCCTCCACGCAATTCTGTCTGCGAAAGACTTGCCACAGATGCTGCACAAGTGCGACAGCACATTAGAATGTCGTGCCATATGCGACCCCAGGTAGGCATTCGTGGTAAATGCCTTTCCGCATTCATCGCACTTGTAGGGCTTTTCTCCAGTGTGATGCAAGCCGTGCCGTTGGAGCCGAAACTTGGACTGGAACTGCCTGTTACATAAAGTGCATGTATAAAACACCTTATCTTTACGTGGTTTATTCTCGGCTTTCTTGTAGCACTTGTTGCAACTATCACCACAGCTGCAGATTTTTTCTCCATCACCATTACAACAGGTGTGTCCTGTACTTGTACCGTGCCTAGCCCGCTCTTTTTTCTCGTGCAGTCTCTTGTGATTCCTCCAAGCAATTCTGTGGCAGAAAAACTTCTCACAAATACTGCAGCTGTACTTCCATTCATTCTTGTGCAGCGCCACGTGTGCTCCAAGGTACGCATTTGTAGTAAACGCTTTACCACATTCATTACACTTGAACGGCTTTTCGCCGGTGTGATGTAACATGTGTCGCTGCAGCCGATATTTGAACGCAAAAGACCTGTTACACACCGTGCACTTAAAAGGCATTGGAATCTTATCCAGTTCAAATGTGTCCGATATGTCACCTGCTGCGTCGGTCACCTGGTTGCATTCACCCTCACTTTTAAATGTCACATCCTTTGTCTCGTCAACTTCTTTTGTGTTATCCAAACACGAAACTACGTAACACGTGTCGCACATGAAAGTCTTTTCACCGTCGTCATCACATAAGTCATCAGACAGTGTTAACTTTATGCCGCATTTCTCACAGGAAACAACTCGTCCGTTGCTTACAACTTCCTCTGTGACGCTGCTACCAGTTGCTGCGTCGTCACTTGCAGTTCTTTCACCGCTGGAGACCGCTTGGCAATTCTCACCCACGCTATCACTTTGATCAGAAGCAGGATATGAAAGGCGTTGCGCAGATACTCTGCGAACGGCCATTCGCTTAGTCCGTTCATTCTGAATCGATTTCTTCTTTCGTTTCTTACCCCGAGATAAATTTTTCTTCTGACCTTCTTCTCTTTGCCAATCTTGGCCGTTAAAGCTGTTGTTATTTTCGTGAGCCGCGAATTCCTGAATGTTACTCATGTCTTGAAAAACTTCTTCTGATGCTGTAAGGTGTAGGAGAGCAGTTGCATGCTCATCCTTCACTTCGTGAAGTACAACATCCTGACTGTAATCCATGGCTTTGCCGTCAGAACACCACAGGTTGGCCGATTCTTCATTTTCCACTGCGTTCTCGCTCTTCACAGCTTCGATATCAGCTGGTTCCTCAGACTCACACTCAATCTTTACATCACACGGCATTGTCTCTGCTTCTGAGTGCTGCAACACATGTTTCTGAAAATAAGGCAGCCTGCAAAACTCTTTATTACAGTACCTGCAGACGTAGACTTGCTTATGGTCATTGTTTGTCAGTTTCCCTGGCAAAGGCGTGTCTTTTGATTTCAACAAAGTCTTCCTACGAGTTTCAATGCAACGTGTTGCTGTCTTCGGCGTTTCTTTACCCTGAGAATGCGAGTCACTTACATCCACAACATCTATAGCGAGAGACTGATCCGAAGCTTCGTGTTCTGCTGTGTGCCGAGACGTGACGTTAGTCGACTTTTGGTCGGTTTGTTCGTCGCTCGAATGTGCTGTTCTGTGATGCTTCAGAATAGCTTCAATCGATGTAAGCTCAATGTTGCATACGAGACAAAGGTATTGACCAGTCAATTTCATGCTTCCCGCTCTGTTAGGGTTCATATCTGCTGAGTCAGTCTCCTGTCCATTATGATGCTTTTTCGATGTCAGTACAGTCCCATGAACTAACCTCTCGTGACGGCGACGGCTACCAGAAGTTGAAAACGGCCGGCCGCAAATCTCGCACTTGAATGGTCTTTCACCGGTGTGGGTCCTCATGTGTTCTTTCAGACTGCCAACGTCGCCACAGCGCCTAGAACAGTGGCTGCAAGCGTAAGGTTTGTCATCAACTTCGGCAGGAAACATGGTCACTGGACAATGACAATGTCGATTGTTGGTTAGAACCAGAACGATGCCAAGTCACTTGGGTGCTGACAGAATGGCAGAAGATTCTGTTACTGGAATTTATGAAGTCACACAACCTGGTATGAAAGAAAATAGCACCAGCTATATACAACTTGTGAAAAATTCTGAATTCAAGTGTTTGCTCACATAACTGCTCTGAGCAATCAATTAATACCTCATTCTTAATGACAACAATTTACAATTAGTCTTCCTACTGAATTATTGAGGCCCGTATTGATTTCTGCTGCATAACACCGTCCACTTACAGAAGTCTTCCATTGCATATATGCATTGCTTAATAATAATAATAGTAATAATAATAATAATAATAATAATAATAATAATAATAATAATAATAATAATAATAATTTCTAATCTCTAAGAGCCTGAGGATCACACCTAGGGCGGCAAAAAAAAAAATAATATAATAATAAGACTAATTGTATAGTGCTGTACAACAACCGAGACCAAAAGAAGGGACACTGTACACAAGTTCAAAAAGTCAATGGCAGTCAAATGATTTTTTAAAAACCTAGGTTCTGAGCTGTGATTTAAATGTCTCCAGACATTCTTCACATGGTTGGGAAGACTGTTCCATGCAGTGGGTCCAGCGACAGAGGAGGAACAGCCGCCAAACATCATAGAAGACTGTGGGACTTGTAGCACATTTATCTTCAGTTATGGTATGGTGTGGTATCTGGGACAGTGTGAACTATTCAGAGGTGTTCTCAGCGTGTGAGCCTCACGAAAACAGAAAAGACTTTAAACGATGAACGACAGAGAGACAGAACCGAGCAAGTAGGGTCCCACGCAGTACTAAGAGAAGAGAGCTCCATAAGGATGGGCCCACAACAGCGATAGAGCGAGACTGAGCCAGGGCAGACCTCATGCTTGTGTATATTTGTTTCGCTCATTTAGAAAGCCGCGTGCACAGCAGTTACAGTTACCCTAACTTTCGGGACCACGTCTTAAAGGGGAAGTTAAAGCGCTGTATTTGTTAAAAGAGGCGGTAATGGTTTACATCGGTCCGGTGGTGACTGATCATCATAATAAACAATATGGCCGCTCCAGACTCAAAGAATAGAGCGCAGTGACACTACTTCTGCCCAAGTAAGTAAGCAATGACTCGCGAACAAATATTTACAAACTCAAAAAAATTAATGTCTGATAAAATAATTTACAGTGCACATGTCTGAAAAAGACATTACAAAGTTCGAAAACTTGTTTTCATGCTCAAAGGTGGTTCGCCACATGAATTGCTGAATATACATGTGCAACAAATCGCTACTAATTACTTACTTACTTGAGCAGAAATAGTGAACCGTGAAAGGTTGCAACACTCTATTAGGGTGACCACACGTCCCGGATTGTCCGGGACAGTCCCGGAATTCGAAAAAATGTCCCGCGTCCCGGACACGTCCTTTCCGGGACAATGAAACGTCCCGGAATGAATTTTTCCTAGAATTAAATACGTAGATTTTGCACTTTTAATATTCCAATTTTTATTATTAGAAAGTAAAACAAGAAATAACAACCTCAACAAATATGCAGCGTCGCTCTAACTTTACAATTCCGCTGCACAGTGTAATCTGAACATTATGGCTAACTATGGTTCTACATTCTGCAATGGTGGCTGATATGTCTATGACATCTAATCGTAATCGTAATCTCTAAACTTCTAAAGCGCCACACGAGGGCCAAGCGCAGGGCACCAGCTGTTCGCGAGAGCTAGTTCAAATCAGAGGGGTTTTCCAGAGAGTAGTCCAAAGGAGGTATAAGTCCTACAGTTTCCAGAGGGCCTGAACAAGAGAGACAGAACAACTGTTAAGGCGGGTGTTGTTTTGGGCAAGAATTGGAAGGCGGAGGATCAGATGAGTCAGGGTAGGAGTACGGTACTTAAAAAGTTGAGACTTCAGTTTTGAGTGGAAAGCCCGGGGCTAATATACAAAGGAACATGAGAAGGAGAATGAAGGACGGATTGCAATGATAATGGCGGAACGGAGCATCTGCGGATTTCAGGGGAGATCGTTCCAGAAGCGTGGTGATGTGTTGGGTATGGCTCAGTTGGAGAACTGGAGATGAATAGTGACTGCGCGGCGAGGTCGAGAAAGACTGAAATAGGATAACGATCGCGTCGATCGGCTTGCCTCAATGGTGAAGACTAGAGATCACGGAGGTAGGCCTGTTTGGGCTGGGAATATTGTTGAGAGTTAATTGTAAGTTAGTGATAGGACTTTGAAGTGGATTCGCTCTGGGATGGAAGCATTTTCAGCCAATGGAGTGATTTGAGAATTGAGTGATATGATGATGTTTGATGTTTGTACAATGTTGTACCACATAGCCTAAGACATGGCCCAGTAGTCACTCTATCAAGTCTTTACTATATACGCCTGAATCTTGATTAATTTTAAGCAGTTTTGATTCTGAGTTTGAGCAACATATGGACCAATTTGTATTGTTTTGGCTCATTTTCTTTCTAATTAAATAAAATGCTTAAGTTTGGTCTAAAATCTTAAGTATATTTCAGTCAAGGCATTGCGGATGTAAAGCCCTCGTCCTAATGAGTCCAGCTCCCAACTGAATTTGACTTAGATTGGAAGTACTGTGGTGTCCCGGAATGGCAGAAAAGAAATGTGGTCACCCTACACTCTATTCTATCCAAGTCTGAGGTGGCCATATTGTTTATTATGGTGAGCGGTTGCCACTGGACCAATGTAAACCTCTACCAAAGAGGCATACAGTAAGTCACCTGACACATTCATACTATTTCTATCTAATAGATAGATAGATATTTCATCACAGACGGTTCAAGAATCATTTAAAAATCTTTCTTATGTCACGTTGGTTAGTTTTGTTAGAAAGACAAATTGCTAAAGTCTTTCTACAAGTAGTCAGATGCACACATGATCACTGTAACTTAACTTCACTTCAAACACCACACGTTTGAAGATAACTGTAAACAGAGGCAGGAAGTGAAAGAGCAATAATTACCTGAACTGACCCTAATCTTTGAACTCCGTGACAGACATACAAGCATATCATAGTCAGGGCTGTAGTGGTAAAATTTGAGGTGAGTATACGCTACCGGTGACCAGCGGCGTAAAAAAATTTGAAGACCTTTTTTTAGGAAAAATTTCTGACTTTTCACCAATTCTCAGAAAATTTTCAGACTTTTTACGATTTCGTCTCTGAAAAAGTTGATGACCTTTTTTTTTTTTTTTTTTTTTTTTTTTAGTCATTCGCCCTAAAAACCGTTGAAAACCTCTCTTTTTCGGAAAATTTTATCTACAAAGGTAAGTATACGCTGTATACCCGCGTATACCCTCATGGGTATACGCTCTCAAATTTCTCTAGAGGTAAGTATACGCTGTATACCCGCGTATACGCTCGACTACAGCCCTGATCATAGTACTTTGTAAATACATGCCTTTGTTGGAAGGCTTCAGGTCTACCAGTGGTTCAGAAAATCTTCACACTAAACCTATTCAGCATTTGTCGCAATCTCATGATTTATTCTTTCTGTGCTAAACCTCATAAGTCTTATTACTTTAAATTTCACACAACTCTAATACAAAGTTTTATTTGCTACAAATTAATGCATGTTTTAAACTGCATAAATAGAGTGGCTCATGTCTAGCAGTTCTTATTGCACTATTTTAATATGCAGATTAGTGTTTTTGTCTCTGCACACCACAGGCAACTGAACAAGCAACTCTAAAACTGTGGTGAATGCAATTAAGCAGCTAGTTGGGCAAGTGCTGGAAGGAGACTTAGAACACAACCGAACCATAAGTTTTGGATGAAGTGTGCCAGGCATTAGTCGTTATATAACAGCAAAGTAGTAAAGTGCACCTAAGCAGCCAACTCATATATTCTGGGTGCATCTATTAGATGTATCAGCTAGCACTCTGAACCAAAATTCCAGGAAACGAAAGGCGATAGCCCGCTTAAAATCCCATTTATGGAATACTGGTTGGTGTTTGAACTGAGCAGCGCAGAGGTTGATGTGTCACCAATAATTTTTGCAAAAATCAGATTAACCAAAACTTTTCCTCCATATATCTGCATATTCATATTTAAACTCCATAAATATAGGAAGAATGTTTGGAAATGTTGAATGTGCAACCAAGGCTACAATTCCCAAATTTATCCTCCGCCATCTTGGCCGTATCTGATCTCGGAGTGCGCCCTGAACTACTTGCGGATCAAGCTCATAACCAATTTTGGAACACTGACACATACATCAAGAATATTTCGAGTTACTGATATATTTAACAAACTGACCTTTAGAAATTACGAAAATTAAACATCGAAAAATGCCTATCACCACACTAACTGTCAAAAAAGCAGTGAAAACAATAGCTATGTTTGCTAAAACTCACAGGTCCTTAACCAGAAATAGGGAGGTTTGTAAACTTTTATAGCGCTATTATTAATATATAACGCCTTTATCCCGCATACGGTATACCTGCATGTAAATTACAGAACAATTAATTACAGATTCTAACATTTTATTTCTAATAGTTAAAGCATGCACCACTTTATCTCAAAACACAAACGCTAAATATAGTTTAGCCTGCTGAGTTGATCCTCTGCTGTAAATGCCGTCGCGTATGTTAGGCTTTTCAGCACTACGGTATTAGATTTCAATGTTCACTGTTTGGCCGCCAGGATTGTTGACATCGACATTACTGTGTATAAAAACAACTTCTACTTGACTTTGCAGTATTGTATAATTTTGTCTGACAACGGTGTGAGTGCGACGCACTCGCCTTGTAAAGCGCAGTCTGCTGCACGCATGCTCGAGCCACTAGTGCGGCATTCATGCGTATGGGTCCTGATGGGCTAGCGTTAAACATGATATTTGTAGCAGATTCATGATGTTTCATGATATTTTCCTCCTGGAAATCGGACTTGGGCCTCTTTTGGACAACTCTCTGGAACCCCCTCTGATTTGGTTTGGCCTTCTGGAAACCGGACTCGGACCTCCTTTGGACTACTCTGTGTAACCCCCTCTGATCTGATGTAGCGCTCGTGAAGTCTAGTGTCCTGCGTTTGGCCTTTGAGTGGCGCTTTAGAGGTTTGGAGATTACGATTACGGTTTTTGCGGTAGTTAAGAAATAGTAATAAAATAATCATAACATGTGACAAGCAGGGCCTTTACCTATTTGCTTGAACTTGTCAAAAATAGATTTTTTTCCATCGTGCACAGAGCATTTAATGTACCTTAGAGCTTGACTTTTGGCTGACATTTTGTTAAAAATCAGTTTAAAGTTACTTATAAGGTTTTAATAGGTTATTATTTTGTGATTTACAGTTTTTCGAGCATGAAACTTATATAAAGTAATGCGTTCTTTAACGCACATATTAGGCAGTGGTAAAAAAAATTACGTCATTAATAGTGTTGATCTTGTATTGAATATATCGTCCTTGCTACGGGTGTTGACTTTTTTTGGCATGTTTGCAAGGATTCTATATTAGTATAAAAGGTATTATATGTATGGTTGATGTTTTTTTTAATTTAATGACGTTTTATACTTGATACACTATTACTCGGCATTATCATATATTTAGCATGGGCTTTCTATCATAGGGGAAAGAAAACGACACATTGCAGTTATCTCAACTATAGCTTACTTAATGACAACTCGTGATTTTTGTAGCGCTGGAATTTTCAACTTTTCGATAATTTACAGTTACAAGTCACCATAGGCGCCGACGTTTGCTTTTGGCTCTGGGTGCATGGGTCCTCCCTCCATTCCCTACCACTTTACCTTCCCCATCCCTCAGGTAGGCGAGTTTTAGCGGATTTTCGGAGAAAGAAAATTATTTTCTTCTCAAGGGTTACGAGGTTAGAAAAGTATTGGAAATCGGTGACATTCGGACCTTCCAGTGTTAATTATTTATTATTTTAAATAATAAATAAGTAATTTATTTATGTACGGGCTGTGACTGTGAGATCATGCAATGTTGGGTTGTAGTTGTACTTCCCAAGTTGTGAGATTACTGCTTACGTGTAAAAAGTTGAATTTAAGGTCCGAATTCTTCTGTAAGTAAGTAAGTAAGTATATTCTTTATTGAACCAGCTGCCAAACAACACTCTGGTGAACAACGTCTGTTAAATAGATCTTCTTAAGTTAATAAACAGGGGTCAGCCCGAATCCCCGAAACCCGAAAACGCTGAAAATACATAAAAGCCCGATTTCCCGAAAACAGTTTTATAGAAAGCGGCCGAACTCCCAAACTATTCAAAGTTAAATTGTAAACACTTATACATGACAAAGACCTAGCGTGGCCTTGATGTATCTCGATATAATGCCTATTCACGTGTTTGTAATTTTAGTATAAAATCGATTTCGGGGATCCGGCCGAAATTCGTTTGGGGGTTTCGGGGATTCGGGCCACACCCAATAAACAAACATACATCGGTATATATATACATAGGAATGGATTAGGGGGCCATCCATATATTATGTACCCAAAAATTCGGGAAAATTGGACCCATCCCTGTATGCATGCGTACTTTTTTCCACCCCCACCCCACCTGCATATGTACAGTTGATGCACCCCCTCACCCAAGACCAGCTGCAGAATGTGTCCATTACACAGGTCCAGGCAGCAACTGTCTGCACTTTAGGCCAGATTGAAGGATGAGTAATCCATGGACTCACTGTTGAGTTGTGTGATAGTTTAATAATAGCATTCAGAGGTAAGGTGGCATACAAGTGACACCTCTCCCACAGTCCTACTTCCTCTGGTAGTACCAGATAGGTGGAAAGACTGAACTCTAGCTCACCTGAAGGCCAATCAACTTGCGTACGTACATTATCAGTAGACCCCCATCATTCGCAAGCATATGCAAGCACATGAAATTTCGGTTCCCCCGTCCCCGTCCATGCGTACGTAATATATGGATGGCCCCTAGTGTAGCTAATTGAAGGCATTTAACGTATCCTACATTGTGCGACCTGCTGCAACTTTTCTCTGTAATTCATATTTTTAACAGAACTCTTCCTCTACAGTGAGCAATGAATACGAAGGCGGCACATTTACCAAGCCAGTGTTTTCAGCAGCCATGCGCTGTTGAATTTGAAATCCCAGTGGTGCTTTTACGATTAGTAACACGTCTGCTAGACTGTCAAGAGAGCTTTTTAGTACAGACAGGTTTGTGGCATGTCTTGACTCTTACTTGACATGAACTTGATCTTTTTTATAAACATTTTTCATGATAAAGTGCACTTGCAGAAGTGTTGTATAAATGCTCAACAAGCAAAGGCCACTCATTAAAGTGGTTTCTGTGTGATGAGCTACCATATCCAGTGATCTTTCAACTGCAGTAAATTAAGCCACTTCTGAAGAACTGTGTAGGAAGTTATGGAAGTATCTTCGAAGACTTGCAAGCATGTGTCCTCTATAAGTTAGGATGAAATGGACTTATCTGGAAATTGGCATGTCTGTTACGACTGTTAAGTCAAAGTGAACAAATAGGTGGTTTGCATTTGATATTTGAAATGTGGTTTGCATTTGAAAATGGATTCATTCTGGGTTCCAAAACGTTCATTCTGATATGCAAAACTTATTCATAGAGAAAGTCGGTGATAGTGTTTCAAAAATGAATAACCATTGGAGTGTTGCTAGTGTTGAAATCTCGTTAATCATATTAATAGATAATTCACTTTTGTATATTATCGATTTAATGTAGGTTAAAGTTTAATGTATTTCTGTTTCTGTTTAGAAATGCCTTTTGCCACAAAAATTGTGAAAAACGACAACTACGTAAAATTTTTCTTTAAAGGTAATATTTTCAAAAGTTCTTGTTTTTGTGAATAACTTAGATGTTGATTCATGCCAGGTTATAACTGATAATGCACTGAAAAAAACATTCAGTCAACTCAATTTCAAGAAAATCGGTCCAGTGAGATAATGAGAAATGACCTCAAAGACTGAACTGTAAGAACACAAGTAGTTGGAAGAGTTCTACTGATTTGCACAGCAAATCACAAAGTCTGTTTACTATAAATGTTTGGTTTTATTACACATTTATTAAGTGCCAGCATCTAATGACCAAGCATCAACCGAAGCCGTTGAGCAATTGTAAGTGAAGTACTTGATCAAGGTCCCTACACAGTAATCGTCTCGTGGAAGGCTTGAACTCATACTCTGTGTTACAATCAGCTACTGTGTACCACAGTCACCGTACTTGTAGTTGAGTGTATAGAATCAGGATTATGGATCTGGAAATTTATACAGTCACCTCTACAGACCTTGTAAAAGTGTAAAAACTGTAAAATATGCTGCAAATATGTGTGTATTTTGATGCGTTTGACTATTTGATTGCAATTAAAACTTGCGTATTTTTCACTGTCAAGGAGATGACAATTGTAGACCATTAGTGGAACTGGTTAACAATCGCTGGAGATGCAAAATAGCTGCTTTCAATGATGTCGACTGTTTTAAAGTTTCCGATCTGAATGGCGCTGCACTCGAAGCAGTGCAGCTGAACTCTGACAAATTGGAGAATGAACAAATTCAGTCTGTTCCAGAAACAGAAGATCAAATATGCAACATCAAAATAGAACAGGCACTGCCAGATGAAATTTTAGCAACTGTGATTGATCAGAAAGTTGCTGTTGAAAATAAATTAAAACGTCCCAGACAGAGCAAGCCGAGCACAAAGAAACGTTGCAAGAAATCTAGCAAAACAGAGCCATCTAGTGATAGTCAGCTGGGGGAGAACGAAGAAAATATGTTGTTCGGCTCTCAAGAAAACAGTGAGAAACTGGAAGAACTCGAACAAACTTCCATTGATGTGGGTGCTTTAGAGGAAACGTTGCTATCAGATCAGCTCAGTTCGACAAATCAGCCAAGACGCAAGACGAAAAGGAGCAAACAGGAAGAAAATTCGACAATTGGCTGTCCAGGTTGTACAAAATTCTTTGACAACATGAATAAACTGATGTATCATGTACGACACAATCACAAGGACGAACCAGATTACAACGAACTGAAGAAAAAACTGGAAGATCTGATGTACGAGCATTCGTCACGCAGTCAATCGCTTCTCGTACAGAACTGCTCCGTCTGTGGCCGTGAAAGACGAGGCGTCACCCTCCTCAACCACCTCACCGTCTGGCACGCAGACTGCGAAAACTACGAGCAGCTGATCGAAGAAGCCAAGGCTCGGTACCACAAAAATAAGCTGGCGGTTAAGCTAGAACGAGAAAAGTACCTCTTCCGCCAACAGACAAATGTCTGCACCTACTGTTCCAAGGGTTTCGCCCATCGTGCTTCCTATCGCAAACACGTGACGTACACATGTGAGATGAATCCGAACAGGCGACCTCTGTTCAACTGCAACACATGTGGTTACTCGTCACCGAACACGGAGGTGTTCAAGCGTCACCAGGAACAGCACGGAACCGGAACCAAGTTTGTCTGTGATCTGTGTGGAAAGGAGTACTGCAATCGATCAGGACTGGTCGTGCATCAGAGGGACATTCATCGGATCACGAAGAAGGTGCCAATACGCTATCACGTGTGCCCAGAATGCCAACAGGAATTCTACTGCAAGAACCATTACGAAAGACACGTGCGCACTCACAATGGTATGCCAGTTCAAAAGCAATTCATAACAAATTACTTTGCAATGGTTAATTAATTAATGGGGAATTTAGTTAATTAATGAGAAATTTGGCTTAGTCGTCAGAATAATACCTTTATGTTTAATTACAAGAAAATAGGTAAATAGCAATGAGTAGTAAAGGGTATGGTCTATAGCAAAACTGCAGTCTGAAAAAGAATCATCTTAAAAGCTACCACTGGAGTACTTGAGGTATTAGGAAGCAGCTGAGCTCCAGAGAATATAATAATCAGGTAAAATAAGGTATTTTTACCTGCATTTATCAACAAATAGTTTAGGTGAACATTGAATGCTCATCTTGGCCAAGTGCAAGGACAACCTCTACATACAAGCTACATGGGTCAATGGCGAGTTGTTAATTTAACATTGTGCAACAGGATTTATTAGTAAACCCTAGACATTAAAGTGTGCATGAGGATTTTACAGCGCCTTGTAAGGACCTCCCCAAGGCAGCTAATATATTATCTCTCAAGCAGTCGAAACTGGTCGCCAATCTAACATGACATAAATGAATCAGTTGTATTCACTATTTGCTAGTAATGTCACTGGATACCAGAAATTTACATAGCACTTACATAGCTGCTTAAAGAAGGTTGTGCTAGTGTTTCTGTCTTAAAGGCATAAGACTCGTTGATAAACAACTTACTTGCTGCTTCCTGTTGTAATTTTGCCCACATATCTATTAGTACCCACATATCTATAGTGGGATGCGTTGGTGTAGCAGTATTTTCTGTGCCTTGTAACCAGAGGGTCGCAGGTTCGAGTTTACCTCAAGTCACTACATAGCAACCTTGGACAAGTTGCTCACCCACAATTGTGAGGAAGGCAATGGAAAACCACCTCACTCATCTCATCCCTGGGTGGCTTAAAGCCAATGGACCTGCCTTTGGGCAGAGAACTCATCATCATCATCATCATCTATTAGTGTCTTTATAATTTTAGTAACCATAGGCTAATATCTTGCAACTGTGTTTGTCTTTCAGACGATCGACCTATGCAATGTGATCTGTGTGGCAAACAGTTCAAACACCTTGACCACTTGAACCGACATCGGCGCGAGATACACCAGAACAAGTACCGCTACCACTGTGAGAAGTGCGGTCACGGCATGGCCAAGCAGTCCTACTTGAAGGCCCACAAATGTGGCCGCATACGGCGTGCACAGTCAGCTCACTCTGAACCAGACAAAGATGGCTCAAACCAGACAAGACCAGACACAGCTAAGGAAACCCAGTCCGTCAATTCTGAAAATGAAGCAAGCGAACGATTTGTATATAGCGATGAACTCTTTACGGGTACACACGATAAACCGGCAGAAGGTACATTTGTTCTCGGAGTCTACGATCCCACAGTCTGCTCTTCAACAGCCAGCCTGTATCAGCTGCCTGATGGTCTCCAATCTCTCGGATGGACTCCGAATGCCAGTGCTGAATTGATTGTAGATAATAATTCGAGCAATGCTCTTTTAAGTTCGCTCTTGTCAAACCTATAGTATAAGACTGTTAATGCTGACATACTGGTGCCTAAAACCTGAATCACGGATTGAGAAAAAGACGATTTGTTTGTTTTTGATGTTCTTTTGTTAAATTTAAAATTAATCAGATGCCCAGGTTGAACTAAACTGTACTGTTGGTTATCTCTGAAGCAGACAAGCAAGGCTTAGAATTTGATCTCTGTAGTACGAGTCCACATAATATCTACTTGTGGAGTTCACTTGTCATCTGATAATTTTGAGATCGGTCCCGTGATATCTTCTAGGGTCAACTCCACTGTCCCATTATCGTCCGTAACTTTCTTAACGTTTTCGCCTTTTGCAGCAAGCATCTGCTCAACATTTCTGTTTCAGAAAAACAAAAACAAATAAATTACTGTTTTCATCTGAATTTTAAATAATTTGTACTTATTCGGTAAAAACATAATCAGAAATGTAACTAATTTGTGCGCATATAGTAAAACCAGAGGTGGCCAACTGTTACTAGTCCCATAATAATATTATCTGTTGTATGCACTTTAAAACGGAGACATGCAGGAAGTTCTTACATAGGTTACAGTTGGAAAAACCCTGTTCAAGCATAATACGCTGTTATTCTAAGTTTACAAGAGCAAGTTAGATATCAAAGACAATTATCATGATCCAAAGTGTTCTGAATTGTTACAATAGCTACAAATTATGTTGATTATGAAATGTGAATGTATGGTCCGCTAAGAATCCTGCACAGTGCACACTCTTTCTACTAAGGGCATCTAACACAGGAGGGTCATCGAAACGTGGATGAGGGAGGGTTAAGTCCAGTGTGGACTTCCACATACACTGTATAAATTTGGTGCATAGTTATTTCAGCACAGCCTATACCTGAAACAATAACTAAAGTCAGACAGCAGTTTCTTCTGCTTTGGCCTAATTAGAATCCCTCTGCTGGATGCAACTGTGTCAAAGTCAGCCAAGCAAGATCAATAGCTTAGCCTAATCTAAGCCTTACTACTCGGCTTCAGTGTGGATGTCTGCAAGAGGGAGTAAATGTGGCCTCAACTCAGCTCGTTTTTCAATGAATTGATCGGGTGATTTCCTTAACCACAGAGCTCTGCCCGTTTGTATGGGTGCAATGCCATTTAAGGTCTCTGTGTAGAGCCCAAGATTCAAATCTCTTAAACAAGTCTGCTTCAGTATGCAAACCATTATCCTCATGCACAGTGGTGCATCGGATGTAAGCTCTAACCAATGTAGTCAACTGGGCTAAGGAGGGTAATGCCATATGTGGACAACGTGAGGGGAAGGAGGGGGTCCAAACTAGGTAATTTTTGTGGATGTCCATTATGGGCAACTGCTTATGGCTGTCTGCTATGAAGCATACCTGTGTTCGAAGTGGTTGAACCAGCCGAGGTTGTCTGCGATCAGATGAAGACTATCACATCCTGGGCAGCGAATGATCACGATGCCCTTCTCGTACGCCTGTTTCGAGAAGAGTTTTGCAGATCGGGTGTTGCAGACTTTGCAGGTGAAGACAATACAGCGTTTCTGTACTTCTTGTGAGAAGCCTCCCAGTGTTTGGCTCTTCACATCGGACGTTGAACTGCAAGCCTTGTCATCCATATCTGCGGTCTTTGTAGCATCGTTTGAACCATCAGCTAAAATGAATGCAAAGATACAGCAGCAGACCAAGCTTAGAAAACCAAATGTCTTGAAAACAAAATCCTACTTGAAAAACCACAATCTTGTTACGAAACAGATCCCAAAGTGCTTACAACAAAGAAACCATCTGGCAAACTAAAACCTTACCACAATGCCAAACACAAGTCACAAATTAAACCTCTCATTAAACTAGACCTCTCTGCAAAACCCATATATATAGAAAACAAATCCAGAAAGCCATGAGAACACTAAACCCATGAAACAAAGCAAGGAACGTTTACAAGTTTTTGTTTACCTCCCTTCGACTCGCTGGCGATTTGAGCTGAAGTCACGAAGCGGCGGCATAAAAAAGACTGGGCACAGAAAAGATTTCTATGGTGTGCATTTGTAAAACTGCTTCCATGTTCTGGTGCACGAGAAATACAGTCCGTCGCGATAGACCTTTTAGTTCTATGGGCAAGGATTGATTTGTACTGCGAAGACAAATTACGTGAAATGGACACTCTCGGCAATTGCTTTAAAACCATTACCGAGTTTGCGTTTGACGATAGTTTTTCAAGGACAGAGGACTTAATCAAAGTCACAGAAGTTGCAAATATTCCGCATTTGGTTATAACTGACATCTTTGTTATTTGACGCAAGCTACATGTAATCCGATGACGCCGGGAATTACCCATTGCAATCGCAACACGAGTGAACTCCGAGCATTCTAGGAATATACATATTTTATGACCTGGAACAAAATCGAGTAGATCGTGAACGTATGTAATTTATGCTAGTCCTCAATGGTCAAAGCAAAGACGACTCTAAGATCTTTGGTCAAAGTACTGGTATGTTGACTCCCCTATTAGTAGGTCTAACAGAAATCTTAAAATTTCTTGAGTTCTTGGGACCTTAAATGACGTGGCGTCCATTTAAACAGGCAACAGTGTTGAAGGATCTCCCTCGATCAATTCATTGAAAAATTCACAGAATTGAAGCCATACGGTCGCTATTGAAAAACGTGTACATTTCTACCTAGTTTCTCGCATCAGGCTACTCAGTAATTGAGGTAACCTCTCTATAGACCATTTTCCAAGTTGTAAAGGAGTATGCTTAGAGCATCCTCAATTGCAAAATACTATGCTTCGCAATGCTCAGCCGGTCATTGCTAACGTAGCCTACATGGTATAGTATAATATTATAGAAGAACAGCAAGCAGGTTCAGATGGAAAATCCGGCCGGCCACTCGACTTTAAGGGGTGCACGGTTGAGACCTTTCCAGCTGGTGATATAGTAGGGCCTACGGGGGTGCAAAACTTTTGTGTGTGTGGAGGGGGGGAAGCAAAATGACGTTTTAGCAAAAAGATTAAAGAACACGTGGCAACTTTAAAAATAGATAGGCCTAATGGTCAAGAACTTTACCTAAATAATTGCGTTGTTTCAGTGCTCGAAATGGACCGAAACGCACCGGAAAGCCGTTCCGGTTCGTCAGCGTTCCGTTCCGGTTCGTCAAATGAATTATTGTGGAAAATACTATGAAATTAACGTGAATGCTCCCATATCTTTGACTAGCGTTCCGTTTCGTAAAATTTTCCATTTCGAGCACTGCGTTGTTTCACATTGAAAATCGTATTGGGACTTGTAGGCCTAGCCTAAGAATCATAATAATATTAATAATCAAAAGATTTGATTTTTGTAAAATATGCGCAAAATCCACGGGGTGGGGGTAAATTAATGCTCCCCATTGTTCCCATATACATGTGGGGACGCCTATGTCTGGAGGCCAGTTCTGGATCCTGGTCCTATGTGGGACCAGCGAACGCGGCTGCTATAGTCTTGGAATTCAAAAAAGGCTCTAGAAATCACTCTTAGAAGCAAATCATGTAACAATTTGCTAACCGGCGTTTCTAGACTAATTTGACCCTGCTGAAAACGAAAATCGCGGTTAGCAAGCTGGATTTTTAGCGGTTGCATGGGAAAACAAGATGGCGGCCAAAATGGCGGCCACTATATTCAAATGGCTATAAGTAAAGTCATGTATGGGATAGAAACATGATCTTAGAGTCTAAATTAACATTTCCGGGGTCAAGGAATGCGATGGAACTAAAGACAAATATGTAGCACTGCCAGAAACAAAATGGCGGACAAAATGGCGGCAAAATATCTTCAAATGGCTATAAGTAAAGCCATGTATGTGATGGAAACAAGATTTTAGAGTCTAAGTTAACGTTTTCGGGGTCAAGAAATGCGATTGAACTAAAGACAAATATGTAGCACTGCCACAAAACAAAATGGCGGACAAAATGGCCGCCAAATATCTTCAAATGGCTATAAGTAAAGCCATGTATGTGATGGAAACATGATTTTAGAGTCTAGGTTAACGTTTTCGGGGTCAAGGAATACGATTGAACTAAAGACAAGTATGTAGCACTGCCAGAAAACAAAATGACGGACAAAATGGCGGCCAATTATCTTCAAATGGTTATAAAACAAAATGGCGGACAAAATGGCGGTCAGTCTGGAGTAGTGTTTCTTGGTCAAAGCATACAAAGGAAGTAACATTCTATATCGTTCACTGATGTTATAACAGTTTAACCTTCATTATTTACATGACATTTTTAGTAGCCTGTGATTGCTGTTTGACTATTTATACATTAGGTACACAACATTCGTGTTTCATGACTTGACTAAAGCTATTTCAAGCATTGTTGCAGTCAATGCAATTCCACATAAGTATACATGGCAAGTTCACATTTCGACAGCAGCAGCGCTTGGTGTTACACTTGTCAACTTTGCATGATTTACAGTAGACAAACTCTAGACACGACTGGGGCACCGGACCAATTGTAGACCACACTGGAACGAGAACACCTTCTTCATCCACACTCCATCCGATGAGGCTGGTGTCGGAGCATCAATGTGTGGAAGATAGGCCTTTTCCCAAATGACAGTTTGCCAATGCGCACATAAAATAGGCTGCCTGATTATGTCACTGCATGGTGAAGAGAATCAGTTTTTTAGTTTTCCAGAACATAACATATCATGCCTCATTGCATGTCTTGACGTTGTCATTTGTTTTACACAATCTTACCACAAATTCCTCTGCATTTGCTCTAGCTTTTCTGATAGGGGAATGTTCCCCAATGTCGAAAGTAAACGAGAACTTTCCGAGTAGGTTTTCCAAGCATTTTCTTTGCTGATCCCTGCTAAATATGATGTCACATCACATCCGGTAATTCAATGAAAAGCCAATATATTCGTCCCTAGTTGGTCCTTCATACTTAGAGCAATTGTGTGAACTGGAATGAACTTCCGCTTTGCTGATGTTCCTGTCATCTCATCACATTTAAAGCGTTGATAGTGATGCAGCAACAGCAGAATAACGTCTGTATTCCTTGCACAAACGACCACTGCTTTTAGGTTTGTCTGCATAGCATGTACAATGATTCTGGTATCAGCTTCTTCGTGTATTGCTGCTAAGGTAGACACATCAGAACCGGCAGTAGACAATACCTTATCTTCTTCCAAGAAACCACCAGCAACAACTATATCTAGATCGCCATAATGTGGCTTTTGAAAGCTTAATGGATATGAATGCAGCCAGATCAGCCTTGTTTTCAGGCATAGCAAGAAATGAGAACGGGTGACAAGGCCTCACTACTGCAGATGCTCACTGAAAAAGTATGATATTCATTCAGCATTTCTCTAACAGAGGCTACACTTTTAATTATTGATGGACAAGTACTTGGTAACCTCCGAGAGCAAAGACATTTAGTGACCTGGCAAAGTGGTTACACTTGTGAAGGAACTTTCGATTGGCTACAAGAGGGTCGATATTGTCTTCGATCGATACTGGGCATTGTCAGTAAAAAAAGTAGAACCAGACAGAAGCGGTGTAAAACATCACGACCAATCCGCTGTATAGAGCGCGGAAGTGTTCCGTTGCCGGAAAATTGGCAGAATTTTCTTGCTATCCATTCAGCTTTCAACGCATTAAATATGATGAGATGTGGGTGATGGCAGGAACATCAGCAAAGCGGAAGTTCATTCCAATTCACACAATTGCTCTAAGTATGAAGGACCAACTAGGGACGAATATATTGGCTTTTCATTGAATTACCGGATGTGATGTGACATCATATTTAGCAGGGATCAGCAAAGAAAATGCTTGGAAAACATACTCGGAAAGTTCTCGTTTACTTTCGACATTGGGGAACATTCCCCTATCAGAAAAGCTAGAGCAAATGCAGAGGAATTTGTGGTAAGATTGTGTAAAACAAATGACAACGTCAAGACATGCAATGAGGCATGATATGTTATGTTCTGGAAAACTAAAAAACTGATTCTCTTCACCATGCAGTGACATAATCAGGCAGCCTATTTTATGTGCGCATTGGCAAACTGTCATTTGGGAAAAGGCCTATCTTCCACACATTGATGCTCCGACACCAGCCTCATCGGATGGAGTGTGGATGAAGAAGGTGTTCTCGTTCCAGTGTGGTCTACAATTGGTCCGGTGCCCCAGTCGTGTCTAGAGTTTGTCTACTGTAAATCATGCAAAGTTGACAAGTGTAACACCAAGCGCTGCTGCTGTCGAAATGTGAACTTGCCATGTATACTTATGTGGAATTGCATTGACTGCAACAATGTTTGAAATAGCTTTAGTCAAGTCATGAAACACGAATGTTGTGTACCTAATGTATAAATAGTCAAACAGCAATCACAGGCTACTAAAAATGTCATGTAAATAATGAAGGTTAAACTGTTATAACATCAGTGAACGATATAGAATGTTACTTCCTTTGTATGCTTTGACCAAGAAAACACTACTCCAGACTGACCGCCATTTTGTCCGCCATTTTGTTTTATAACCATTTGAAGATAATTGGCCGCCATTTTGTCCGTCATTTTGTTTTCTGGCAGTGCTACATACTTGTCTTTAGTTCAATCGTATTCCTTGACCCCGAAAACGTTAACCTAGACTCTAAAATCATGTTTCCATCACATACATGGCTTTACTTATAGCCATTTGAAGATATTTGGCGGCCATTTTGTCCGCCATTTTGTTTTGTGGCAGTGCTACATATTTGTCTTTAGTTCAATCGCATTTCTTGACCCCGAAATCGTTAACTTAGACTCTAAAATCTTGTTTCCATCACATACATGGCTTTACTTATAGCCATTTGAAGATATTTTGCCGCCATTTTGTCCGCCATTTTGTTTCTGGCAGTGCTACATATTTGTCTTTAGTTCCATCGCATTCCTTGACCCCGGAAATGTTAATTTAGACTCTAAGATCATGTTTCTATCCCATATATGACTTTACTTATAGCCATTTGAATATAGTGGCCGCCATTTTGGCCGCCATCTTGTTTTCCCATGCAACCGCTAAAAATCCAGCTTGCTAACCGCGATTTTCGTCTTCAGCAGGGTCAAATTAGTCTAGAAACGCCGGTTAGCAAATTGTTACATGATTTGCTTCTAGCAACGTCATTTTGAGATTCCAAGCCTAGTCTATAGGATATCAGCTATGAAAAGTCGTGAAAAACTGTGAAAAACTGTAAGTCAATAGATCTGCAGATTAGGAGGTCACACAAAGTTTGGGAAGTAAAAATCTCCAGTGAAGATAAATTCTGGAAATACGATGTTTTTCAGAGGTTAAGGCGTCCGACCCAAACCGTTACTCGGCGCCTCTGAATAAGCTGGTTCCCGCGACCTATAGCTTTTGGGCGCTGTAAATATTCTCGATTAGGCCTACGATTACAATAGTTTGGGTTGACTAAGCAGCACCGTTCAGTGAACATTAGAGGCTGCAAAGAAGCGCGATTAAGACCTACTGAACGCAAGATCATTTAGAGAAACAGAATTCCAAATACATATGCTACCATGCAGTAGGCCTACCATCACTACTAGTGCCATTAATCGGGCGCGACTTTGGTCTAGAAAGTGCGGGTACCAAATTTTTTTTGAGCTCCACGACTGCTAAATAATTGTTACGGCATCGAACGATTGTATTACAAGCGTAATAATAATTACATGACGTATAAGCTTAATGATGATGACGATGATGATGATGACGACGACGACGACGATGATGATAATGATGATAATAATAGCGACAATAATAATAATAACAACGAGAATGATGGTGATCATGCATGCACACTGATGCTAATGCTCGGGAATTGTTTTGAATCTTGAGGGCTTCCTCAGATAAAATAATAATGGGCCAAAACAGTGGGTATGAAAAGTGTGGGGGGGGTACGGTACCTCCAGTCCAAAAAGTGGGGGTACGGTACCTTCGTAGCCCCCGTAAATTACGCCTATGCCGCCCACTACTACTATTACTATTGCCACTACACTTCACAAATTAGTAACTTCTATTGCGCCGGTATCTAATGAACAAGGCATCAACCGATGGCAAACCAAAACCAAGCCATAATCAGGTCAATATCCAAAAGACCAGTCCGTAAGACAGATCTTCTTTCATTGTGATTTCACAGATGATATTTCCATAGCAACCTCGTTTAGTATGGGCCCTAACTGCATTGTGATTTCAGAGAGGATATTTCTTTAGCAACCTCGTTTAGTTACTGCATTGTGATTTCACAGATGATATTTCCATAGCAACCTCGTTTAGTATGGGCCCTAACTGCATTGTGATTATCACAGATGATATTTCCATAGCAACCTGGTTTAGTATGGGCCCTAACTGCATTGTGATTATCACAGATGATATTTCCTTAGCAACCTCGTTTAGTTACTGCATTGTGATTTCACAGATGATATTTCCATAGCAACCTCGTTTAGTATGGGCCCTAACTGCATTGTGATTATCACAGATGATATTTCCTTAGCAACCTCGTTTAGTTACTGCATTGTGATTTCACAGATGATATTTCCTTAGCAACCCCGTTTAGTTACTGCATTGTGATTTCACAGATGATATTTCCATAGCAACCTCGTTTAGTTACTGCATTGTGATTTCACAGATGATATTTCCATAGCAACCTCGTTTAGTATGGGCCCTAACTGCATTGTGATTATCACAGATGATATTTCCTTAGCAACCTCGTTTAGTTACTGCATTGTGATTTCACAGATGATATTTCCATAGCAACCTCGTTTAGTATGGGCCCTAACTGCATTGTGATTATCACAGATGATATTTCCTTAGCAACCTCGTTTAGTTACTGCATTGTGATTTCACAGATGATATTTCCTTAGCAACCCCGTTTAGTTACTGCATTGTGATTTTACAGATGATATTTCCTTAGCAACGTCGTTTAGTAATTGCATTATGATTTCATAGAGGATATAATAATTATTTGCCTTACCAACCTCTTCTAACCTCGTGGAACAATTGCATTGTGATTTCATAGAGGACGTCCACGTGTTGCATTGTTATCTATACATATAGTTTCCTTATATGCAAATTTGTCTGTCGCAGGACGCTACGTCACAAACGGCTTCTGTTCTATAATTGTGAAACCGTTTGTACTGCCGTCTTGACGACGGTCGTCTTGACGGCGGCGATCAAAGCATTTTAACAAACGATACATATAGGCCTATAATGATACACTGTCATCACGTCATAATTTATGACGGGTTAATACACTAGTTTCATATAGTAGGTCTAAATATTTCCAAAGCAATCTCTTGTCACAATTGCATTGTGATTTCATAGAAAAAATGTTGCCGAACCAGAGACGCCGAGGAAGAACCCAAGGCATGCACAACGCCCCAGTTTGGGAATTGTAGAAAAAACTGGGGGGGGGGGGAGGTGAACATTTTATCCGTGTTTTAGCTTTTGCAAACTGATGTCAACGAAATTTGAAAGCAGCTGATTCAACGCTATAGCAGTTTTGCAAGTCAGACTCGAATCAAAATCAATTCCTTGATGCACCATGGAAATGTCTTCTCTTTGTCAGAGACTCAGAGTCAAATAATGCTAAATCACACTATAGCACAACTGAGGAGGTTGGAAACTACCCCTGGGGTGTGCAATGAAGACTTAACTGCATGTGCACATGGGGTCCTAAGAAAGACTATAGGGAGTTCAACCCCCTACAATTCCCACCCTGCAACTACCGCATTACCATTCAGTACCCTTTAATTCCTCTCTCCGACCGTATGTATACACATGCATGCCTATGCTTCAAGCGTGTATCGGCATTCCCCCTCCCTGACATCCATGGTCACATCGTCCCCTGCAGTCCGAAGGCTGGCATTTGTCTGTTATAATATAGGCCCTAAATGCCTATAGTATGCAATCTATAGGGTATGCACCCAATAATTAATTGTTCCAATATTTATGCCAACTTGTTGTAAGTCATACGAGTCCTTCCTATGTAAGCTCTATATTTTATACGACCAGTCACATGTAGGCCTATAGGCATATGCTATAGTCTTTAATATGTTGGCCTATTAATGCGTATCATTGTCTTCCTCGGTTCCATTACACCCTTTTTATATGACCTATCCATTGCCGTGCGTCTAAGACCTCGATGAACAGCCTATACAGCATATAGGGCCTACTATATGCTACTGCAAATATGCTTTCACCGGCTTTGAGGATTGCCTTTAGAAGGCCTCGTGTTTTACTCAAAGATGCATATTAATTAACACAACCCTCTATTACTCTACTCTGAAAGCCATTCTAATATTATTGTGCTTTTGCAATCTGTTGCGTTATTGTCAACTGCATTTGTTGAATTAAACGAATATTGATTGATTGATTGATTGCTGTAGGCTATACTTTTAGTAATTTAGTTTAAACTTTGGACGTGCATGGGGTGCAGATTTTGTGCATTATCATTTACGACACTTCGGAGAAAATCATAGCCACGGCAAATTACGGCAATGATGCAATACAATACAATATAGTACAGTATAGCCCAAACGTGTAGGGCATGGGCGGCGATCCCGGGGGTCGAGGGGGACAAGACCCCACCTTTAAGAGTGGAGGGAACACACCATACATTTGTCTGCATTTGCCCCCCCCCCCACATTTTGAAGACACCAAACACCAAAAAAGGTCAAAAGTTTTTTTACGCGAAAAATTTTTTGACCTCTTTTTTGACCAGATCAGTTCAAAACTTTTTTTGACCATATCAATTCTAAATTGCCCTCCTCCCACCTGTCAAACAAGATCGCCGCCAGTGGTGTAAGGGGTTACACATGCTATAGCAGTGTAATAGTCCAAGTGTGAAAAGAGTTACCAATGTTACTCTTTACACATTTTACTTTCTAACTTTGCTTGCACAGTGAACACTTGAATTTCCACCAGAATTCTCCAGCTACAGCAACAAGCGGATTTGTGATGAGGTTCCCTCGCAGCATCTTCTCGACCAGCTGCTGAAGCCACGCCCACTTTAGCGTTTGCCAGGAAATGCCGAACCAGCGCAGCCAATGAGCGCTTGCAGGCAATACGACAAGAATTGGCGTGGTCAGAGAAGCAAGTACAACTGTGATTGATTGATGAGGTACACAGATTTCTTAGGCTGAAGGCGTGGCTCTGGGATCTTCTGCAACTGTGATTGGTCAGATGGCTTTGGGTTCTCGGACGTGTGCTTGAGTATTCCAGGTTGTTAGGGAACGGAGATGTCGAAACTGCTGGCAATTATCGAGGGTGGATGAGTTGTCCAGAACTGGAGAAGCAGGAATCAAAGATTACAGTGCAGTGGGTCTTTCATGGAATCGTGACCGCAAGATGTCTCTCCTTGGCGAGCCGTAACGACCACAAACGGAGCTTATTATTCCAAACTGATCGCCGAACTTCTGCTACAGTTCATAGAATCGCGGTACCCACACCTCGCTACGCTTCACTACACGCTGAGAATTTTTATCAACTGGGGATTCTGACATCCCTAACTGGTACATGAGGCCGTGAGATGAATATCAGAAGGTCTCTTAAAGCCTACTTCAAGCCAAAGTCGTAGATTAAACTTCGAAGCAGTTGCGCTGGACTGGGTTCATATCAATGTACTACGTTGCGGAACTCGACATTGATGGAGTTAGAATAGACCTCGGAAGACCATTGGTTCCAGTTGTTTTTGTTCGTTCACTGATCAACATCGTTCGGATGATAAGCAGATCTTCGCATCGACCAATTAAGCATCGACTGATACTTCACGGCGCTACATAAACGAACCAAAATTGGAGCTCTATAATCCGGCGTAGGAGTGCCGCTGCAACTGACTTGGAAGATGTCTGTGAATTGCAGCTGCTTCCGTTTTAGCGTTCACACCAGCAGCATCAGTACCAGTTCCAATTCATATCCGCCATCACTGTCATCCCCTAACTGCTCCTCTTCACGTTCTCCACGGTCGGTCGACCACAAGGTCCAGAGTCAGGACAGTGGCAAGGGATGCAGCAGCATCAGGCAGCCCTTCAAGTCCTTCTTCATCAGCGACATCCTTCATGGAACTACGGATGACACGAGCAGCAGCAGTAGCAGCAGCAGTTGCTCTACAGACCGGCCAGAGCATCCGTGGCCGACCGCCACCCTCAGCAGCCCAGGCGCCAGATGGAACGACAGAGCTGAGGAAGAAGACGAAGATGAAGAGGAGATTGTGGTGGACGATGTGGTCAGGGCGTCACCCAGTGTGGTCAACTCCCTGTGTCCACTTAGAGCTCTGCTCAGAATGACCAGCGAGACGATGGACTCCAAGACGAACAGCAACGGATTCACGGACGATGGTCAGTGCGCATGCGCCGTTTTCTATCCAAACTTGACACAGTCACCGAATAACTGTAAAGTAGCCTAGAAATAGCTTGAAAGTAGCCTAGAAAGAGCTGCAAAGCCTATAGCAGTAACTATAAAGTAGCATAGAAGCTGCTTTAAAGTAGGCTAGAAGTAACTGTAAAGTAGCCAAGCAATAACTATGCAGTAACCAAGCAGTTACTATACAGTGCCTAGAAGTAGCTGTAAAGTAGCTGTAAAGTAGCTTAGAAGTAACTGTAAAGTAGCTTAGACATGGGTGTAAAGTAGCCTAGAAGTTGCTTTAAAGTAGGCTGGAAGTAACTGTAAAGTAGCCAAGCAATAACTATACAATAGCCAAGCAGTTACTATACAGTAGGCTTAGTAGCCTAGAAGTAGCTTTAAAGTAGCTTAGAAGTAACTGCATGTTGAGTAGAAGCTGCTTTAAAGTAGGCTGGAAGTAACTGTAAAGTAGCCAAGCAATTACTATACAATAGCCAAGCAGTTACTATACAGTAGGCTCAGTAGCCTAGAAGTAGCTGTAAAGTAGCTTAGAAGTAACTGTAAAGTAGAAGCTGCTTTAAAGTAGGCTGGAAGTAACTGTAAAGTAGCCAAGCAATTACTATACAGTGGCCTAGATGTAGCTGTAAAGTAGCTTAGAAGTAACTGTAAAGTAGCTTAGACATGGCTGTAAAGTAGCCTAGAAGCTGCTTTAAAGTAGGCTGGAAGTAACTGTAAAGTAGCCAAGCAACAACTATACAATAGCCAAGCAGTCACTATACAGTAGGTTCAGTAGCCTAGAAGTAGCTGTAAAGTGGCTTAGAAGTAACTGTAAAGTAGAAGCTGCTTTAAAGTAGGCTGGAAGTAACTGTAAAGTAGCAGGCAAGCAATTACTATACAGTAGCCAAGCAGTTACCATACAGTAACCTAGAAATAAGTGTAAAGTAGTCTGTATACCAGTATTATAACTGTAATGTGAGTATACCTGTTAGGTACCCTAGAAATAGGCTAGCTGTTAAGTAGCCTAGAAGTGACTGTAAAGTAGCCTAGAATTAGCTGCAGATACTTACCGTGCAATACAAATTGTAAGATTTCTTTTGTTTTGTTCGGTCGCATCGATTGGGGTTGGCAGTGTGATTCTCGTTAACGTTAACGATAACGAAAATGTTCGTTAACGAACAAAAAAAATGATTTCGTTAACGATAACTATAACTGTAGCTAAAAATATCGTTAACTATAACTATAACTATAACGAAAATAACAATAACGAAAATTCATCGCTATTTTCGTTAATGAAAAAAGTGCAGTAAACAATATCAAACATGAGAACGTGAAAATGCACCATTGAGACCAGTTGTAACTACGTACTAACTAAAATTAACTTTTAAAAATCCAGTAACTATAACTATAACTATAACTAAAAAATAATACTAACTAGAACTGTAACTATAACTAAAATGAAAAACCATTAACTATAACTGTAACTATAAGTAATAGTTACAGTTATAGTTAATGGTTTTTCATTTTAGTTATATAGTTACCGTTCTAGTTAGTATTACTTTTAGTTATAGTCTATAGCTAAAAAATAATACTAACTATAACTGTTACTATAACTAAAATGAAAAACTACTAACTATAACTGTAACTATAACTAAAATAAAATCTCTAAGGAGAATCACATGACGTGCATTCAATGCGTGCGAAGCATTGCTCTTAATTTCTCTTTACTTCGATTGCAAGCTTTTTGAATGAATTTCGGTTCGTTTTTATGTGCCATCACCACCAGCATCACTATCATCATCATTATCATAATTGTCATCATTATCATCATCGACACATTCGTCGTCGTAGTATCAGTCATCATCACCGCTCCTCATAATCATCAAAACCATCATATTCGTCGTCGTCATAATCAGCTTTAGCATCATACAACCACCACCACCACCACCACCACCGTCATCATCAACATCATTACCATCGTCGTCGTCGTCGTCTGCATCATCATCGTGACTATCGTCACGACGACCATTATCGTCATCATGCACCAGTTCCCGACGCCAGGCATCTGGTAGCAATGGATGCCAATGAACGGTCGTCATTTTTCGGTCATTCATCAACTCCAATGATTTCCTTATGTCTAGTCTTGTTCCATGTCTTCGACTGCAGTCCATCGATCTTACTTATCATCTGCATTTACCGCTCTTTCCTTCAAAATGTCTGTTTGAACTGGAAATTTCCTTCACTGGTAGTCCCTTGCTGATACGTATAGGCTACAGCAGACAGCAGACTTGTTGTCCTCGAGACCAAGACCTTGGTCTCGAGGACAACAGTTACTTGGTGATGAGGTATGCTCTTACCTGTTGTTCGCCCATGCGTTCTCCGGTTGTGACAGTACTTCAGGTATCTATGGGGTCGGCAAGAAGTCAGTCTTTCAGAAAGTAGTCAGTGGCGATCCTGTATTTCGCAGTTGTTCAAAGATCTTCTGTGCACCGAACGCAGATCAAGTTACTGTAGAGACCACTGGTTGCATAGCAATGGTATCCATGTTTAAGGGGATCGAGATTGAATCTCTAGTTTCACTACGCTACAACATCTTGTGTAGGAAAGTATCCATTGCAAAGACCTTTGTGAAGCCCGAAAGACTACCTCCAACACCATCGGCCACAAACCTTCACTCTCGGCGAACTTACTTACAAGTCATGCAGTGGTTGGGCAAGAGTGACGATATGGATCCAACTAAATGGGGCTGGATTATTCAAGATGATAAATTTGTTCCAGTCATGATGGACATTAGTCCTGCACCAGACAGACTTCTTAGAATGATCAGTTGCAATTGCTCTGCACGATGCAACACATTGCATTGTAGCTGCAAAAGACATGGGCTTGAATGCACCACAGCTTGTGGACACTGTCAGCATGGCAACTGCGACAATACGACTCAAGAGCCAGTTTCAGATGAAGAGGACACTGAGGACAATCTGTGAAATTTTTAATTAATGTTATCATTAATTTTCAAGGCTAATATTGTAAAATGTTCTTAATTTTAAAATATGAGAGAAAATTTTAACTTACAGCCATTTGAAGATACTTGGCCGCCATTTTGTCCGCCATTTTGTTTTTTTATCAGTGCTACATATGTGTCTTTAGTTCCATCGCATTCCTTGACCTCGAAAATGTTAATTTAGACTCTAAAATCATGTTTCCATCACATACATGACATTACTTATAGCAATTCGAAGATACTTGGCCGCCATTTTGTCCGCCATTTTGTTTTTTGGCAGTGCTACATATGTGTCTTTAGTTCCATCGCATTCCTTGACCCGGAAAATGTTAATTTAGACTCTAAAATCATGTTTCCATCACATACATGACCTTACTTACAGCCATTCGAAGATATTTGGCCACCATTTTGTCCGCCATCTTGTTTTTCCATGCAACCGCTAAAAATCCAGCTTCCTAACCTCGATTTTCGTTTTCAGCAGCGTCAAATTAGTCTAGAAACACCTGTTAGCAAATTGTTACATGATTTGCTTCTGTCAATTTAAGCAAGTTGTGTACATTTGAGTCATTCATTCTCCATTGGCGGCCATCTTTTTTGGCGCCAAAATTTGACCTTTTCCCGTGGTCCGATTTTGGTAAACTTTTAGTATGTTCATCTCCAGACCAAATGCACCCGAAAATCATCATAAAACGTTTTCTTGCAATTTGTTCCGGGTCAAATCGTATATTGACCCGACTACAAGGGAGGATTTTAAAAAGGCTCACGATTTGTACATTCAAATCCAGTGCTTGAAAAGCTACTGTGTGTGCCAGCGACTTCAGCACCTATGGAAAGTGTTTTTTCACATTGCGAAATTTTTACGAGGTCCCACAAGGCACTACTTGGTAATGGTTCGAAAATTCTGAGCGAATTGGTTTTTATAAAATATAAAAGGCATTTGGAATAAAATTTTGCATGAAGAACTTTTGTAAATACGAATTCGGAATTCTCTGCAGTCTGCATTTAAAGTTAATTTGCCTGAATAAAATAAAAGACTCACGTTTTCATTAAAATAGCGAGTAGTCCGACTTGAACTTTTTTTGTAAGGAAAAGAAATCTTGGCCTGAATGTAATTTTTTGGGTCTTGGTCTCGGTCTTGGTCTCGGTCTTGAGGTTCAAAGTCTTGGCCTTGGTCTTGGTCTCGAGGTTCAAAGTTTTGGTCTTGGTCTTGGTCTTGAGGTTTAAGGTCTTGACAACAAGACTGGCAGACAGAGCTAAGGAAATCCAACACAGCTGAATTTTCTACCTCTCTCAAAAGTATATATCAGCATCATCGTTGTCTCTTTTCCGCAAGCGCTTGAAGATCATTTTTGCTCGACTGTGGTTTCATTGTGTTAGGTCGGAAGCGACTCTGGTAGTCTGGTAAGTCTTTCTCTCTCTTGCAGTGGCGCTATATAAATGTGCAAATACCATATCCATAAGGCGGTTTAGGCCTACCATTATACCATACTTCATGCAACGCATACGTGTAGAGAGAACAAGACACCGAAAAGGAATGAAGCGCTCATGCTAGTTAGTTGCTGTTTAACGACACTGTGTTATCAGCGTCGCCCTCCTCCTTTATCCAGGCTTGGTTTTGCATTAACCCTAACCAAGTTGCTCCAACTAGGGAAGGTGCAAATATTGGGAGAGGAGTTAGAGAAGAATAAAGTGGACATATGCGGTTTAGCAGAAGTACGTTGGGAAGGTCAGGGACACTTCACAACTAGTGATGGACACACAATAGTTTACTCGGGTGGGGAGCATAGAGGTCAGAGGGGGGTGGCGATATGGATAAGTAGGAAGATAGGAGGGAATATAGAGGAATATCGAACAGTGAATGATAGAATGATGATGGTTAGGGTTAATGCAAAACCAAGGAACATCAGTATTATACAAGTGTATGCACCTACGACAACTAATACTGAGGAGGACGTCAATCTTTTCTATGAAGAGGTAGTAAGGATGATAAGGAAAATACCAAGAAGAGACATTTTGATAGTGATGGGGGATTTTAATGCAAAGGTTGGGAAGCAAATGACGGATGAATATGCAACGGTAGTGGGAAAAGGAGGACTGGGATCAGGAAATGAAGCGGGGGAAAGATTGATTGAATTCTGTTTGGACAATGAACTGAGGTTATGCAACACATGGTTTGAGCATCATCCAAGGAGACTATATATGGATATCACCGGATGGGATTACAAGAAACCAGATAGATTATATCGCTATAGCACAGAAATGGGCAGGTAGCATTAGAAATTGCAGGGTATACCCAGGAGCAGATTGTGACTCGGATCACAATTTGATAATAGCAAAGCTGAAGATCAAACTTATAAAAAAGAAAAACATGGAACAGACAAAAAGGTTGAACATAGAGGAACTATACGGACAGAAGGCGGAAGAGTACAATGTGGAAGTCAAAAACAGATTTGAAGAATTGGGGATGTGGGAAGAAGAAAGAAAACCGGATGAATTATGGGAGGATACAAAAACAATATTAATTGAGGCGGCGGGGGAAACTATTGGATACAAGAAGAAACAGAAATGCAAACCTTGGATAACAAATGAAACGTATAAACTGATTGTGGAAAAAAGGGAAGCAAAGACTAGAGACAGGGAGAGATACAGGGCACTGAAAGGAGAGGTACAGAAGAGAATAAGAAAAGATAAACAACAACAAATTGAGGACATCTGCGAGGATTTGGAGGAATCCAATAATAGGGGGGATACAAGAAAGGTATACCAAACAGTAAGGACTCTTACAGGGAAGTTTAGACCACAGCTGATGTGTATAAAATCAAAAACAGATGAAGAGATTACAAAAAGAGAAGAAATAGTGGAAAGATGGAAGGACTATTGTGAGGAACTATATGACGGTGAGGATACAGGTAAAATAGAGGGAGAGCACGCAAAGGAACCTGCACCTTTGAGATCGGAGGTAGAACGCGCGATAAAGGAATCAGCAAGAAGGAAAAGTGCGGGGCCAGACGAAGTACCAGCAGAGTTATTCAAGTTCGCGGGAGACACGGCAACAGACAGAATGCATAGGATATGTGTAGAGGTGTGGGAAACGGGGGAATGGCCAGAGGATTGGACGAAGTCAATATTCATACCAATTCCAAAAAATGGAGATATGAAACAATGCAGGAACTACAGGACAATAGCATGGTATCTGTAGCGCCACCCTATACTAAGAGTGCTTAGTGTTATGAATACACCCACGACTACTTTAGTTTTGCTTCATCTTGTCTTTACTGGACAAGGAAATGCATAGGCCTATCTATTTGACTAGGGAAAAGAACAGAGAACACCTGTGTATGCATTTAAATGAATATGAATATAATGTATATCAAAGTTAAAGCATGTAACAGTTCAATGTCTAGTTATCCTATGTCTACTTTGCCTTATTCCCTACCTAGCCAGCATCTTTGCTATCTAGATTTTATTGCCTAATGCTACCTCCCAGTAAGACCCTTTAGCACGGAATGTTCTCACAGTTTGTTCCTCGTGGAAAAGCTGTCTTTCATCCGTTTGTTCATCTGATGAGTTCGCGGCTCCGTTCGCAAATCGCCTTGTTTCTCCCTCGTCGAAGCTCGACTGTCCACCGTTCTCGTGACTTCTCGTAGCTTGATGTCTCTCCCAAAGAGACCGTCGTTACAACCCGAGTGTGTGCTTTACTACTCCAGAGTAACGTACACTTCACTCGCGGAATAACTCTTTAAGTCCGTTGACAAGATCGCTTCGCAAATGTCGACTTCCTATGATGGAAAGTCACGCTTCGCAACGGTTTGTTACGAGAGCGTTTCACTCGAATTATTCGATCCTTGCTGTCCAACGTCTCGACTTATAAACTCAACTGTATCGATCGTTTCGCAAAACCGATCATACGGACTAACGATGCCCTCATCGACTTAGTCCAACATCCACCGAGTCGATCCACTCAAGATTTCTAGAACGTCTTGTTCAGTTGAAATCAAAAATCGAACTGCCGTATCTCCACGCCACGTCACCACGGTTGCTTGGTTACTGAGTTGTCAGCCGCTTCGCCATAACGGTTTTGATCAGCTGTTCGTCCTGACCAATGAGGTGAGTCCACATCGTCTGCTGTCCTTTGCGTAGATATGATGAACCCCTCTATCTAATATTAATTAATCCCTACAATGCTGGCTTAGCTGCTGGCATTTTAATTAAGTTACATTTATGTAGCTCTACTATCCTACATTATATAATCTAAATAGATTCTTCTCTACACTATAACATCTTATAGCATGTTGTGTAGCTGGGAATCGTTGTGTGGTTTGGGAGATCATTACATCACCCCCCACAATCAAAGAAATAATACATTTTTTTCTTAAAATAACTATGACTCCTTACTTAACTACACAATATTCTTATCTACACAACTTATATTAACATATATCAGTTATCTAGTAAGACCATTTACTGTTCCAATTGGTCCAACTTTAACTAGTGAAATATATATTAATTTGACTTAATAATTCCTTAACTTATACTTAAAGTAACACACATTTTAATCATTTAACTAATCATACATGAAACGATAATCTATCCTATCATGTCATAACTTACGTTACTATCTTACTTATGACTATTCTAATTGGCTTATTCTAATCCTCTACTTAAGTAATCTGCCACTACATTATCACTACCTTTAATGTATCTTATCCTAAACTTGTAGTTTTGCAATAACAGATTCCATCTCATCACACGATCATTCTTCACATTACCTGTCTTCAAGTATTGTAAACTACAATGATCTGTTTCCATCACAAATTCCTTTCCATAAAGATACCTGTTAAATTTCTTCAACCCGAATATCATTCCTAAACATTCTCGTTCCTCTACAGAATATCGTTTTTCTGCGTCGCTCAACTTTCTGCTTACATATGACACCGGATGCATCACTCCATCGTATTCTTGCATAAGTACACCTCCTACAGCTGCATTCGATGCATCTGTTCTAACTACAAATTCTCTGTCTAGGTCTGGAAGTTTTAATATTGGTGCTTCTGATAACACCTTCTTGAGTTCTGTGAATGCACTCTCCAATTCATTAGTCCATTCCACAATTACTTTGGCATTTTTCTTGGTTAATTCTGTGAGTGGTTTCATTATCATCGCACAGTTTGGTATGAATTTCCTGTAATAGTTGACTGCTCCCAGAAACTTCTTACTTGTCTATTTTCCTTAAATTTTCCTCACTACCAAAATTAGGTTTCACTTGACCACTTACCACAAGGATTCTCTCCTTGCATCTTAACCTTAACTACATCTTACCTCTACAACTACTTATTTTTTAATAACTCCTGAACTTCATGTCTGTTTATCTCAACACCAAGTTCCACTAACTTCTCATCTACTTATTTTCTCTAAATTTCCTACAGCTGCCCTTCTGTAGCTCTTGAGTAACCTAACTCATAGATCACTCCTAGTGACCACTTCCTTAACTCAAAATATAAAATGATTGCACACTTAGAACCCTTAATTACATTATCTCTCTGATTAAATTATCGTCTCAAGAAATTACCCATATGTACATCTCACTGAGCTCACTTCTCAGCTATTCCTTAATCATCTTGACATTCTCAGGTCATATGGTATCTTGGACTTCCCTTCTTCCTGTCAAACTTTCCTCCCTTCCTCCAACTCAACCATTCATTACTATTCGACTCATCGTCACTACCTTCTGAGTAGCTAACTTCACTCCTGCATTCTACATATTTCTCTTCTCCGCTTCTTCTCCAGGATCTTTCTAGGTTTCTCCCAGAATTCCTCCATCTGTTGGCCTTCCATGGTCTGTACTGCTTTCCATTATCATTACTGTAATCTTTCTTCTCATAGTCCTCACGTGACTTCCAGCTTGACTTACATCTTGGCCTTCGCCAATTCCACTTATTATCTCCGTATCTATAATTTGTCTGCATCGCCTGTTGATCAGACCTATGAAATCTCCCGTCATTTCCGTAATTCTTCTTTTCCGTTACATCCGCTCTCTCGGATGTCTTCATGTAATATAACTTGGACTCCTGCCAATTTCTTCCTTTCCTATATCCCATTATCGTATTCTCTTCATTATTTCTGTTCTCCACTAAATGGTTTCTTCTGCTAGACCTGGGTTCTATAGGTTCCATTATCTCCTCTGGTTTGAGATCTAAACCTGTTACTTCTAGTATTTTCAGTGGTCGTTCGACACGTCTCCGTTTTATCTCATCCTGTGCTCGTGTCGTGCATCCTGCTATTACCACTTCTGCTTTACTGTTTATTCTTGTTTCTGTGACAATTTCACAATCACGTCCGGTTGTGTTTTGGATTACCTTGGATGGGTTAGCCTTATTGCATCTCATCCCTTCAGCGTCACAACCCTTTACATTCCATTCTTTCTTTTTCTCCTCTTTGGCTCTACTAATTTTAGGTTCACATGATTTATCCGTCTTCTCGTCATCATGTTTCCCTTTCGGTTGGATTCTGTTTATACTCTTCTCGTACAAACATGGACCCGTGATTAATCCTATCACCAAGGATTCTATTACTACAGCATCCGTCACACCTTTGAAGTCATTACCTTCAATCTTAATTCTTGCCATGGGATATTTTTCTTTCTTGCCATTAGCAAATCTGCACACCATAAATTTATCTGTGTATTGTTCTGGTTTCACTAATCTCTTTTGCACAGCGACACAATTTGCTCCTGTATCATAAAGGCATTTAGTATCTATTTCATTTACTCTGACCTTGCTAGTGAACTCTTCAGTATCTCTCTCTGCCTCTTTCTTCCACTTTACTACTTCAGCCTCACAATAACACAAATTCAATTTAGAATCTTCAATAGTTTCTACTCTTGATCCAATGATAGCTTCTTCTTCTAGGTCTTTGATCACAGCGGCTTCTACCACGCCTGTGAGGTATTCGCTCTGTATTGCGACTTTTGCCATCGGATACTCATGTTTGGTACCATTCATAAAAGTACATATCATATTTCGACCTATGTATTCATCTTTCTTGATCAAACTCTCTCTTACAGCAACACAATTTGAACCAGTGTCAAAGACACCTTTTGTTTCACATCCATTAATTACAACTGGTCCCTGATACTTGTGTTCTTCTATTATACACTTCCCTTCTTGTTCAACGTATGCAGAACAGTATGAAATTACTGCCTCTTGTTTATCTCCATTTTCACTTGATTCCTCGTCGCATTGCATTGTTGCTACTCTATGTTCTCTCCCTGTCTTATCTTTCTCACTACACTGGGCTATTCTGTGAAATTTTGATCCACAGCGGAAACATCCCGTCTTCTGGGTTTCTGTTTCTACTCCATATTTCTTGTTGTCGGAGAACTTCCAATTACTCTTGAATTGATTTTTATCTCTGAACTCCCTCTGTTCTCTAAATTTGTTGTGAGAGTTGCTTGTATTCTCAAAACTCTTCTGCTTATTGTCCCTCGGTTGCGTTTTGGATTCTTTGTCTCTATTCTTCTGAGTATGAATCCATTTCCTTTCATCTGATTCTCTCGCTTCTATGAGGTTTTGGGCCTGTTCCAACATGTCCTCAAGATTTAGTTTCCCTTTCTCCTTTAGAAAGCGTCTCATATCATTGTCACACATAATGAAGAACTGGTCTCTCAATATGAGTTGTTCCAAACCCTCTTTGTCTTCACTAAAGCCTGACATTTGATGCCACTGTCTTAAGTAACGTCTAAGTCTTCCTACATATTGTTCCGGAGTTTCGTCTTTTTCTCTAGGGCTTTGTTTAAACAAATTTCGGTACCCTGATTCTGACAATTTGAACCTTATGAGTAGTCTCTCCTTTAACTTTTCATAGTCTTGAGATTCTTCTATACTCATTCGTTCATACACTTCGAGCGCTTTGCCTTGAAGCGACTTTACTAGTGTCAGAACCCATAACTCATTCGGAACTCTGTATGCCGTACATGTCCTCTCGAATCTGAGGAGATAGGCATCTAAACAATCTTTTTCTTCTCTGAAGATGGGCATCTTAACATGTTTGGCATTATTTGCCTGTCCAGAATACTCTCCATCTCCATCAAGTCTTATCCTATCTCCATCTTCTCGTCTTGTCTCACGTGTCATCTGAAGCTCTAGTTCTTTCAGTTTTATCTCCTTCAGATTTTCCATTTCCATCCTCTTCAAATTCATTTCTTCGGAGATCCGTCTCTCTTCGGCCTCACGTAGCTTTTCTTCCTTTTGATTTTCCAGTTCAGCTAGGCGTAGCCTTTCTTCAGCCTCACGCCTTTTATCTTCCCTTTCAGCCTCGCGTCTTTTCTCTTCTTTTTCCATTTCCGCTAGACGTAGCTTTTCCTCAGCCTCACGTCTTTTGTATTGTATTGTATTCGGATATTTATAAAGCGCTTCTAGCGGGAGGGCCATTCAGAAGCGCTCCCAGTGCGATAGACCCCGAGAGAAAAAGCAAGTTTTAAGAAAGGTAAAAGAGGAAGAGACGCTACCTGAGAGAATAGAAGAACGAACAAACGGAGGAAGCCCATTCCAAAGAGCAGGGCCAATGGAAGCAAACGACCTAGATTGAGCCAGTGAAGTCCTGACACGGGGAACGAGGAGGTCCAAACGGTCAGATGAACGAAGAGGACGAAGAGAAGCCGCAGAGTGAGGGCGATGAAATAAGTCACATAAATATTTTGGAGCGAAACCAAGCTGAGCCTTAGAGACAAGGATGAGGACCTTAAATTGGATGCGGGCAGAAAGCGGGAGCCAGTGGAGTTCTTCTGCCATAAAGGTGGTGATATGAGAGAATCGAGGAAGACGGGCAATTAATCTAGCAGCAGCATTGAGAACGGACTGAAGAGGAGCAAGACGGACTTTGGGAAGACCAATGAGGAGGGAATTGCAGTAGTCAAGTCTAGAGCAGACAAATGCATGGACAATTGAAGTGAAAATTGGAGATGACAGAGAGCGACGGATAGCTCTAAGGCGCCTTAGGTGAAAATAGGAAGTGCGAGTGAGTTTGGAAATGTGTTCAGTAAAGGTGAGAGAATTGTCAAGGGTCACTCCTAGATCACGAACGCTAGACGAGAAAGTGAAAAGCGGAAACCTTTGAGACAGCACAGCAAAGTCGAGTTTTTTAAGTTGCTGAGGAGTGCCAAACCAGATAAACTGGGTTTTTGACGAATTGAGGGAGAGGCGATTGCAAGACATCCAGGTATGAAGATCACGAGAAAGAGCTTCGATGCGCTGAACAAGAAGAAGTTGAGAGGAAGGAGGCCCATGGACATAAGCCTGGACATCGTCAGTAAAGAGATGGCCTGAAGCCCCATGGATGGGGAAGAGAGAGGGGATACCAGCCGTGTACAAAATAAAGAGGAGAGGGCCCAGAACAGAGCCCTGCGGAACACCGAGTTTAATAGGGACCCACAGAGTTCTAGATTCACCAGAGATAACCATCTGAGTGCGATCAGACAGGTATGACCGGAACCACTGGAGAGGGGGGCCCTTCAGACCACAAGAGGTCTCAAGACGCTGTAGAAGAATGGTGTGGTCCACCATGTCAAAGGCTGCAGAGACATCATATAGTGCCAGAAGGGTGAGTTCGGACCTATCAACAGCTGAATAAATTTCAGAAAGCAAGGAAAGGAGGGCAGTTTCAGTGGAGTGGTGAGCCCTAAAACCTGACTGAAAGGGAGGTAGAAGCCCAGATTGTTCCAGATAGGGAAGAAGTTGAAGAGAGACAAGGCGTTCAAGGGTTTTAGATAGAAATGATAGATTAGAGATTGGACGGTAGTTTTGGCAGAGGTTTGTGTCAAGATTGGGCTTCTTGAGTGAGGGGAAAACAATGGCCCGCTTTTGCGAGGCGGGGACACAACCTTCAGAGAGGGACCTATTAAAGAGATAAAGCAGAAATGGAGCAAAATCATCTAAAATGTCACTAAGAATGAAAGGGGGAAGAGGATCTAATTCACAAGAATTTAAATTAACTGATGAAAGAACTGTACGAAGGTCCGAGTCCAATATGGGTCGGAAATCGTCAAAAGCAGAAGACGTTGTGGTAAACGTCGGTGGAGGAGCATCTGATGTGGAGGCTCTGAGTCGGTCAGTCTTTTCCGTGAGCATAGTCAAGAATTCATTTGCGGAGAAGGCAGGAATTTCTGAAGGACGAGAAGGCCGGCCCAGTAGACCCGAGATGGAAGACCAAAGGCGTCTTGGGTTTTTGAGATTGCGTGAGACCAGCTTCTCCCAGTGAGCAGCCTCCTTGCGATGGTAGAGACGATGAAGGGCACGAAGCTGGGTAATCCAAGCCAATCGGTCATTAGGATCCTTGGTCCGGCGAGAGCGTCGCTCCAAGCAACGGGTGCGACGGCGAAGTTTATGACAGTCGGCGTCGAACCAGACGGCCAATGGTCGATGACGGGTCTTTACTTGACGACATGGAAGCATGGAATCCAGCAGACTGGTAACGGTGGAGGTGTAGAGATCAAATAATTGAGGAACCGTGAGAATGTCAAGTGCAGGACCCGGTGACGAGAGGAGAGAGTCTCTGATAGCGACGCTGAAAGCCTGAGAGTCAAACGATTTCCATCCTCGCATCTTCCGAATGGAGTGGATTGGCTGTAGGTGAACTGATGGTAGAGTAAATTTGAGATACGAATGATCGGAGATCGTAGGAGGAAGGATGAGAAGGTCCGTAACTTGGTCGTCATCAGAGGTAATGACGAGATCAAGCCATCCACCAAGTCGATGCGTGGCTTGATTGACGTGCTGGCGGAGGCCAAACTGAGTGAGAAGTTCGAGGAATCGTAACGAAGTAGGAATGGTAGGGTCCTCCAGGTGTAGATTGAAGTCGCCGAGATCTAATCTCATTCTGCCTGTCCTTGACATATTCTCTAACAGCATCTTCTGCGTATCCAAGGTCCTGCGCCACCTTAATCCACTTTTGAATCTCACCAGCCATTGCGCTATATCAATTTTCTTTGATATAAGGCTCAAGATAAATTTCAGATTTCAAAGCTAGTTCACCTTGTTTATAACTTAAACACTGAACAACCTTGACCTGACCTAACTTTTACCACTAGTTAGCTTTTGCGATTTGCAACCGTTGACCTGACCTCACCTTCGACAACGTATGATTGGTCACAATTCAAAATTCAATTACGTCATGCGTATTAATGAATACCGCAGACGACAAAATACGCTATAGGCCTACCTAGCGCGTAAGTAAATATCTCTGTTTACTTATTCTATCCTATCTAAATACACCACTTGTGTCTAAGATATGATCCCAGATCGATTTAATCAATGTCCTTAATTGATTATATAATTCAATCCCGAGAGCGAGCCCCCATTTATGTAGCGCCACCCTATACTAAGAGTGCTTAGTGTTATGAATACACCCACGACTACTTTAGTTTTGCTTCATCTTGTCTTTACTGGACAAGGAAATGCATAGGCCTATCTATTTGACTAGGGAAAAGAACAGAGAACACCTGTGTATGCATTTAAATGAATATGAATATAATGTATATCAAAGTTAAAGCATGTAACAGTTCAATGTCTAGTTATCCTATGTCTACTTTGCCTTATTCCCTACCTAGCCAGCATCTTTGCTATCTAGATTTTATTGCCTAATGCTACCTCCCAGTAAGACCCTTTAGCACGGAATGTTCTCACAGTTTGTTCCTCGTGGAAAAGCTGTCTTTCATCCGTTTGTTCATCTGATGAGTTCGCGGCTCCGTTCGCAAATCGCCTTGTTTCTCCCTCGTCGAAGCTCGACTGTCCACCGTTCTCGTGACTTCTCGTAGCTTGATGTCTCTCCCAAAGAGACCGTCGTTACAACCCGAGTGTGTGCTTTACTACTCCAGAGTAACGTACACTTCACTCGCGGAATAACTCTTTAAGTCCGTTGACAAGATCGCTTCGCAAATGTCGACTTCCTATGATGGAAAGTCACGCTTCGCAACGGTTTGTTACGAGAGCGTTTCACTCGAATTATTCGATCCTTGCTGTCCAACGTCTCGACTTATAAACTCAACTGTATCGATCGTTTCGCAAAACCGATCATACGGACTAACGATGCCCTCATCGACTTAGTCCAACATCCACCGAGTCGATCCACTCAAGATTTCTAGAACGTCTTGTTCAGTTGAAATCAAAAATCGAACTGCCGTATCTCCACGCCACGTCACCACGGTTGCTTGGTTACTGAGTTGTCAGCCGCTTCGCCATAACGGTTTTGATCAGCTGTTCGTCCTGACCAATGAGGTGAGTCCACATCGTCTGCTGTCCTTTGCGTAGATATGATGAACCCCTCTATCTAATATTAATTAATCCCTACAATGCTGGCTTAGCTGCTGGCATTTTAATTAAGTTACATTTATGTAGCTCTACTATCCTACATTATATAATCTAAATAGATTCTTCTCTACACTATAACATCTTATAGCATGTTGTGTAGCTGGGAATCGTTGTGTGGTTTGGGAGATCATTACAGTATCACATGCGAGTAAAATCTTGCTGAAGATCATATTGGAAAGGGTAAGAAGTCGTACAGAATCAGAATTGACAGATGTACAGGCAGGGTTTAGGCGTGGTAAAGGGACGAGAGATCAGGTGACGAATCTTAGAATTATAATGGAAAAGATGAGAGAGCATCAAAGACCGCTATACATGTGCTTTGTAGATTTTAAGAAAGCATTCGATTGTGTGTCACATGAGCAATTATGGCTATCGATGGTTGAAATGGGATATCCAGCACACATTATCAACCTGATAGCAGAACTGTACAGGAAACAGACGGCAAAGGTAAAATTCGGAGGTGTACTGTCAAGTGAGTTTAGAATAAGAAGAGGAGTCAGACAGGGGTGTGTAATTTCGCCAACTTTATTCAACATACTATCAGAAATGGTAATGAGGGAGGCTCTGAGAGGATATACAGGAGGCATTCAAATTGGAGGAAGGAGGATAACAAATCTACGATATGCGGACGACATATATTGATAATGGCAAGCACGGAAACGGAACTGCAAGAACTGGTGTCTCGATTGGACAGAGAAGGACGAAAGAAGGGCCTGGAGATCAACATGAGCAAAACAAAGTGTATGGCGCTGACAGGGAAGCAGTGCAACATCAAAGTACAAGGCAGCAAGATAGAACAAGTGGGAACTTTCGTGTACTTAGGCTCACTCATAACAGAAGACGCGGAGTGTAGCAGGGAGATAGGTATAAGAACTGCAAGAGGACTGGGAATAGGAGCAGATCTGAATAAATTGTGGAGAAACCATAACATAAAAATTCCCACAAAGTTAAAGTTAATGAAGACACTTATATGGCCAGTGATGATGTATGGCTGTGAGAGTTGGACAATCAAAAAGAGGGAGGAGGATAGAATAAAGGCATTTGAAATGAAATGCATACGAAAAATCCTTGGAATATCATGGACGGAGAAGAAAACAAATGAATGGGTACTGGAGACGGCGGGGGTGGAAAGGAACTTATTGGAATCAATCAAAAGAAGAAAGATGTCATACTTTGGGCACATAATGAGGAAACAAGGGAGAAAGAAATTATGCAGGGAACGGTACCGGGAACAAGAGCAAGAGGAAGACCAAGGAAGAAGTGGATGGACAACATTGGCGAATGGTTGGGATTATCAACAGAGAGGTTGCTGCGAGTAGCCGAAGACAGGAAAGGATGGAGAAGAATCGTCTACAATGCGACCAACCCTCGTATCGAGGACGGTTAAAGAGAGAGAGAGAGAGAGAGAGAGAGAGAGAGAGAGAGAGAGAGAGAGAGAGAGAGAGAGAGAGAGAGAGAGAGAGAGAGAGAGAGAGAGAGAGAGAGAGAGAGAGAGAGAGATAGATTGTATGATTGCACGCTAGTCTTCACCTATACTCGGAGGATTGGATTTTGACCCTGCCCATTTCATCTTGTGGCCTCTGTCTCAGCAATGAGGCTAGTGGCGGCGATCTTGTCTGAGAGGTGGGGGGGGGGGACAAAGTCGGCCACGATCTCGTCGACGACCATTTTTTAAAAATCTTGTTCCCAAAAAAATGTTTCTGCCACTTCATCTCCGAAAAATGTCGCTTTCATCTCCGAAAAAAGTTGATGACCTTTTTTTTAGTCATTGACCTTTTTTACTACCTTTTCACACTGGTCTCAAAAATTTCGTCTTTCTCTTTTCTGGAATCTCGTGTTCCCACTCAAAATATGCAATCTCATCTTCGAAAAATACTGACGACCTTTTTTTGACAATTCGTCTCAAAAAATTTTTTTAAACCTTTTTTCCTTCTCTTCCACAATTTTATTACTTTTTTCCTTGGAATTTGGGGGGATACTTCTCCTCAAAACAACTTTTCTGGTCAAAAAACCACTGAAAACTCATTTTCGCCCTCACACACAATTGCATTTGTTGACCTTTTTTGGAGTATCTTCAAAATTTGGGGGTCCAATGTATGGCGTGTCCCCCACTCTTAAAGGTGGGGGGTCTTGTCCCCGCGACCCCCCCCCCGGGGATCGCCGCCCATGAATGAGGCGTTCATTGTGGAGGTTGGCCTTAACATATATGCGCGCCGCACCAATGCCAATGCGGCGAAACAGTCGACCCATGCAGGAAGGCACCGTGGCTTGGTATGCAAACTGACATTACGCCATGAACGATATCATCTGGAGAGCTCTACAAAGGGCAAACATCCCGAGCTCGAAGGAGTCAGCGGGTCTCCTTCGAAACGATCTAAAACGAATGGTCAAATGCGTCGCCTGGGACGGTATACCAACGTCCACTCTTGTGCGGCGTCATATATCCATCTGACGTCGATAACACCTGCTGTCATGGGGGTGCAGCTGACATTTCTGAGTATTATATAAGCAGTATACAATCATTGATTTCTGTCTTATGGTCATAAGTGCATTTGTGAACAATGGAAGGAGGGCGAAATCAAATGCAGTTGTATTGTATACCTATATACTTGTCGAAGGGCGTTACACGAAATCCACTCTGCAGGCGCGAGCTATAGCAATCTTTCTATTACATGCATAGCGCACTAGCAATTTACAATGTAAACGCCACTCGCTCTCTACTAACACTTCTGTAACCGATGCAATACAAATGCGGTACTATAGCTGCAGAAGATAATATGCTCAATGCTATTGGACAATGCGTCTTCGCGCTCCTCAGGGCGATTTGCAGTCACAGGATATATATATAGGCCAATAGGGTATACCTACCTACATATAATATTGCTTCTATATATGGTTACATGGTCTCAGTTTAGTACACGAGGTTTTTGACATTTATTATAAAAATTCAAACCGCTTACTTGAATATGATACTGCGATGTCGTTTCCGAGATCTCCGTCCCATATAAGGTTGGGAGCGATTGGATTACCAGTGGTGCCCCCACCCCGACCCCCGTCGCCCAATGTGCAGACTGTGATCTTTTGTTAGTTTTTAACTTTTTAACAGTGCCAGATTTAGGCATAAGCTAAAAAAATCTACAGCTTAGGGCCTCACAATCCGCAGGGGCCAAAAAAATCACAATTTGCAATGGGGGATTTTTAAACCTTGATGTGTATATGTATATATAAATATATTATATATATAGAACCTTTTTGAACGGCTTGTTTAGCAAGTTCCATTTCGCCTGAGTAGATGCATTCATTTGAAAATAATTTGATTTTTTCACTTTAAATGCCTTGCTATTAAATTTAATAGTTAAAAGGTATATATTTTTGAAGTTTTTAGACCTGGTGTAAGTTTTCAACAAGGGACTGCCAAGCTTTATGTAGCTTGGGCCTCACCAAATCTAAATCCGGCACTGTAGGGTATACATCGTAGATTTAGGCCTATGATCACGATGTCTTCAAACAAAACATGTAGCGTGTATACACAGATACGTATATATGGTTATGAATGTCTTTAACCAAAGACAATGCGTAGATATGGTTACAATAGGCCTATTTTTCAAAGAACATACGTAGGGCCTATATATGGACATGGTTACGATTGTGTGCAAACAAAGACAATAATTATTGTCTTCAAACAAAAAGAATACGTACATACGATATGTTTGCGATTGTGTTCGATAAAGAGGCTATACCTAGATACACTGGATTACACGGTTACGATTGTCTTCAAACAAAGAGAATACGTAGATACGTATGGTTACGATTATTTTCAAAAAGAGACTACGTATATTTTTCGATTGTTTTGAAACAAATAAGAATACGTAGGCATGGTTACGATTGCTTAAAAAGAGTAGGCCTACGTATACAGTGCCGGATTTAGTCATGCAAAAGCTAAAAAAAAGTTATGGCGTAGGGCCTCACAATCCGCATGGCCCTATAAATCAGAATTTGGGGGCTTTTAAAACTTTTAAGTGTACTATATATTTGTATATAATTTATAGGCCTATATATAATTGTATTGTATTGTATTTAGTCATTTATAAGGCGCCTCTCGCAGTATAAACTATTCAGAGGCGCCCTCAGTGCATGAGCCCCGGTGAAACAGAAACGTCTTGAGCAAACGAGTATATAGGGCCTATATAGATGTTAGGGAGATTCCCATCATGAGTTTAGTTCGTAGTCGAGAAGGAAGACCATTCCAGGCAGAGGGACCTGTGACAGCAAAAGCTCGACGTTGGGCCAGAGTGGTCCTAGTACGAGGGACAAAGAGATCAAGACCGCCAGTAATAATGTATTATGTACATATAATGTCGAACCTTTTTTAAAGGCTTGTGTAGCAAATTCCATCTCGCCTGAGTAAAGGCATTCATTTGAAAATAATTTGAATTTTTCACTTTAAATGCCTTGCTATTAAATAATTAAAAGGCACATATGTTTTCAAGTTTTGTGAGACTTTATAATATGGTGCACTTTTTTAACACGGGGCCCTCGATCTTTATATGACTTAGGGCTTCACCAAGCAGGGGCGTAACTTTGGTAAAAAAAGTGGGGGCTACAAATTTCTTCTCCACTTTCGCTTTTCGCATGGACCATCTTTTGGAAGGTATATACAATGATAAAATATTGATTGGCATTGTTTGAAAAGTGGAGGGTATGGTACCCCCCGTCCAAAAAGTGAGGGGTACGGGCACACCTCGTACCCACCACAAATTACGCCTATGTCACCAAGTCTAAAATCGGCACTGCTTTTTGAACTCGCGAGTTCAAAAAGCAGTGCCGAAACAAGTTTAGGAAAAACAATTTCGAGTAGCATTTTTATTTGGTGCAAAAAAACCAAAGATTTTGCACTTCAACATCTCATTAGTAGCGGGGTAACCTACATCATTATCTTTTTCGCCGACACTCGGAATACCTAAATGATCGGTTGTCTTGAAATTTGACGACGGTGGATCAAGTCCCCAAAATCTCAAATTCACAGGTTTGGTAGCCATCGGGTTAACGAGTTACCCTTGTTTATAAGGCCAGTAGTTTCCAACCTTTTACAGAGCAAGGCACTCTTATTAAAATTCACTCAGTCAACGGCATCTTAATTTCAGGTAAGCCTCTATTTTTATTCCATTTACCGGTATAGTTCTTTATTTTAATGGTGCAAAACGAATTGTACTCAACCTCAGCGTTGCAACTACATGTATATCTAGACTACAGTGCAGCAAATAGTTCTATATAGACCAGACTATTTCAGTGGTCTAGTTATAATCAATATGGTTTTTCACATTTGTCACGCGACTTAAGATAGCTTAATTTGACTTGGTGGACGCTTTAGAGTTTAGAAAGATCTCGAGAATACGAATACGATTGCAATTATGTATGTATGTATGTATGCTAGTGTGTATGTATGCATGCATGTATGTATGTATGTATGTATGTATGTATGTATGTATGTATGTATGTATGTATGTATGCATGTATGTATGTATGTATGTATGTATGTATGTATGTATGTATGTATGTATGTATGTATGTATGTATGCATGTAAGTGTATATATGCATGTATGTTTGTATGCAGGTGTTTATGCATGCATGCATGCATGTACGTATGTATGTATGTATGTATGCATGCATGTAAGTGTATATATGCATGTATGTTTGCATGCAAGTGTGTATGCATGTATGTATGGGGTATGCATGTATGTTTGTATGCAAGTGTGTATGCAAGCATTTATGTATGTTTGCCCCTCAAAATTACGCATGTATTAAAAGTGGTGACAGCTAATTCCTCCCCTTCCCTCTCCCTTCGTTTCTTCCTCCCTTCTCCCTCTTCCCTCACTTCCCTTCCCCTATATTCGAATTCAGTATGCTTTATCCGTCAGTTTCAGGTCACTCTAAGATAAAAAAAAAAGTAGGGGCCGACTTGTCTACGTTTTCACAACTGTCAATATGCTGACGACATTATTATAAGATCACGACAAAGCTAAACAACTGTCCTGTCTCCACACTCCACCACTTTTCAAAGTAATGATCATGACTACTTTTAAAAGTAATGGTGATTACTTTTAAAAGTGGTGGTGACTATAGTGACTACTTGTAAAAGCGGTAAGTAAGTATGTATATTCTTTATTTTTACCGGCTGCAAGACGCACTTCGGTGTACATATAACATATAAACATATAAACAACTGTTATCAAGTCAATATGAATAAAGCATTCTACATATAAAAGTCTTTTCATGTTATGACCGGCTATTGGTAAAACTCGGTCATGAGAACGGGGTCGAAGAGAATATGCCAACGGTTTTGGGGGTGGGAGGAAGAAGCTCGTGGAGGACATGGCCAGGGTTCCCTGAACCGTCGTAAACGGATGATTGTCGGCTTTACGGCTCATTTGTTCAGAAGTTTGACTGTCACCGGGAGGTATCTATGACGAATCAATCTCTATTACCGAATGAAGCTTTCCTCTGTCCGTCTGGCTCGCAAAGCCCCGCCATGTAGGGAAGCATACAGCAAGCAAGCCACCGTGGTCGCCCGCACTACATCGTAGAGCGGAGGGCCATATAGTCCATGGGCAGTCAGTGTTCGTAAGGACACCATGCACCGTCACAATATAAAGTTACGCCTATGGAGCATAGTCGCACGATTTGACAGATCGTTATGTGAATCACGATGACCAGGCAGTGGCGGATCCAGAGGGGGGCGATTGGGGCGATCGCCCCCCCTAAGAGTCCAAAAAATAATTTATTTTATATTTAAAATTTTAAAATTTGATATACTATACTGTACTACAGGATAAATGTCATGTGATTATTATTACGCATGTACAGCGCCGGACTGCAGTTTGAATATTACTTCTACACGCCCTTGCTTTAATCATGCTTTAAACTTGATAAGTAATTCCTTTGACCTTGGACGTCCATGAAATCGCCCCCCGTAAAGTAAAAGTCTAGATCCGCCCCTGTGACCAGGTGATGCACAGCTCTTGTTTCTGTTGTGGCAGCTCTAAATTCGCCTCATCTGCACTCGTTTTAATGAGACGCAGTCTTGACTGCATGGCTGGGAGTGAAAAGCAGTAATTAAACCCATCAAATGTCCGACGCTCGATACGGACAGTTTTCACCAGCTCGCGAAAGGGTTACGAGGTAATTAATTACTGGGCTAGATCATTATGGGGCGCACCAATTAGAAGGTGGAGCCGGTGGGCGTCGTATAGTTCTGTTTGTGATCGGAGAGAAGTTGAATCATCTGATCAAATCCTTCACTGGTCAGCTGCCAGATTATCGACGAAAGCGGATTCACTTACACCAATGACTTCCGTTTGAATATCGACTCTTCAGTTACATATCGCACAAGGTTTAGGGTGCTCTAGACAATGCATGGTATATCTGTATAAATATTTATAGGGCCTAATGCTTGTGTTATAGAACTGTTCAAGTCAATGTGCAATGTGCTTATTCGGTTTGGCAGCTCTGTACATAGCAGCAGCTCTGACTCCTTCTCTCTTTCTCTCTCTGTGTCTCTGTGTGTCTCTCTCTCTCTCTCTGGTACTCTTTCTCTTTCTCTCTCTCGCTGTCTGTCTGTCTGTCTGTCTGTCTGTCTGTCTGTCTGTCTGTCTGTCTGTCTGTCTGTCTCTCTCTCACTCACTCACTCTTTCCCCCTCTCTCGCTCTGATCTTCTGGCAACCGAACTTGGTTCCTCAATTGGTATTTCTGGACAACCCCTCTGACACGACGTAGCGCTCGTAAAAAGACTAGTGCCCTGTGCTTACGATTCAGTTCTCTCCAGTGCTCATGACTCTCACTAGGCGCTTTCCTGTAAAAAAAAAGCGCCTGAACCCCTAAAAGACTCGATTTATCTGTCTTTGCAGTCGCCTCCAATTGGCTCAGCAAGATTGAGTTGGAATCTCTTCATCTGAGGTTCCCCTAATTCAATACTCCTCCTCTGTTCGTGACTTAGGAATTGTCCTTCATCCTACCGTCTTATTTACTGATCAAGGTAATCTTGTGTCCCGATCCTGCTTTTATCATCTACGCCAGTTCCGATCCATCCGTGAGTCTCTTTCGCTTCATGCTGTCACTGCGCTGGTCCACCCTTTGATCTGCCCACATTTCTGCCTTCATTCTTGATTCCCTCAAGTGGCTCCATGTCCAACGCCGCATTCAGTCTAAAACCCTCGCCTTATACACAACTGTCTCACCGGGTCTGCTCCGTCTAACCGAGGCCTAATGATTTTTTGCACCCTATAGTTTCTTCCATACCTCTTTGCGACCTTCGGGCCGTGGCCTTATTGATGTCCCTCGTATACACGCTCTTCCACGGTCCAAATCCAAGAGCTTCGCGTATGTGGGTCCCTCTGCTTGGAACTGTCTACCTTTGTCTCTCGGCTAAGAGCTTCTTGTCCTCTCCCCTCTCCAGTTTCGTAGATGCCTGAAACCTTCCTTTTTGCCAGTGATGCGGTTTGAGAGCGCCGCTGATCTGAGTGGCGCTATATGAGCAGTGATGGGCACTAAACTATTTTTTAAGTTAAACTAAAACTGTTTTCCAACTAAAAAAATAGTTTAACTAAAGTTGGCAACTGATTTTGGAAATTAGTTAACTAAACTAAAAAAAGTAGTTGACCTTTTTCCAACTTTTTACGACAAACATTTTCACAATAACAGAGGTTAAGTGAACTGTATAATAATGCAGAGCGTCAATGACAATTTCACCTTCAAACTATGCAGTGTGTACTGTTCTGGCACACAGCTACAGGCGTACTGTAAGTAGTGTATGAATTTGAA
>OY744608.1:10619948-10772448 GCA_963556255.1 Allolobophora icterica
CCAGCCGAAGGCCACCCACGCGTCCCTCAACGCGGGGGTCCAGGCAGGCAGCCAGCAGTCGAACGGTGCCCCTCATCCATCAATCTGACCTACCGACCGGGAGGCCAGCCGCTGCATCCTTGGAAAGCGCGAGTGCATTTCATTAGGGCAACTGCCCGGTATAACTGTTGTTTCTAGTCTGCTGCTGTCAGTCCCGCTGGAGAAGCAGACAGAGGAGGCTCTGCAGGTTGTGGCCGTATTTATGGTTCGCGCCTCAGACTCCCATTTCAGTGTGAGTGTGCACGTTTAAAAATGTGTTTCACAAGTGTAAACAACAACAACAACAACAACAACAACAACAACAACAGCAACAACAAGAACTCAAGAAATGCTAATAATAAGAGTATACAATACTAACTTACATTAAAAAGCGTAATGGTAGTTGTGGTGGTTAAAATGGTAGTAGTAGTAATAATACGAATAAAAGTAATAGCAGTAGTAGTGGTAGCTAGTAGTGTTGTAGTAGCCTATAGCAGTAGACGAAAAAAAATGATAGTAATAGTAATAATGATAATAATAATAATAGGATAGGCCTACGGAGGTAGGCCGATGTGCAGAATGATGGACAGCTCATTAGTCAAAGCGTTAGTCTGTATCTGGTCCTATCAGGAAATTTATCAGCAGAAGAACGATTTAAAAGTTGAATTAGAAACCAAGGATTTTGTAGCTGATCAGAGGAGTGGATATTGAGCGCATTCATTTGTGGCGAAGAAATATACATCCAATCAATCAATCAATCAATCAATCAATCAATCAATCAATCAATCAATCAATCAATCAATCAATCAATCAATCAATCAATCAATCAATCAATCAATCAATCAATCAATCAATCAATCAATCAATCAATCAATCAATCAATCAATCAATCAATCAATCAATCAATCAATCAATCAATCTTGATTCACAATGTTAACAACAGTGACGTTATAACAAGTACTGTACTGAAGCCCTAAAGTGATTATAAATCCCGCTAACTTGGGACTCATTGACACAATGAGTATAATAGCTAAATTACTATAGCGGACAGACGTTAGTAATAAAGTCTTGAAATGGAGGAAACCACTTAACTACGTAGCTTAACACACACGTGCACGCGCACATAAACACATGCACTCCCATACATACATACATACACACATACATACATACATACACACACAGATCTGCTTATTCGTACATACATAACTAGCATACATGCATACATACATACATTATATTCATAGATACATACATACATAGTAATCTGCAATATACATAGGCTATATACGTCATACATAGATAATACAAACATAGTAACTAGCAATATACATATTACACACATACATACATGCAGTCATACATACATACATAGTGATTAGCAATATGCATACATACATACATACATACATACATACATACATCATACATACATACATACATACATACATACATACATACATACATACATACATACATACATCAATCAATCAATCAATCTTTATTTATTGAGATTCACGACAATTACAGTATGTTATGAGCATCCGATAGACGTGAAGTGCCTAGTACAATTACACATTGGTATGAAACAATTTAACAGTGAAAGCACTTAGTAGCCTTTAGTAAAAATAGACAATTTCATATCACGTATTGCCATATAAATTTAACATACAGTATACTTAGCAGGTTATTAGTCGCGAATAGCAAAGGGTAACCCTAAAGGGATGGAAGTCCCGCTATCCAGGGAAGCCCTGCTATTTCTATTGCAAATTAAATGATGGCAGCTGAAAAGATCCAATATCGGATACATGATTTGGTAAACATAAGTTATATGTAAACTGCATGGGTACTTTTTAGGTCTTAACTAAGTCTAACTAATAACGCTTAACTAATAAGGCTTACAGTATATAAAACAAGTATATAACCCAAAAAGAAGCCCAACAAAATTGGCTTCCACGGGTCCAGACTAAGACTATACATACTCATTTGTTGGCAACAGCAGTTAAAGGAACAAAAGAAAATAAGAACACAACTCTTACATTTGACTCCGCCGTTGTCCACAAACAGGATATGTACTAGCACAGGGAAGCAGAAGTCTCAGGATAATTATTCATTAATTAAAAACAATCTTAGGTTCTTTTTGAAGGTGAACTTGTTTTTCGCATTTCTGATTTCCAGTGGTATAGAATTCCAAATTCGCGGACCGGCTGACTTGATGCTAAATTTTCTCAGATTAGTTCGAGCTTTGGTTGGTCGATAGAGTGCAGCACCTCTAGTATAGTGATCGTGTATCTCTGAATTTAAGATGAAATACCCATCAAAGGAGGCTGGTAGCAGTTTCTGATTATAGGCATATAGCAGCTGGGCAATTTGTAGTGTCTTAATTTGATTGAGGTTTAGAAGGTTAAAGTCTTTGAATATTGGTTTAGAATGAACTGATCGACCCGCCCCCACTATCATTCGAACTGCTCTTTTCTGCAATATTACCAGTCGTTGTAGAGGAGAATCGTAATTTGAGGCCCATATTAAGTTGGAATATGAGAGATAAGGAAGGATTAGGGAGTTATATAGGCACAATCTGATATTTATAGGAAGCATTTTAGAAACTCTAGAAATTATTCCTATATTTTTGGCGATTTTTAAGGATATATAGTTAATATGATCCTTCCAACTTAGATGATTGTCAATGAAGACACCCAGAAACTTTATAGAGTCCACTTTGGTAATAGGTTCATTATTAATGGATAGTTCACCAATTATGGGCTTAATTTTCCTGTAAGATTTAAAAACTATGTAATTTGTCTTTTTTATGTTGAGTGTTAATTTGTTAGCGACAAACCAATCATTAACTTTGCAAAGCTCCGCATTGACAGAATTAATAAGGGTAGCCCAAGATGTACCAGATTGAAAAATGCTGGTATCATCTGCAAAGAGAACAAAATAGAGAGAAGTGGAAATCTGTGCGAGATCATTTATATATAATAAGAATAAAAGAGGTCCCAGGTTGGATCCCTGGGGCACCCCCGAGGAAATTATTCCCGGTTGTGAGTAAGCTCCATTGCAACTTACTATTTGGGTTCGTGATTCTAAGTAGCTTTTGAACCATTTAATCAAATTCCCCCTAATTCCCAAATTAATCATTTTTTTTATTAGTATGTTATGGTCTACAGAATCGAATGCCTTAGCTACATCGATAAATATCCCTACTGCATATTCGTTATTATCAAGGGCTTTAGAAATTTTATCCTCCATGTCGATCAGCGCCATGAAGGTAGAGTGTCCAGACCGGAACCCATGCTGAGAGGGATGGAGAGTTTTAGTTTTATTAATGAAGGAGCTAAGCCTATCGTGCATTACCTTTTCCAAAAATTTAGCAAAAAAAGGTAATATGGATATTGGTCGGTAGTTCTCACAATTTTGCTTATCACCTTTTTTAAATACTGGTATGACCTTGGCCGCTTTTAACTGATCCGGTACAATTCCATTTAGCAAAGAGGAGTTGATGAAGAGCATTAATGGATATACAATTAAGTGCAGGTTAGGTAATGCTATATATGGGTCAATGTCATCCAATCCTTTTGAGTGGGTTTTTTTCATACCAAGTCCAATATTCAGTATTTCCTCTTGTGAGGTAGGGAGAAGTCCCATAGATGATTGGGTGGAAGCAGGCAAGTAATCCTCAAACGTGGTCAATGCAGGAGGTAATTTGCTAGCCAGATCTCTCGGTATATTAATAAAGTATTCATTAAATGAATTTGCTATTATCTCAGAGTTATCGACAGTAACGTTGTGAATTACCAAAGAGTCAATTCTCATGCGCTTATTATCCAGCTGAAGGGCAGAGCGAATTAATTTCCAAGTAGATTTAAGATCATTATGGTGTTTTAAAAATTCTTCTGCATAATAATTTCGCTCAGCGGCTATTCTTAAAGCTTTGAATTTATTTCGATAGATAGTGAACTTGCTTTTATTGTCTATAGTGGGGTTTTTAAGGTATTTTATATATAGTCGGTTTTTTTTCCTGGTAGATTTTAGTAGACCCACAGTCATCCAGGGATTCCTTAACTTATTATTTTTGCTTGTGCGATTTTCCTGAAGTGGAAAAGCATTATCATAAAGCCGTTTATATTTTTGGAAGAAGCAGTCATAAGCTTCATTAGTCCTACCTTGTAGGGAGTGTTCTGCTACTAGATCCCAGCTTTCCTCTTTCAGTGCCTCTGAAAATTTATTTAGCCCATTAGATGTAATAGATCTACGGTCATTGCATGTAGTTTTAATAGTAGGGTTGGACTCAAAGGAAAATTCGGCAATGATGGGCAAGTGATCTGAGATATCAGAAATAATAATAGAGGCCATAGTACGCTTAGACCAGGCAGTAGTCAGTATATTATCAATCAGTGTTTTAGTAGTGGGAGTAATTCTTGTAGGCTTGGTGATGACTGGGAGGTAATGGTGAGCAATTAAAATATTATAATAAAGACTAGTTTCTTTATGATCATTTACTTTTAGCAGATCAATGTTATAGTCGCCAAGAAGTATTATATCTTTAGATTTTGATTTCAGGGTAGATAATAATTGGTCAAATTCAGCAATGAATACATCAAGGCCAAGTCCAGGTGGACGGTAAATGACACCTATTACGGGTACACCTATTACATACATACATACATACATACATACATACATACATACATACATACATACATACATACATACATACATACATACATACATACATACATTCATTCATTCATTCGAAGATTTATATAGCGCCTCTTCAAGGGAACTACTCAGAGGCGCTCCCGACACCAGCACGTTCATATAAGACAGTTTTAAGTTTTGCAAGAAATATGCCAGGGGTGACCCCAGGGCACATGCGGAGCTCTAAGGGAAGTCTATTCCAGACTACCGGGCCCACCACTGAAAAAGGTCGACTTTGCATAGTCGTGGAACGAGCAAATGGAACTAAAAGAATACATACATACATACATACATACATACATACATACATACATACATACATACATACATACATACATACATACATACATGCAGACATAGATTCACACATACAAGTATACATAGGGTATACATAAAAGGTGATGTCTTTCTTCCTTACTTACAGAGACAAGACCACGTGACGTGGCATCTTTGCCGGGTTTAACGAAGACGCATTTACTGTCGAAGAAGCGGCGGAAGTCGCGAACGGCCTTCACCAATCAGCAGATCTACGAACTGGAAAAGCGGTTTCTCTGCCAGAAATACGTCACCTCAACGGACCGTGACCAGATCGCCTCTTCCCTCGGAATGACCAACTCGCAGGTCATAACCTGGTTCCAGAACCGCCGGGCCAAACTGAAGCGCGACCTCGAGGAGCTGAGGGCGGACGTGACTGCCGCCAAGACCCTCGGAACGGAACCTTCATCGTCCGTCTTGGCCCACCTCGAGGAACTGCTACAAGCGACGCACAAACCCCCGTCGAAACGAAAAGGGGATCAGTCAACGGGGACTGGACGTAAGGATGCCCCCCACAAAAAGGACGATCGATCGAAATAAGAAACCTCTGCCCGCATGGAGCTCAAAATTATAGGACCCATATGCCCAAACTGGATCCGAATAGAGCCCTTATGGGTCCCGTCTAATGTCCATGGAAATGCAGGAGGGACGACATCTGCGAGCGTCCATCTGCTGAAATTCCAGGACGGGGAAGGGAAGATTCTGTGACGGTAGCCTGGTCAGTGGTCTGCGGTGGGCTGCATGGTGGCTCCCACTGAAGTCCATCATTGTCCACTCACTCACTGTCCAGCGTTTAAAACTCGAATAATCGCGTTCTGTAACTCGCAAATGAGTTTATTTATAGCAAAATCTGTATGTAATGAGATGTATATTAAGACACGTAATTTATAAATATCTAGCGCCTTAAAGAATCTCTCCATAGCGTTGCAGTGATCGCTGTCCAGTTCAGCTGTGTCAGTATGAGAATTGTAGAAAAAAAACTGGGGGGGGGGGTTGGACCTTGATTCATGTGGAGTTTGGGTGTGAAATGAAGACTTTACTATGGGGTCCTAAGAAAGACTAGGGGGGTTGAACCCCCCCCCAAAACCCCCGACAATTCTCACCCTGAGCTGTGTACAGAAGGTTCTTCCAAAGTAGGTCTGTGCGATACCACGCACAAGACAACACGTTGCGCCCAGGTCTCAATTTGATGGATACAAAAACGCCTCGGAGTATATCGTGACTACCGCAACGCATCACCCATCTTTGAATGCCTGGCGTATGTCCAGTCATATTTATAGTTATAGGTGTAAACTTTGTACATTATTGAGACGGTGGTTTCCGGTCACCCCACTTTTAGAAGTGGTGGTGACAGTCACCACCATTTTTGGTCCTGTGCAGAAATATTTTTTGTGACTTAACAGCGTTATTTTGGTTTGAATCAAGTTCGAGCAACGACAGTGTTATGCCTAACGGCGGTGTATTCTTGCATAGGCTACTCTGTCAACTATCGCAATGCTGAAAGATGCCTTCACGTTAGCTTACTTACTTATTGTTTTCATTTTGCATAAATTGGTGACATCATCCATCTATAGTTGAAGTTGACAACGGAGGAAAGAATTGGTCATTACTCATAACCCCGTTGTGGGGTAAAGTTAGGCTATGTCCTTGGCTACAGCTATAAATGTAAATGTAGGCCCTACACGATTTTATATAGCGACCGTGTGAATAATATATGCCTACCCAAATAAAAAATAGGCCTACGTACAGCAGTTCATAAATATTCGTACATTTATTCTCACCGTTAGGCCTATTGGTTGAGAATAATTTAGTAAATTTCTGCAATAAAAATATCCAGCTTCCACTCGCAGGTAGGGCCTATACTAGGCTATAGGCCCTATAGCCTATAGTCGCACAAAGTGCATAGGCTACAGTACTAAACCTAACCCTAACCCCTAAGTATTTATGAACTGGTGTAGGCCTACAGTATTGGGATTTGGATAGGCCTATATGCCGACCGTATGGCCTCGACCCTGCTCATTTTTCAATGAATTGATCGGGCGAGGTCCTTCACCACCGCCGCCTGTTTGAATAGGCACCACGCCATTTAAGGTCCCCGTGTACGGACCGTGCTAGCCCGAGATCGGTCTCTGAAATAAACCACCTTCGGGAAGCGAACCGCGATCCCCATGCTCTCTTACACAGACGTGTCACATAGGAGTATGGGACGCAGCCTACGCTGTGCGGCGTCTTCGTCGGATTCAGACGAAGTCGATTTGAGGACATTCGTGCCTGCATTTTCTCGACAGTTGCCCGCGTCAACGACCCAAGCACGCAGGTTCGTCAGAGGAACAGTAGGCCTAACTTTAGTACATGCTGAAAGACCCTTGCTCCCGGAACAGTTATGATTGGTCGTGTATACTGCATAGAATGTCTTATTCTTCATTATGCACTACAAAGCGACATCCATCGAAGCAAGGAATCTATATTTAAGTCCTTGCCATCGAAGGAGTGAAGCCAATTGAGGTCCACTATCAGATGGTACAGGCAGTCTTGTTGTCAAGACCTTAAACCTCAAGACCAAGACCAAGACCAAGACCTTGAACCTCAAGACCAAGACCAAGACCAAGACCTTGAACCTCGAGACCAAGACCAAGACCAAGACTTTGAACCTCGAGACCAAGACCAAGACCAAGACCTTGAACCTCAAGACCATGACCAAGACCCAAAAAATCGAAATCAGAGATTCAATTCTAAAAATTCTAAAAATTCTAAAAATTGTAAATTCGGAAGATTCCCTATTTTAATGAAAACATGAGTCTTTTATTTTATTCAAGCAAATTAACTTTAAATGCTAACTGCAGAGAAATCCGAATTTGTATTCAAAAGTCCTTCATGCAAACTCTTATACCAAATGCCTTTTGTATTTTATAAAAACCAATTCGCTCAGAATTTTCTGACCAAGACGTGCGTGGCAGGCCTCATAAAAATTCCGCCATGTGAAAAAATACGTTCTACAGGTGCTGAAGTCTCTGACACACACAGAGTAGCTTTTCAAGCACTGGATGTAAAGGTACAGATAGTGAGTCCTTTTGGAATCTTCCCATGGTTTATCATACCGTCTGATACAGAATATGCTGCTGCTGCTGCCAATGGGTTTTCCTGACCAACAAGACTTGTATCCATCCATAGATATTGGTCGTATGATGCAAGCAGGCTTGATACAGAATTCTTGAGTTCTGTAAATGACTGTTCATATTAACAGCCGGTCTTGGTCTTGGTCTTGCGAGACCAAGACCAAGACTTTGAACCTCAAGACCAAGACCAAGACCAAGACCTTGAACCTCAAGACCAAGACCAAGACCAAGACCTTGAACCTCAAGACCAAGACTTTTAAAAACGAACTCGAGTGCACTCGAGACCAAGACCTTGGTCTCGAGGACAACAAGACTGGGTACAGGATGTCAGTGTACATATTTAAGTCGTCGTGGTTGACTGAATCGAACGTGGGACTTATCCTGAGAGAGCAAGCAGCGTGACGTGTCCAGGATTAGTGCGAATCAATGGTAAGTGCACGATGGTAAGAACTGGGGAAACGGTTTCCAGGAAGAAAAAGTTTTGGACGAGCAAAAAGCTTGACTGTATACTGGAGGCCCTACTCATTAAACACGACAATGCCACACTGGTATGCATGTTGCAGTTTTCTGCAGGCGTTTATTATGGTGAGATACGAGACCAAGACCAAGACTTTGAACCTCAAGATCAAGACTTTGAACCTCAAGACCAAGACTTTAAAAACGAACTCGAATGCACTCGAGATCCAGTGTTTAATCTAGCCCCCCTCTTCTGGGAGGGGAAACAAGGTTTGTGGGGGGACCAACGAATTTACACGACTTTTTTGGTAATCCATATATCTTGAAAGAGTTTCAGACTTTTCTAATTTCATCTTCAAAAAAAGTTGATGACTTTTTTTAGACATTCGTCCGACTTTTAAGACTTTTTCTATGCGAATAATTACAAAAATATATAACTCACATGTATCATGGGTGGAATCTCCCTTCCCACAAGGTCTCTAGTCTCTCTACATTATAATATTGCTGGCCTCTGGGGCGGAGGAACATAAATCCTGGGGGGAATTCCCCCAAAAAGGTGTCTAGATTAAACACTGCTCGATACCAATGGTCTCGAGGACAAGACTGATAGGGTCCATTGGCCTATAGGCATTGTTATACAGCGTATAGTCAGGTAGTCCTACGCAATGGTCAGTCGCAGTTGTTGAGATGTCTGGCTCCATCTACTGAATGTCGAGACAACTCGTGGTGCTGAACTCAACGATTCTTAACTGTTGTTAATTGTTTCTATATGCAATTGGTTTATCGAAGACGCATTTAGGCTTACTTTTGCCGCCTTGAAATTACTTAATTATCTTATAGGCCCCTATACGGTCTAGAGACCTGAAATGGCGTGGCACTAATAATACAACCAGAGCGTCTGATTTAAGGCGAGCGATCGATCGCTCTCCTTGGTCGCTCGCCTAGCAAAGATACCGGCGAGCGATTTACCGCTCGTCTAGCCGAAGGCTTCTCACCGTCGGTGACAGTCGTTCGTCGCTCGCTGAGTTTGAGTTAGACTCCAAGACGATAGACGAACCTGGAGCCAGACCATTATTTTATTTACCTAATTGAGATTACTTTAATTTACTTACTTGCGGCTGCGGTGAATGCGTACCGTGACCTGTCCTAATTAGGCCTACTGTTGAGTGATCACTCTAATTTCGTGCAATATGATTGGCCATAACAACACGGCCGACACCTCACGCCGCGTGACATCATCCGTAACATCACCAATTTCGGAAATTATTTTAAACAACAATGGCGGCGAAGATGAGCAAGTCGAATAATAATGTACAGTTGAGCACGTATCTCCATCTGCATATAGGCGACTCGTTCGAAGTCGATGCAATCGAAATAGAAAACCGTAGGACTGTGAACAAAATTTGCTGCAAGTCCTGCAGAAAGCACGCCGACAAAATTCGACTGGTGAAATCAGCCGTCACACGTCATCTTACGTCAATGGTAGGTTTCTATTGAATGTTCATTCATTCTTTCTGAGAATTTATGTAGCGCCTCTCAAAGAGACCTACTGAGATAACGGAATTGAAGTGAGATAGGCCTACTAAATGATTACTATATGCAGCTATAAGAACGAATACGATACATAAAATACGCTGTACACAAAAGCTCCCAAGGTCGATCGGGCATCGCTCGCCTACTCGATCCAGCGCGATCGATTTTCAACCCGCCTACTATTTTTAAATCAGACGCACTGAATAAAACCCGGTCAATAGAATTGAAAACTGAACAGGGTCGAGGTCATACGGTCGCCATAGAAACTGTGGCCTACGCTTAAATATACATTTCTGCCCGCTGGGTCACCTTACCTCCGACTGAAATAGGCCTATGTTTTGCCCATTCATCTTCACTCCTAATTACCACCTCCCTCAAAAGCAGGTCGACCACAACTCTGGACGTTTAGGCTGATCTTCCTTTTTAGACATTTTATAATCAAAAGCTCTTGTTTGTATTTATAACAATGGTTATATACCTGCATACGATATTTATATGAAAAGCTCTCACCTCAGTGCTTAACGTTTTGCCAACACTTCTAGTTAGCTCGATATTTTTCATGGAGGCATTCTCTGACAACAGACGCAAAAACTTAGCAGTCAAACTGAGAACTGGAAGTGGAAATTGCACAGGGCCTATCTGAAGAGGAGAGGAAGATTGTGATCCGAATCATACAATGGTTGGCCATTTTAGGATTTACAGCAATAGATGTTAGCATATTTACCAAATGTTATCCATTTAAGGGATCAGGTAAACACGAATGGCCATGGTGTGGGTAAAGAAACTCATTCGGACTTACCATAGGCGTAGACTCTGGGGGGAGCTGGGGCACGTCCCCCCTAATAATTGAGATGGATTTTACACCCAATGCAACATGTAGAAAAATAACATAATAACTAATCAGGAGCTATATCAAAAACAGATAATAGATATTTCACATACAGTATTCCTACATTTATCAAGTATCGCCTGAATGTAAATACTTGATCATAGACGAAACACATACGACTAAGGACGTACGATAATCTTCCGACTACACAGCACAAAAAACAGTGCTGCCTTTTATTTTCACCCAACAGTTCCAGAAACCAGAACAAACATCTCGTGTTATGATGCGCAAGACATACGTAAATACAGACATACGCCTCGAGCTACCAATGGAGACAACTGACCTTAAGTAGTAATAAAAATCGGATATCGTCTACCATGTAAGTGACTTAAGCGAGTATACATTCACGAGTTAGACAATTCATGAAAAACAGTAACTGTCTCCTTCATCAATATGCACTTTGACTCAAGCAAATACACACTATAGACAATTTATAACAAAACTCAAGCTGTAGTTGTTCCCTACAGATGCACAGTAACTCACAACTACACCAGAAAGCGGTTGCTAATAATTTCGAACAGAGAAACCGCATCCTGTTTTAAACTACATGTACATTTCTCTGTTCTTTTAATTTTAGTCTAGTCCACAAACCCGAAAGTATGTAACTAAATGAGAAAAACTGGCTTATACAATACACCAGAGCTCTTACAGATGTGCAAGGTTGCATAGTGATTGTCAAAAGGGGCCTAACTGTACACATCTTAATACGTATCAATATCTGCACAGAGATAATCCAGAACACGCACATGTTAAAAACAGCAGAATGCATACATACTTGGATGCAATTGGGCTCAAGATCTGATTTGAATTTTTAATAGTATCCGATTATGTACTTACGATGAAAATTATCCAAAACCTAAAAATATGTAAATTTTTTGATGATTAAGTGAATGCCAAATATTCATCCTGATTTCCCAAATCAGACAATTATTAAAATTCAATACTATGCACGAATTACTGGAAGCTAGACGCAAAATAATCCACATGCTAATGCACTTGTTAGATGCAGCAGATGACTAAGTACTTACTTATCAACTTCACACGGTAAAGTCACATTTCATGTCAATGCACACAACATTTCTTAAAACAGAACTCCCATCCAATCAAAAAAAGCCTGTAAAAATTCACTTTTCGTACTCAAACCTACATTCAAACATAAACAGCGATTTCCTGTCGGAAAAGAAAAGTTCAAAATCAACATATCAAGATCATTTCATAGCAAGATCACCGATAAAAAAACGCAAATTAATAACACTAACTGGCAATAATACTCACTGGCAATAACACTAACTGGTAATAACATTCACTGGTAATAACACTAACTGGTAATAACATTCACTGGTAATAACACTAACTGGTAATAACATTCACTGGTAATAACGTTAACTGGTTAATAATATGTTGCCAATGCCACAACAAATGCCAAGTGCATGCAAATACAGAATGTCAATATACATCTGTTGTTTTTCTTAAACTTTAATCAGTCGTATTCCGACAGGCAAAAACTCATATTTCCGGATGTCATTTAATGCCACAAAACTATAATCAAATAGGTACAAAAGCAATACAAGGAAAAACTTTTAAAAATTTACACAACTGCATTGCAAGCGTCTTTTACGGCGAGCAGACTGCGACTACGCAGTTTTGAGCTCAGTCATTGCATCTCTGTTTAAATAGGCCTGACCCAAAGTCAGCGAAGTCCAATGCAATCAACATTCTGTTACAAAAAAATGTAACAAATTATCAAAATACATAAAAAACAATGAAACCTGATGATTTGGACCACACTGCCAAGACTATTACCTAAAACCTCACTCAAAAACAGCACTCACTCACCAGCAACAGATAGATACAGCTATCATTAAGACCATGTATTAATTAGATAAACTTATCAAGATCTTTCCTCTGGCAAAATTACAAATATCGAGACCAGTCAAAAGAATTTTATTTTATTTTTTTATTTTTTTATTCCGGATATTTCTATAGCGCCTCTCGAAGTCTACTACTACTCAGAGGCGCTCCCAACTACAGCATTGGTATACTGTGTCAGAATCTTCACGCCGAAGCGCCACGAGCAATTGCGAGTGAAGGACTTGCCCAAGGTCTGTACGCAGCGGCTAGAGTGGGATTCAAACCTGCAACCCTCTGGTCACAAGGCGCCGAACTTACCACTGAGCCACCGCACCCCAGCTGGTAAAAACAATAACCACGTAAGCATTACTAATGTTATTCTTATCATCATGTTGCATTACTAACGTTATTCTTATTATCATGTTGTATATGTTTAGTAGACAACCGGAACAGATTTCGGTCATGGTTCTCATCAAGAAATCAACTACAGATCCCTGGTCTTCCACAAGGTCTGGTGACTATTCCTTTTTACCACAGGACCCACTGCATGGAACAGTCCTGCTGACCATGTGAAGAATGTGCCAGCCATCTCTGGAGACATTTAAGTCACATCTCAAACCTTTCTGTTTAAACAACCATATGACTGCCATCGAGTCTTTGAACTTATTTACAGCACCCTTTTCTGTGGCCTCGACTGTGCTACACAAACCGTCTTATTATCATCATTATTATTATTATTATTATTATTATTATTATTATTATTATTATTATTATTATTATTATTATTATTATTATTATTGTTATTATGCACATATCGATACGAACCGAGGCAAAAGACGACAAGAACAATTGCACTTATTTCATCATACACAAGTATTTCCTGTTCATCTGAATCCACTCTTGGCCAACTACTACGTTTACCAGGTTAGAGTAGAGTTACCGTAGAAATTATCCTTTTCAACCATTCAACAATACTGTCCAGTAAGTTAACAGCTTAACCACACACAGTTCGGCTGCACAGTGATTGCAACAATCACTAAAGCAATTGTTGCTATTTCCTATATTCATAAGGGGCCACTATCAAATAATAGACAGTAATCGATGGTGTAAAGTAACAACGTGTTAATGACTTGCACAAGTATCAATACACAGTGACCATCTCAAGGTCTCATTTAGAGGTCCTAAATGCAGTGACTTGCATCAATTGACACACCTTGAGCTGCAATGCAATGTTCAGACTATTGTCTTCCATGTAAAAATTAATTTCCAACAAGCTGCACCAACATCTCGTAACCTGATTATCATCTCAACCGTTACAAAGAAGATGCTGACCAAAACTCTCAAAAGAAAAATCAACATTTTCTTCATTTTCTACATCTCAAATAAATAGCCACTTCAGTCAACCTCACGAAATTTAGCGTCGAAGGAACATCCAAAACACACTAATTACGTACAGCAAAACTCAAGAGCGCAGAGAAATAACATAGAAAAATCAACACTACCATAACCCTTTAATGACGAGCAAGTACTAAAATGCATGGAAAACTAATGCCTCTTGTCGTTAAAGGATTAACCCAGGCCAAAGACGCAAATCTCCAACACACAAGTTTAACCAAAGTTCCTCAAAACGTCATGAGACACACATATCAGACATGTAAAAAAGCACCAAATCATAACTTTGTCCAATGAAATTTTTGGCCCACATTTGCCAAGTATGTTGTGATTGTAGGGAGAAGGTAGGCAGCAGTGGCATGTTTCACAGAGTTTTGCATAACAGGTGCTCAACACAAGTGAAAGCTGGCGGTTAAGTTCAACAACAAACGAATAATGCATCAACCAATTACGACAGAAACTTGCAACGACTTTCTTTTTTCGCTGTTTAAACAATCAGCAATCAAGTGCGAAAAAATCAATCGCGTACTGAAAAGGATAACCACGTTAAAACTGTCCAACATTCTAATATCTGTTATAATTTGTTCCTTAATTTGTTAAATTTACCACTTTCCAAGTACACAGGTGAATCGGATGATCAGCAGTGAATGACAGACCATTCACTTGATATTCCAACCTCTTCCATATTTCAGCACCAGAAATATTTTTCACAGGTAACGATAAGGGAAAACTGCTGTTTTATTGCAACAATTTTGCGACCATGTGTGACACTTCGGAATTTCCACCAGACAAACATGCTGTTGCAATTACCACTACAATTTGTGTACCTGACGTCACTGAAGAAACAATTGAATGCATGAGCAAGAGCTCTCTTCAGTATTCAAATAGCAAAACTGACAAAGATAAAAAAAACCTGATTATTTCAAACATCCAAATTATACTTCAGTTTCAACAAATCTCGTTATGCTATGGTTGTACAATTGCATGCATACAAGAAAACAGTTCAACTTAAAAAATTCTTATATAAAAACTAATAAAGTAAATATGACAAAACACAAGAAAAAACTGATCTAAACTTTAAGCATTGCACTTAGAAATTCATATGCTGCACTTAAAACAAAACACATAAGATCAAACTTCCAGCCACAACCTGGAGACAAGCGAATAACTTCAGAAATGCTACTAATTCAGTATTTAAATAGTGCTGGGACGTGTATTTCAAGTACTTTTAGGAGCCCCTCAGATGAAATGGATTACTCACACTCCTAACTGAAGACATAGCACACACAATCATGTATCAGAGCAGCACATAGTTGTCTACATTGTTAGTGTGCTATGTCCGTATTCAAATGAAGATAAGTTTGTGCATGCTTGCTGAGCAGAATCCATATAACGATCCTGGGCGATTATTTGTTTGTGCACATGAGCATCTGTCACCAATCAGTATAATTTGGTACCAGCGTAAATTGGAATATAAACAGCAAGTCCTTCAATGCACTGGCCCCATGTCCACGAGTGCGTCCCACGTCCAGAGGTGCATCTACGGTCAGCTCAATGGCTGAAGAGTGGAAAATAAGCGCCTTCCCTACGTCACAGTACGAACATGGGTGCGTTTACTTTACTTACTTTTGATATACTCTTGAACAACATTCTAAAGCGACTGTGCACACACTTGCAATTTAGATAACCAACCTCTTCAATTGTCTTACACATGCAAACACGCAACAACCGACGCTATCATTAGTATTAACAACAACAAAACTTTACTTATTACATTCAGGAAAACCATACACTGTCCATTGTAGCAAAGAATTATTATTATAATGTCTGCATTTAATAGCATCACTATCCAATATTAAATCATAAATAATGGCACTAAACCATCATCCACGAAGGACTTGCATCAGGTCGTCAAGCAGCTACTGCCCCATAGGAGTTATCTTCAAACCCGAGCTCAACCAATCAATTTAACTGTTTCATTTATGAACGATACTGCAACTTATTACAGACTAAATATAAACTATGTCATATCGTTCTAACGTGCAATAAGTTAACCAAATCAAGAGATAATGAATTAAACAACTAAAACAAACTCCAGAGAAAGTTGCGTACACAGTCGCAATAGTTACGCCAATTGCAGACCTAAGCCAACATATATAACAGATCCTGCAAATATGTACCAGACATCATTCATAATACCTAACCATTTGCATGTCTAGAGATAAGATTATATTTGTTCACTTATCAGACAACAAAACAAACACACACACACAAACACACATACACACAGGTGTGCATTCGCTTGTGCATGCGTGCACGTGAAGAACTGCACAAGGTCATATGCATGAATAAACCGGGCACATTAACAACACAAACAGGATATGCGCATACCAACACATAACACCATTCCAACAAATATCGTACATGCACGCACGCACGTAAACATCATCCACAATTTGTCTCAATTTTTACATATATATTTCTACATACTGAGAAACAGATACATACAATTTTAATAAATATATATATAGAGATAAACATGTATATGAACTGCATATTTGGGGGACTTGCACAGAGCAAACGCTGAATGCTTAATACAGATTGTAATTGGCAGCACAGATATAAAACCTAGAGGTGGGCATTCAGTATGACGTCACCTCGACTAATTCTTGATAACAATAATGCTATTAATTTTTTTTACACAATTAGCATTTAATGCATTAAACCTTTCTTTTGCAAAAGCAACCACAACTACAGAAACCTCCTTCTAAAAAGCTTCACTCCATTTTAACTCTTCTGAAAAAATTTGTTAGTAAAAATATTTCTATTCCAAGTTCAAAATGAAAACCGGTAATACTGATTGCATCAATCACAATAATAGTAATAATATTTATCAATTTCATAATACACAAATATGACTAATATGTGAAATATGAAGCTGGAGGCTTCCAAATCAACATAATTTTAGCTTTCCAACACAATAACATACTGTGTTTAATCACGTTTAAGTTTGTTTATGTAACCTGCATGTAACTATATTCTGCATGCATGTAACATTCATGTAGCTATATTATGCATGCACGTATTTATGTAAGTATGCATGTATACTTTGTATATCTATATAAATAAAGAGAAGACTCTGTCTGTCTGTCACAGCGATGTTTGACCGCGATGCATTTCTACAGCTTTGGACCTTTTCACTCCAAACCTTCACTACTGTCTCGGGGTGGGCATTACACACCCAGTGTAAGGCTTCGCGTCCCCCGTTTTCACCGCTTCCATGGTGTCCCGGGCCAAAACCTCTCCCAAACCCCCACTTTTTACCTGGTCCAAACAAATTCGAGTTGACCTATTTTCATTTGCCAGAAGATTCTGTGTGTTTGACCGCCAATTCTCTGTCACCGGCATGCATTTCTAAAGATTCGCCAGATGGTGCAGCCGTAGGGATTTCACTTCACATTAACTTTTGTTGCTTATTCGCTACAGGGATTGAAACTGATAACCCTGGGCAACAGCGGGTAAACCAGCTAGTGTATAATATATATCTACATATTTAGTTATGTGTATTATTATTATTATTAAAGTAGTTTTTATATAGCGCCCCTTCAAGATTGCCTACTCAGGAGCACTCCCAGCCCAACCACGGTCAAATAACGCAGTTTTGAGGACAGTAAGAAACAGGGTGAAATGACCAATCGGTAATTGACGGAGCTTGGTAGGAAGCCCATTCCAGGTCATGGGGGCAGCCACAGAGAAGGCACGGCGCTGCCGTATGGTTGTCCGCACACGGGGATGTATGCATACATGCATTAATTTAATCATGACTTAAAGTTTAACTGATGCCCACCTCTAATACGAACAAGTATATACTACAGTAAAATACTGTATAATTATATATATATATATATATATATATATATATATATATATAAATATATATATATATATATATATATGTATATATATTTTGAATTCACATAGCAAAACAGAGCAACTTAATCTGAAATTGTTAACAGCTGAATTGCAGCTCATTATTTTTGCAACAACGAGGGTTTTAAACACTTTAACGACGAGAGTGTACTAAAAGCGACTGGGAAATCGATGCAGTTCGTCGTTAATGTGTTAAACGGTCTTCTTTAGTTCACAACCCCTGCATGATCGTTGTTCGTGTAACTTTCAACAGACATATCTTTTCGTTATCATTCACTACAAACAAAAGCAAAACAAAAAGACACATGCAATACCCACCACACAACTGGTCTTTCAAAGAAGGAAAGGTATGGCAAGGTTAGGTAAGTTATGGTAAGGTAAAGATGGTGAAGTAAGCCAATGTCACTTCTTATGTGCCTCAATCAATACACACCATAATCTAGTGGTTAGCATGCTGGACTGTCAGATGAGATGTCGGGGGTTAAAACCTCGCCAGAGAAATAAGATCTTTCCAGCACTCTGCTCCACGTGTGCCCACTGGCAAAATGAGTACACTTACAGTACACTGTTGGTGGAACAATCAGATGGTGAGGGAGAGGATTGGCCACCTGCCCTCATATGTCAAGGCTAAGCAAATGAAGTTGTTAAGAATTCATGCCCATCACTGCCTCTTGGTGCTGGCTGCTCTTATTCTCCAGCGAACATCACTTAGCAAAGGAATCATTCAGGTGTCTAGGGCTAGGTGACTTGTTTACCAAGGCAACAAAAAATCAAATCTATACAAAAGCCTTAGGCTAAACAACAGCCTTAGGTTCAACAGCAGTCTTTAGGCTGACTGCAGCACCTGCTCAACACCTACACCTGAGATCATCTGAGTCTTCTTCTAGTTTACAGACTTTGGTTCTGCAAGACAATAAGACCAGTGACAGAAGGAAGCAATGGCCATTACCTGACGGAGATGAGAGTCATAGAGACCAGACGTAGAGCTTGGCAGGATCTCGGCCCCATAGCTTCCACTCTACAAACAAAGCAACAGATTCAAGGACACAATCATTGCATCTTGCCTCTTCTCCCACTTATACTGTCTACAATCACAAGAGGCTCAAACGCACGATTGCTGGATTACAGGCAAACCTCATACTTCAGAACTTCTTTCGACTTCATAAATGGTTGGACAAAAACAACTAAGAATGGTACACGGGTAGAGCATTCTAAGGGTACTTCTTGAGAAACCTCACATTTTACAACCTATTTCTGATGGCAACAATTGCACAGGAAATAAGGAAACGTTGGTATGGCAATCTCACCTTGCGGCACTTGGAAAACCCACAATTAAAACTTCTTTCTGATTGTAACAGTTGTACAAACAAACAAATAATAATTATTATTACCAATTTTAACTGGTATGACAATCTCCTGATACTTTACATAACTTACTTAGGACTACAATAAATTGTCTAACAAAGCCAGCTGTGCAACACTTGTGCAACATGAAGCTAGAAATTTACAAGTCAATTTAAATAGTGCTTTACATTCGACTCTCATCTCCATCAGGTAACAGCCATTCCTTCTTTCTGTCTTCACTCTCACCTTTATCAATCAGGTGCACACAAGCAAGCTATCCTAGTCCGCTACAGAAAACTCTCCGAAATCACCAGCTTAACTCCCCATTACACGAACTGTACACGTCTAAGCTCCATCATCCATAATCTTTGCTCTATCCCCAGAACACTAATCTACAGCTATATGAAGTTAAATTACACCTGGCAGACCTTCCTGCAATACCTCAGCACCTTTGGGTAATGTTGATAACTAACCTGTCCGCCGTTGGAAACCGAACTGACTGTCGGGTAGCTGCCACCTCCGTTCAGACCCATGTACATGTTCTGGTCCTGATTCGGGCAATGGGACGACAAGGGATTAAACGAAGGACCACCTACACAAACAAACACAGTGAGATAACAAAGCAACTCATAACGAACGGTCAAGTCCTTTCCGGACAGTCAACATCCTTCATGCAGAGGAATTCCTATGTAACGGAATAACTGAATCGATGATGACTAATATGCATGAACAGGTATGAGTAAGGTTAATTAATTATGTCCTACTTTTAAGAAAATCTCAGAGCTCAGCATCAAACAGATCTACAAAGATGCGATTTAAGGTATGCTGAAACTGTTACATTAACAATTGAAACAATCATGGCTGTACCTTCGCTGTCTCCGTGATCCAACTTGGAATTGGCTGAGATGGGTGACAACTGGTTGGGTGAATTGGCCCCTGACCTTGACCCAGGCCCTGGGCCGTGCAGAAGACGTGCAGAGTAGACACTGGCCTCCTCCTGTCCCTTGTTGATGTTCTTTTTAAAACGGATTCGCTTGTTGCCAAACCAGTTGGCGACCTGAGCAGCAGAACACACACAGACAGATAGACAGATACAGTAACACTCACACACCAATGCAGACAGATACAGTAACACTCACATACCAATGCAGACAGATGCAGTAACACTCACACACCAATGCAGACAGATACAGTAACACTCACACACCAATGCAGACAGATACAGTAACACTCAGACACCAATGCAGACAGATACAGTAACACTCAGACACCAATGCAGACAGATACAGTAACACCCACACACCAATAAAGACAGATACATAAACACTCACACATCAATACAGACAGATATTTAAACACTCACACACCAATTCCCAATACAATAAAAAGCCTCAGCTTGATTCAGACAACAATTTCGGGAGAACTTGGTTACAAAATCATATCGGTTTAACTAAACAAACTGTTACCTGGTGCTTGCATCTAGACACCAAAGGCAATCCAAATGGTTTATATCTATCCACATAGATCAGAGGCGTATCAAATGCATAGAACACCATCCGTTCGACTTAACTATTATCACCAGGGTACATTACACTAACGAGAAGCTATTCCATTAGGGATCATCGTTTTATTATTCCTTTCCCTGCCACTGTACTTCTTTCCTTCACTGTTCTACAGGAATGTTTGTTTGTACAGTGCTGGCGTTTGTCTTGCACTAATAAAGATTTAATTCCCTGCCTAAATACTCATAACAGAAGAAAAGGCGAAGATAGTTCTGGGCTAAATTCTAATAACTGATCCCTAGTCCACAACACACTGCCCACTAACTGCCACGTGGAGGATACCATGATTCCACCTTTCAACTGTTGATGGGAATATGTTAGTTGGGCTCAACGTGTGTGCATGGCACCACCTCTTGCGACTCGTCTAGTGTACCGTGCATTGTGTTACAAACTGATGTAATTCTAGTTCTTAATAACATTTAACATCACACAGACTATATCTCTGATTTGTCTTGTTCTTTGAGTGGCGTTATATTACAGTTACCTAGCTGGGCTTAGCAAGGCATCCCAAGTTTTTTTGTTTCTGATTCACTCCTTAAAAAAAGCAGTTGGAAAGCTTAACAATGAATGACTAGATAATAATTTTAATCCAGTTTATCTTGCTCTAGATCCATCTCTTCTTCCGAGGTGTACGTGCCAGTATACAACACCAATTCGGTTACGGTAAATGGTTCTTCCAGAAGTCACTCCACTAGTATACAATGCTGCCACGAAAATTCTCCCCTCTGATGCCTCTGTTATCTTGTCTAACAATTTTAAAGTTTCTTAAAAACGACAAATCAACCGAGCCCTTTAATGTCTGCTCTACTCGCTTAAAACTTGAAACCGCACATCGCCACAGGGAATACGTGGAATAAACCTGGTTTCTAAAATCCGGCATTCTCCCCTCGCCTGCACTCCACTTGCCAAATCGATCGAAACCAAACACACGAACATAAACCAGGAAACAAGTCAAACAACACGACATTCGATCCTATGAAGAACTGGAAAGGCAGCATCAATCGTCCTTCAGCGCAAAGACACAAATAACAGAGAGAGGCATAAAAGCCTCTGGCGCCGGCGCCAAGCCGTTTAATTTCAAGTCTCGAAAACGATCCCACTGCTTACTAACAATAGACCGCTTCCAGTGCCTGCCAAGACCATCAGACCAACTCAAAGACCACACAACAGCTGTAAACAAGACTTATATATGACGACCGTGCACAAGATGCTAGGAAATTCTCTGCACTTTGCCTTCTCAATCGCCATGTATCAAGGAACACTTAAAATTATTGATAACAGTCACTATAAGTCTCCACCAACGTAAAACACTATGGAACAATTGGTATTTAAAGACTATCTAGCAACTGGTACACAGGGCAACACGGTGGTCTATTGGTAACAAATACATGTACATTTACACCAAAAACATGAAAAACAAATACACTTACACCAAACACATTATCACACCTATACATGTACATTTACACCAAAAACATGATAAACAAATACACTTACACCAAACACATTATTAAACATATGCATGTACATTTACACCAAAAAGATGAAAAACAAATACACTTACACCAAGCACGATTTACACCAAAAGCATGAAAAACAAATACACTTCCACCACACACATTATCACACACATACATGTGCATTTACACCAAAAACACGAAAAACAAATACACTTACACCAAACTCGTTATCACACATACACACACAGCTCAGCATAATCAGATTAATAGCACAGATGCTAACAAAGTCACAAAGCAGCAACAATTCAGTTTTCCCCATCGCCGTTATCTCCAGATTGAAATGACTAAACGCAACAAGAGGAGATTTTTATGCAAATTGAAACAAAAGCAACGAAGAGAACAGCAGAAGCAGGGAAATCGCATCTGTTCTAAGGGGTCTTATCAAATTTCAGTCGTACTCCATGGCAATTATCTCACCGTCTGCTGAAGCTATCAGAGAGATCATAATACTTCTGACCTTAAGTTATACATTCCCATACTAATTCACCGATAATCAATGATATACGGATATACGTATGATATACGGATCGTAAGAGATTTAAAATCGAATGATCGTAGTTGAAACCTGTGAGACGGTTATGCCGCATTTGCGTGCCAACTCCTCCTTGGCCTCTTCGCTTGGGTACGGGTTGCTTAGATGTGAGTAGAAGTATTCGTTCAACACTTCAGTTGCCTGCTTGCTGAAATTACGTCTCTTTCTCCTAAACACAATGAAACTTCTCCATTTCAATTCACAGTGTCTCATGTAAAACCACATTCAAAGTGTCTCACCACCACCAGTCATCCCTCTCTAAATATGTCTGTAACCTACTCCTAAAGCCACACTCACCACAGCCTAGAAATTCAACAGAATAAGAATGCACGTATGTTGAATGTAAGTATGTATGTGTTTACCGTATGTAAGTAGGTCTTAAGTAAATGTATGTATGTAAGCATGCATGCATGTATGTAGGTATTTAAGAATGCACATGTATGTATGTATAATATGTAGGTATGTATGCATGCATGAATGTATATATGTATGTATGTAGGTATTTAAGTATGTAAACTCTAAGCATGTAAGTATGTAACGTATTTTGATATATATGTGGTGCCATTAATAAGCTCCAAGATGCACTTCAGTTTCAAAGTTCTTTCAACCTCAGCTGCATGCCTGAAAGGACTGCTGGTGATTGATATTTAGTAAATGACATTACATTAACAAACCTTAACACAAAAGAACCAGGATCAACATTCAAAAGCTAGATTTTGTTTGCTTCACCAAGCAAAATAAATCTCTTTAATCTTTCTTAGTCTTATGTAAAAACAACAAATAGGTCGATTCATTCTCTTTGTCTCTATTGTTAGCCAGCCAGAAACTCTTGTAATTTCTACCATATTTACTAAACAGTATCAGTCGGGAAGTGGTATTCCTTCTGTATCCTAGTTGAATCTTACACCACTGACAGTCCATTCTTTTCCCTGCTTTCAGTCTCCCTCGCTGCACAAACTCTCTTTGAACATGCTCCCACCATTCAGATGTTATAGTTTTCATGTTGCAACAAAGCTATTCCCGTCAACGTTAGAAAGCCACCACTCTCAAGACGAACTCTCCTTAACCGCTTCTCTTTGATCACAGCATTCCATTCCAGCTGAGTGTGATTACTGGGCTTAGTTTTTCATCTGACATCACCGAATTAGGGTGAAGGGCACTTGCCACTAATGCCTCTCTCCGAAATGAGCACCCAAGAAGGATTACTGTCTTACCAAATGTGTATTACTTTCAAAGAAATCTTTTCGGATAGATCACCATTGATTCTACTACCACACATAAAAACACGCCTAATCTCGTTCCGACAGACAAATAGGTTAGTACCGAAAGAGGATGGTTTCACCTTGCATCGAGAAATCGCGATCGCAGGATCATAACCGCTTCGCACGTGCTCTGCTTCAGCTGTAGTTCAATCGCCGTGAACTTCCGCCGGATTATGCCCACCATCCGATCAATTTCCTTGGGCGCGATCGGGCGCGTTCGGCTTTGTTCCCTCAGCAGATTTATAACGTGCGTCGTGAATTCGGAACACGCCTGCAAATTTGTTAACGTTTGTTGTGAGCAGCGCAAGCGACGGCTTTTATAAATTTCCGCCCTTTGACACAAAATAGAACAGAACCATTGTGGGACAGTAACAAGGGCCAGACGGTCGATGAAAGAGAAATGACGAATGGAACGTTTAGAAGTACCAACCGTTGGCCGATACACAAGCGATCCCTAACGTGACTGTTTGGCAATGCACGAGTATAATGCCGGGACCCACTGGGACACCGAGATTCTGGAACCTTGTGCATTATGTATGATCGCCAAAGTTGTTCGATCAAATTACATTTTGAAACCTCTATTAAGCTGGTGGTCGTAGTGTTGTTGGTCCTACACCCCCGCATTGCAGATTCAAATACACATGCTTTGCTGGAAACTGATATTGGATTGGTAAGCAGTGCAACTCATAAACAGGTTAGATGCCAAGGAATACACTTAATAATTTCCAGTTCTCTTACCAGACAACTACAATAAATAAATAAATAAAATAAATAAATAAATAAACTACAGTTACAGTCCATGATGAACACAATAAACAATTGCCTTACCTGTCATTACCTATCCTAATAAGGAGAAGGAGGTAGGATTAAAGCTAAATCCAGTATTGATAGAAACTAAATGCTACAATCTGATGTAAATAAAACCTTTAGAAACAAACTGCGAGTTGGCATCTAAATCACGTCACGAAGTATTATTAATCGACTTCCGTGCACAAGTAAATACATCACAGAAACATCACCTAATCGCACAGAAACATCTGTTGGCACGAAATAACCTGTCAGTAACCTAGCCTTATCTCCATGACAAGAACAATGTATCACTGGATGCTGCTGCTGCACTGTTCGCGAGGCATTACGCTGTCATAGAGATATTTTGAAATACATTCAAAATTCAGATTGGCAAGCAATCAATCGACTGAAACAGTTGTTAGCAATTAGTACTCAATCAAACTCATCAATCACTCAAACTGACTACTCTCCTTGTGCTAGTCATTACGTGCTAATAATTCTACAGCATCCAGGACCTACAAAACCAAGTTGAACATGAACAACCTCTAAAAAAATTGCATCATGGTTGTTTTCTGCATTGTCTTGAAGAAGGTTATGGTGTGAAAGAATGAAAAGAAAACACTTTTGTCTTGCTTCATGCAATTTATAAGTTAGCTTTTATCTAGAAACTTGCACACTATCCACGATTATCAAGCTGGTTCCCTGATTCATGAGATTAAAAATGGCAGAATGGCTATTCAGAGCTATGTTTGAATCTAGGTGTTTTAAGTCAAAAACTAGGCAATTCCTTTTGGCTTCTTACCTCAGTACCTGTGCAATAATTGCCTAAAAAATGCTTAATGCTGCCTAGAAATTGGTTGTATGTAATTACGTGAACTGCTTAGTGCAGCGGTTCTCAACCTTTTGAGACTCAAAAACCGCTTATAAATTTTGTGTTCTGGTTGCGGACCACCACTAAAAATTGTGCCAAAAACAAATTAATACAAAAGAATTTTTTTTTCATAAATCCGCGCATTATTAGCTTCATGCTGCCATCTAGCTGATTCTAGTGATTGAAATAAAACAAAAAAATTTAAATTGACAAAATTTGTCTGTGTGCATGCTTATAATTTAAAAAAAATTAATTGTAGATCTTGTTCGTGCTTAGTGAATGATGTCGCTGTTCTTTCACCTTTTGAAACCAATCATCACACTAAAAGAATGAACTATTGTTCTATGTTTAATAAAGGCTTCAAAATGAAAACTCAAACCAAAAGTAAAAATTTGCAACTAACTGTTCAACTGCACAAGCAAAAGCTGTCTCACTGTGAGACTACTATTTTCAAGTCAACACATAAACCGATAGATTCATCAAACAAAGGGCCACACCTTGTGTTCCAGTTAGTATTCCGTAACTCTTAGCTTACTCAGAGGAATTCTCAATTTACCTGCTCATATTTTTCTAGCTCGGTGTGATAGATTTGCCGTATCTGCGTCAGTTTAGCCCTGTAGTCCGAATGCTCAATGGCGTTCTCTGATCCACCAGAGATGGCCTGCGATGCAGCACTGGCGGCCGATGAACCACCTCCTTTCTCTGGTCCAGCTACACCCTCAGCGATCAGCATATTGTCCAACCGCATCAGCTGAGGATCTGGTGGATCCTCGTCCTGTGCTCCCCGAATGCTCAGAACTAAACAAACGTCACCAACAGACCATTAGGAGGAGGCAAATTATGCCCACACTGATGCATACAGTACAGGAAAACAAAAAAAGCACAATGTCAATGAGAAACTTTACCAGAGCTACACGATTTTCGATGTACCTACTGGACTTTTAAAAAGCACATTTTAGAAACCCCTCAAAAGCTGTCACACTGTCAGACTTAGCAACCATATGGTCTTAACTCTCCAGCAAAGCAAGTCTTCTAAAAGCATGAAAGTCTCTTAAAAGCTCATGAATAAGCCGGTGCCCTGTGCTTGGCTTTCGAGTGGTGCTTTAGAAGTTTGGAGATCATGATTACGATAACACATGTCGGTGTACTGTTACTGTAATATTTCAGCACCTATGGGAGCTTTTTAAAATGAGGCATGTAAATGTTCTCATACAACACACTCATTCAAACATACATAGATATACAATACATACATAAATACATACATAAATAAATACACCCATACATACATACATCTCTTAGGAAACAATGACAAATGTAAATAATGGATCCTGGGTCAGTAAAATAGCAGTATCGCAAGGCATGTCCAGTAGAAATGAACCTAATTTAGCACGTAGTGTTACGCAGCTGCTCCAACTCCTCCAACGACCAATCAGGATCTCTACTCACGAGACTGAGAGTCTTCACTCTTCAGAAACAATTGAAATCCTATCTATGATTTAACTCTAAGCACTTGAGCTGACAATTGACACAGTGTTGTGAAGCACTTACGAGAGACCGTGCAACTTACGATGTTACACTAACATGTCGTTGTTACAATTACCCTTACAAACTTTTATGACACACAAGAACAGATTACATGTAACCAGTGCCTTTTTCAGCCGGAACGGCATTCCGGCACCTTTTTTCAGGTACTAAACAATAATTTATTTATTTTAATAATAAAAACAATAGCTTAGTTATTTTAATTTAATTTCAGTGTTTTGAATTGTTTTCAGTGTTTATTGAGACCCCTCCCAACTTCCAATGCCGTTTTTCTCGGGATTTTAGCCCGCCCATTATTATTGCGTTCCGGAACCCATTGTTCCGTTCCGGAACCTTTTTTTCCAGAATAAAAGCACTGCATGTAACACTGCTTGCTCACCCAGTGTCACATAAGCAGCGAGTGCTCACCGTTGCCCGCAGACTCAACAGATTCATTGACACACTCATCCTTGGATTACCCCACAACAATGACGTCGTCGTCATCATTGTGGGGCACGGTAGCTTATAATGACTGAGAAGCATACAGGTTTGAGTCTTCTCCTAGGCAGTTACTGTGTAGAGGCCTTGAGCGAATATTTCAGGCACAATTGCTCAGCACCATTGATGCTCTATGTATGGTCATGTGTGCAACAATTCTGAGCTTCGAATACATAAAATATAGCTGCATTTAAATATCTGTAAGGGCTAACTATTATTAAATCAAGTTTTCAACAGAAAAGTTCAGGAAATGGTGGTAGGCAAGACCTGCAATTGTGTTCTCGTGCAACAAATGTCTGGTAAAAGCCAACACTAACGGAGCCAAACACACAAATCATCTGATAACAAAAGCCCACACAAAGTGCTGTATTTCTACAACACAGTGGAAACAGCAAAGTCCAAAGATGGCGATGCTGATTGTCTTGCACTTCTACAACATAATGTGTCCGAAGCTTTCTGTCGTGTCTGCCTGTAGGCAACAGCACCTGTGCCTATTACCAGACAATAATGTTTCTTGGAGTGCATAATATTAGAAAGTATCCCTTCTAAGAGTGCAGGTCCATCAAGAAAAGTAAACGAACGGGAGAACGATGCAAGGTTCTCTCGATCTCATTTGTTTAGATTGACATTAGACAAAAGCAGGACGGCCAGGAGACCATTCAATGATCAATCCACCATCGCAACAGATCCATGGCTCTTAGCAGCGCCCAATGAACGCATTACTTAATGCGTCTGTGCCCGCCTCTTCCATGGTACTCCAGTTCTCTTTGTCACTGTCTGTCTGTCTGTCTGTCTGTCTCTGTCTGTCTGTCTTTCTCTCTTGGTTCTTCCATTTCCAGATTTCCAGGGACCGAACAGCAACGATTCCATTTCCTACCATCTTCCTCTTCATCATTCTCTAATTTCCTCTCCCCTCTTCTCCTCTCACCTAATACTCTCCCATAGCCTTTCTTCCTGCCTCTTCTCCTCTTCCAGCCAAACAGCTTGCATCTTCTAGATTCTCCTCTGCATCTTCTCTCTATTTTGAAGCCATTCCTGCACTAAACTTACTCTTTCAAATACACTAAAACATTCTAAAAAGATGAGATACATATGAAATCTGAAAATATATAATTCACCTCCAGATAGAAAATTACATACATAACATATATATATATATACGTACATATTCATACATGTATAATACATATATATATGTGACATATGTACACATCCACATACAACTATACACACTATTACACAGTTTGTATACATGTAGATACATCGATTCACACACATATATGCATACATACATACATAGTTACAGCCAGACAGACACACATATATATACAAACATACATATCAGTGTCCCTTTCCCTTTGCAATTTGCATGTTCTAGGTCATCGAGGGTCACAATAGCAAAAACGGCCCAACAAGGACTGGATGTTTTATGGTCAGACATTCTGCATCCAATCCTTAGTTGGTCTCTTACTACCAAGCAAGGTCTTGCCATCATCAGAACTCTCTCTCCCAAGAAATGTGCACATACAAAGTACATGCATAATTAATAATTAAGCAGCATCACACACTAATTATCTACTTCTATGTATTCATAAATATAGATCTATAATGATATACATCATAAGAATATATACACCCTAATTAACGATAATCAGTGTATCATGTGTGTATATTACAGACTGTGTAGTGTATACACAGGTGTAGTTGTAGCATTGGTGTAATGGGTACTTTTTACACCTAAAGGCAGAGAAAAACCACATGAAGCAACAGTGCATCTGCTTGGCACAGCCTTACAAAAACAATGTCAGGAGCATAATAAATTATAAGGTGGGAGTGTTCGTAAACACTGCCAGTCAAGTTAGATTTGAAACTGAAGATAAAATAGAGTTCAGGACTTCAGGATCACAATATACACAAACAACGAAGATCCACCTAGTCATATCTCCTTGTATGTACATTGTACCGACTGCAATGCTGTCATATTTGTGAAATACACCAGCAGGGATTACACAGACATTTTTATGCTAATCATCACAAATCCATGCATATCAATCCATGTATGTGAACATACATGGACTAAATGTATGTGAGCATATAGGTGTAACCTTGGTATATAATACACATGAACATATATATACATATATATATATACAGGTATGTATATATACATTAGGGACCTGCGAAGCTTCGATATTCGATTCGAAAACGAATCGGGCGGCGGTATTCGATTCGATTCGAAAATGATGTCATGATTCGAAAAATTTCGAATCTTTTTTGGAAAAATGATTAGCCCTTTGTTGTAAACTAATTGTTTTAATTGTTTACTGCGCGTGGATTGGTTGTTGAATTTCTGCGTGCAACGCTGCACGCGACGACAGCAAACCCTCAGCAACAGTAAATTGCAAAGGAAATTTCGTGAAGTACCTCTGATTTGGTTCTATAAACTGTACATTTCTCAGGATTCTTACTCTTCACATAGATTTCATGCCCTGAAAATAGTTGCAACAGTACTGTTCTTCTCGGAGATGAAACTAACAAAATGCAAAAACGGATGCAGACTAACAGGTGACAATCTCTCCAATGAACTTCGAATTGGCACTTCGAACATAAAAGCAAACGGATTTGTGTGGTGGGAAGAAGTGTCAGATCTCACCTTGATCATTATTTTATATTAAATATTGCACATCTAGCAAATGGATGCATTGTACAGACTAACAGTTTTATGTATTTTTAAAACTGAAGAAACTTGAAACATATTTTGTTTTTTTTATTGCAGTGTAGGCTAGAACTGTATATGTATTAGGATAATTATGCTTTCATCATAACAATTATTTTCATTTACTTTAAACTTGAAGTTTAACCGTAAAAATTATTCCACAATATTTATTTTGAATAAAATTAATTTTATCTCATTTTCTGGAGCAAATTAATCTGAAAAAATTAGTCTGCGATTGGCAAACGGCCCCAGAGCTCCCCTAAAAATCATAGGGCGGCCCTCTGTTAAAAGAAGTTGCCCATGCCTGGCTTAGATAAATGTACACCAAAGTGTGGTTATGCAATAATATTGGTACAATAAAGAATATACTTAGGCCCTACTTAATTAACTCATAAATTATTTGTGTTATTGTTAATTCTGTTTATTAGATTAATGTTTAGTTTAATTGATTTTAAACTGCAAAAATGTTATTGAGGTATTGATACTGTGGTACGCGGCCGTACGCCTGAGCTATCACATACTCACTACATGAATATCAAACATGGTACCCGCTGATTCGATTCGAGATTCGATTCGAATTCGAATCTTTACCCCCGATTCGATTCGAGATTCGATTCGACGGAAATTTGTGATTCGCAGGTCCCTAATATACATGGAATTATGTAAAGATAATTAAACCATTTCTGATTCACATTAATCAGGATATAACTGTGACGTTCGTCGCTCGAGATCAACTAACCCTTCATCAGACGTGGTACCAATTTGTGTCGGTCTTACCCGAGACGCTGCTTCGTCGTCGGGCTGGGTTCGGCTCCAGCCAACTGACCTTCTGGAGTCGCCCGGGTCACTATCCTGTCTACTTCTGCTGTAGACGAGCGGTTCCCTGTCTCCGCTCTCAGTGCCCATTTCTCCAAGAGGAGGTCCCGAGGGTATCGCTTGTTTGCGAACAGTGTCGCTGTCAAGCTCCATCTCACTTTCGGACTCTGCCACTGCCGCGGTCGCCGGGTGGGCAACGTCCTCGTCCTCAGGATGGCCGTCCTTTAGAACAGGGTTCGCTCTCTTGCCGGCAGGAGTCCTCAGCTTCCTGTGAGATCTCTTAGTCAAAGACTTCCTCTTTTTCTCCGCCTTAACCGAACCCTCACGTACCATTCTGCATCTCATGACTCTCGAGTTATCGTCAATCGGGGAAAACTCTGAACGTTCTCTTGTCCGAGAGGACAAGGTGTACATCTGACGAGTCGTCACGTCGTGCCGTCTCAAACACGCGAACATCTTGCGATAATATATACACGTGTAATATTATCGCGGTATACTGGTCTCACGACACTCTCTTCTGATAGGACAGGTTCTAGGTCTAAAACCTCCCTAACCGCACGCAGAACTGGGTTCCGACCGGCGCACGAGGTGGGCCCTACTTCGCACTTCGGTCAGTTCTCGGGACTACGTGTTTCGATCACCAAGTTATTTGCTCTGAATAACGATTGGCTTGAATACAAGATTTTCCTGACTCTATCGTTTTCCTGGTCTTACCGCACTGTAATCAGTTGTCGGGCGGTCTTTTCCCGTACTGCGGTCTTTCGGTAACAGCGGTCTTTCCCAGTAACTATTTTTAGTTACCGGGCGATGGAGCCCCTCCAACGCTCCACCGGCGTGTCAGCCATCCAAGTGTCACAATCCAAATGTAACGCCGACCCCGTAAGGTTACCAGAATGTCCTGAATTTTGTTCCCAAGAATTTCCGAATTTTGGTTCCCTAACGAGGGTCACGCTTACTCTCACAGGTAACCGGACAAGCTCCGATCCTGCCTGTCGCCAAATTTACCCTTATTATCGTTTTTGTACTAAATTGGTTTTTTCAGGTATCCCGACGGTCACTTCACCGAGTGCCGAAGTCGCGTAAAACTCTCCCAGCCGAGGACGCCGAAGTCGCGTAAAATCCTCCCGGCCGAGTACGCCGAAAGTGCGTAAAACTTCCCTTGTGTCGAGTACGCCGAATTCGCGTAAAACTCTTCTCAGTGGGTAAAACCAAACACTGTCGGATCTTGGAGTTCTTCGAACTCCAAGAGGGATTTCCTTGCCCGACGCCAAATTCACCCTTGGTTTCAAGGATTTCAGAATTCCAGAAAATGGCTACCTTAAGAAGGTCACCTCTACTCTCATGGGTTACCCGACAAGCTCCGATCGCGGAGTTCTTCAAAACCCAAGAGGGACTTTCCTGCCCGTCGCCAAATTCACCCTGGTTTTCGATCTCACACTGAATTGGTTTTCCTGTGTATCAACGGTATCCTTCCCCGAGTATTACTCAGCCGTAGATTTCCCACGATCGGGATCTAGACCGCTTCGCGATCAACTGAGGGATCCAACCCGCCGGATCGGCGCTGTCGGCCCGTCTCCCAACAGTGAACTTCTTTAGCTGTACTCGGGATCGCCTGATTATATTATTCGAACGCCCCTTTCGTCCGTAAATATATTTGTACTAACCGGAAACTCGAACTCTGACTCTGTCGTAACCAAAATCACTCGCCTACCACACTGAGTGCAGTATATTTGAATCGGTAACTGAATCGCTAACCAACAACGCTGTTGAACAGTATTGCTATGTATGAAGAGTCGAACCAACTCTTCACGTATAAAGCAGCACACCGTGAGGCAGGCTCTATGCATCCCAAATTAACGCGTCTGCTCGCTATGCGCTGGCTTTACACCGTCGATCGGGCTTCCCTATCACGGTCGTTGCCGGACCGTCGCCTATTGAAATTAAATAAAAATTAAATGATCGATGCTGGGTCTTCGCATGAAAAATTAAGAGAAACGATGCTGTTCCCTTCGCATGTAAACTGAAGGAAAACGATGCTATTCGCATAAAATAAATCTTCCCACTTACGCACTGTGGCCTTGACCGCCACACTCTCCCCACCTTACTTAGATGCGGAGCATCTCTGCCAAAATCGGGGACCTTAATCAAACGTGACAGGAACATCCCCAACCCAGATCCACTTAGAGAGCAAGGAACCAAATGCACCTTTGGTTATAGGGCGGTCTATCGACAATCTCGGCACCCTGCACGTACGCCAAACACGATGAGAACCGTGATAGCGACAGCCTTTTTAATGATGCTTTCGATCTCTCGGCACCCCGCACGTACGCCAAACACGATGAGAACCGTGATAGCGACAGCCTTTTTAATGATGCTTTCGATCCGAACCACCACCCTACTGGCAACCTGTCGTACCTGACAAATCGCCAACCTTAACAGGCCCTCTATCATGAACCTAGGCTCTACCGGACCCCAAGGGCCAGGAGAACTTAAGGAGAGAAAAGTCGCCCACTGTCTCCCGATCTGGTAACCATTGTCGATCAGTCACACCCGGTACCACTTCCAAATCGTGAAAGCAAAATAATAGTACAAGTTATCATATTGTAGAACCAACGCAATGAAGCGTCCTAGTACTGGAATCTTTACTCGTTTCAGTACTAACCACTAATCCAATGTTTAACCGAAACATATTATCAAAAGGAAACTTAAACAGTCATTCACTGACAATCTGTCAAACCAACGCAATTAAGCGTTGCTGGTAGCACCGGTACTGTATGCTCCCAGATACCGCTCAAAAGAAATACTCTCATCAAAAGGGCAACTGAAACATGGGTCTCCAATAGTCATGAAACCAACGCAATTAAGCGTTTATCTAGTTGGTCCTAGATACACGTCTGCTTCAGAAGGTCACTAACAAGGACTTCTACAGTCGTAGTCATCCATCCAAGCGAGGTCTTCGTCTCGTCCGTCGTCCAGGTGGCAATTCTGGATCAGCGGTCTCGTCTGGATTTTCTGAAGGTTCCTCTGGTTCATGTTCTGCATTAGGATCTTGAGCCAGGACTGGCCAGTCTACTGTAGGTAACTCAAGATTTCTGTCCCTCTCCGGTAACCAGGTACTCGGAGGTTTACCGTAAAACGGCTTCAATTTATCCACGTGCACAACCATTAGCGTGGATTTCGGACTCTTCCACCGGTTCACCGACCACAGGAGTCTGCATGTAACCCTGTCTTGGAGGTTTCTCCCTTCGATAACGAGCACAGCGATCGCACCTTTGGCAGAACCGCCTAACATCGTCCTTCCAACTCGGCCAATACGCCCGGCGTTGCAACTGAGTCAAACTCTTCCGAATCCCGAAATGTCCTCCGGCAAAGCTTGCCTGTGTTAACTGAAGCATCTCTTGCCGTAGAGATAAGGGCACAACTAACTGAGATCGCTCAGCTTTTCCTGTGTTACCCTGAATCCAGCCTCTGTGTAACACTCCTTGCAGGACTTCCAGCTGATTCCAGTTGCTCACCAACACTTTCACCTCTCCGTTAGCAGGTGATAGTTCTGCCTGTGTTGGATGATGCTTCGACTCCTTCCAATCGAGGACCGTACCAATATTGCAATCGCTCTGCTGTTCTCTTCGAAGAAACTCCTTTGTCCAACGGATTTCCTGGCCTGTATCTTCACTGGTAACCTCGGAGCGCGTTACTTCTCCGATCGGACGTGCCCACATCACGTCTTCATTCGTAACTCTCATGGTAACCACTTTAGGTTGTTCCTCACCCGGACCTCTAGACATCGCGTCTGCGTTACCGTGTTTTGCTCCCGGTCTGTGACATATCTCCATGTCAAACTCCTCTATCATCTCTAACCAACGAGCCTGTTGGCCAATCGGTTCCGGTGTTCTGCGTAACCACTGAAGTGCGGAGTGGTCTGTTCTGAGTAGGAATTTACTACCCAGTAAGTACTGACGAAACTCTTTCAAGAAATACACCACAGCTAACAACTCTCGCCTGGTAACGTTATAGTTCCGTTCCGCCGTCGACAAGAGCCGACTCGCGTAACAAATCACTGTCTCTTCTCCTTCTTGTACTTGCGATAACACCGCTCCAATGGCGTATGCCGAGGCATCCGTATCTAGGATGTACTGGCCCTCGTCGTTCGGTAACCCAAGTATAGGTGCGGAAACCAACTTTCGTTTAAGTTCTTCGAAAGCTCCCTGACATTCGTCAGTCCAATGGAACGGTACATTTTTCCTGGTCAGGAAATGAAGTGGTTGAGCTACCACCGCGAAATCATGTATGAAACGTCGGTAATAGGAGCAAAGACCAACGAAGGATCTGACTTGCCTCAAGTTCCGAGGAGCAGACCATTCTTCTACGGCCTTGATCTTGCTCGGATCCGTCGCGACCCCTTCTTCACTCAAAACGTGACCAAGAAACAATACTCTCTGTTGTAACAGGTAACATTTGGATGGTTTCAGCTTGAGATTATACTCTTGTAATCTCCTGAAAATCATCTCTAGACGTTGCATGTGCGTCTCTACGTCTCTCGAGAACACAATTATGTCATCCAAGTAAACCAGACAGATGTCATAGTTTAGCCCTGTCAAGACTAAGTTCATTAGTCGACAAAACGAGGCCGGACTATTGCACAATCCGAAAGGTAACACTTTGAATTGGAAGCTGCCCCTTCTCGTAACGAACCCGGTCTTGTGTTTGTCTCTTGGGTGCAAGGCCATCTGGTGATAACCTGCTCTCAAATCGAACGTACTGTACCATCTGGCGCCACCCAGGGTATCTAAACTCTCGCGGATAAGGGGTAACGGATGAGCATCTTTCCGTGTCTTCAGGTTCAGTTGCCTGTAATCGATACAGAACCGCATACTGCCATCCTTTTTCTTAACCATTACGACATTGGATGCCCATTCCGATATCGAAGGTTCAATAATTCCTTGTCTCAACATGTCTTCTACCTGACGATCAACTTCCGGTAACATGGAAAGCGGTTGACGTCTCAAAGGTTGCCGAACTGGTTTCTCTTGTCCTGTATCGATCTCGTGTTGGATCACCGAAGTGAATCCGTTATCACTTTCGTTAAGGGAAAACGTTGCGCTGTACGTTAGCACAAGTTTTCGTAACCTGATTCGCTCTTCTTCCGAAATGTCTGCTGGCACTTCTTCCCATAGTCGTTTTAGGGTCTGTTCGGCAAGTGGGTTGAGCGTCTGCTCCGCCACACTGGCCGTTGTACTAATCTTCGATCCAAACCGGTCAATCGTACTTTGCTGCTTTCCTCGGCGTTCCTCCGGATAACCTGGGCCCATAGGCTTCTCCGGATTTTCGCTTCGGTAAGGCTCATCATACGATTCCGTTCTGGCTCGATTAACTGTCACATCGACTACGTTCACTCGCTCCAGCGGACATTCAGTCCGTTTCTTGACTAGCGAATCTCTGTCTCCAACATTCAACATCCTGATCCACACTTCCGTGTCTCTTCCTGTCACCAACGTACGTCCGATTATCAAATCTTTTGATAATTCCATTGGAATGGTCGTCCAATCTTCGTTATCCTTTTGGAAATGCGGGTATACTACCCAAGCTGGAACGTCAACTTCGCTCCTTGGAGGAACTATTATGTCCTCTTGCACAATAACCCTCCGGCACATGGACTCGGTAACGACCTCTTTCAGGGGGATCTTCTCGCTCCCAAGGAAAACGCATCGACTTGCGAAGTCCCATCTTGCCTGATTGGCTTCCAGCCAAGATAACCCCAAGATCACTTCTGTCACTTGGTCTGTAACTAGACAGGGTACAGGGTACACCTGCTTTCCGATCCGAATCTTAAGGTTAGTTTCACCATCCACCTTAATCTGACTTCCATTAGCGGCTAGGAGTCGCTGTTCTGACGGTACTAGCACAGCGTCTAGCACGAAACGTCGTGGCACAAGTGACATTTCACTTCCAGAATCAAGTAGACAGTGTATACGTTTTCCTGCCAGTCTTGCAACCACGTAGGCCACCCTACTGCCTTTGACCAGTCGGTTTTGGGTTTCCTCTTGTATCGGTTCAGCCTTTGTAGGTTCACTGGTACCGGTTGCACCATTCGTCTCAGCGTTTCTCTGAGGACAAAATCGCTTCACATGTCCTTTTCGTTTGCACAAGTAGCATTCGATATCCGGGTTACGCAACCGTGTGGGCGGATAAATCCGTCGCCATCCCACATTTGGTTCGGTTGTCCTCTGATCTCCCACAGCTAGATCAGAACTGTTCTCCCTTTCATGAGGTTTTCTCGGAACGATGCCCAAATTCTGATTTATTGTCACTCGATCAAGTTCTCTTGAAAGATTTTTAATCTTTCGCTCGAGATCTTCTAGACGACGAGACTGTTGCCCCTCAGTGCTCGAGTCTTTTCGGTCTTCCATGGTAACTTTAACTCTCGCGTGTCTCCGGTCTAAATCACCACCTTGTGTCGAAGATCGACCATAGGCATCCAACCTCACCGCATGTTTATACGCCGCTTCGAGGTTAACTGGTTCTCGCTCGCGCACCTTCTGCCCCAAATCCTGGTTTGCCAGTGCATCAATGAAAGCGTCACAAGCGACCGTCTCGACGATATCACTTGTTGGTCCTGGGTATGCCAAAGCCATTAGCCTTCGTACTTCCTGCACTACACTACTCAGAGTTTCTCCATGAGCCTGCCGGTAAGTGCGAAGTTTCATCCGATATAGGCTAGTTTGGTCATCAGACCCGTACCGGGCCTTAAGCCGCTCAACAAGTTCTCGCCAAGACACGTCCCTCTGTGCACCCATGTCCCACAACAGCTGCGAAGCGGGACCCGTTAGGGCACACATTAACTGGTCTGCTTTTTCCTGATCACTCCACCGGTTGCACCGTGCACAAACTTCGAACTTTGCTAGAAAGGCTGCGATCGCTGACTTGCCGTCGTACTTCTCTAGCTTGATTCGTATACCGCGATCCGATCGGTCTTCGCCTCTTGTCCGTGTAACAAGTGATCTTCCGACACTCTTCTTGGGATTTCCTCTCCGGTTGTCCTCATCGTTACTCCTGGAACCGTTTCCCTCGTCTGTCCTCACCACTGACCAGTGCCGACTCTGTCCCCTCAGAGTACCCAACGTCTTCCCTGTACGCCACTTAGAAGACATCGTAGTCATCTCTCGGTCGCCTGACGTTGCACTGTCTTCATCAGAGATGTACTCAGCCTGTCTCTGACCTTTTCTACGAGGCTCACCACCTTCGTAGTCTTTGGACTCCGATCGTTTATATTTATTGCGAGAGCTCTGAGAGTTTCCGTTGACGAACGTAACTCTTCTGTCTTCGTCGCGAATATCTCTTTTTCCTGACTCTGGCGGTCTGTCAGATTCGTCGTACCTAAGACAATTACGACTTCTCGAATCTGGTTTGTGCCCTTTAGAGTACCGCTCGTGGGTCTCATCCCAGGCCAAATGATCTCTGTCTCTTCCCATGTTCGATTCTCTCTCGGTTTCTCTATCAAGTGCCTGTTTTAAACCACGTCTCTCGTACTCTGGTAGACGTTCCTTACCATACGTCTCCCTTTCAGTTTTCTCATAACTCTCGTGTCTTCCTCGTTGGCGGAGGTTTTTCCTGTCAAAAACTCCGGTTCTCATGGCCTCTTCTGGACCAACACTATCGGTGTCTGAATCCGAAGAACTCACTGACGAACGTAATTTCGCCTCAACTCTTCCTCTTGTCAACAGACGTTGTCGACTCGATTGCCTTGCCGTTTTTCCGTGTGACTCTCTCCCGCTGTCCTCGGGAAGATAGCGGCTACGTAACTTTTCCGAAGTTTCCGAAAGCGAAACTTCCTCACGTGTCTCTGTGTTACCTCGGCTCCGTGCCGGCTCTTCGATCTGCAGCTTCCCTCGGCGATCCATCTGGCAACCTGGGCCCGTAGGTTTCCCCGATGTCTCGCGTCGGTAAGACTTCGCATGCTGAGCAGCAGGAACAGACAGTTCTTCAAGTTTCGAACTCATCATTGCCACACTCTGTCGCAGGTAAGACATCTCCGCTTGCCAATCTACCTCATCGGTCACAGGTCTTGGGCGACCTTCTTCCATGTTGGTAAACGGTACTCGATTACCTTCGTTTCGCTGATGCGCCACGATGTCACCACTCGTTTTCTGCACTACGGCGTCACCCCGCGGTTTCAGGCCTGTCTCAATGTCTCTTGGCCTATCACAAGCCTGTCTCAACTGTACAGGTTGCCTGCCCCGTACGATACTAGGTACTTGAACCTGCACAAGGTTCTCCGATCTATTGTCGACGAGTGGTTTGGACCTGTCAAACCTACTCTCACCAACGGTCTCTCGCCAGTGTGTGAATGTCTCGTTATTCACATCGTTCCGTACTACCTCAGTAGTCTTTGGAACGGTTATCAACCATCCGTTATCCTCATGGAAACCTCTTTCACGCCCACTGCGGGTTCCAGCTTCCGTTTCAAATGCACTGGTTTCGTCAGGTGCACCCGTTTCATCAAGCAACCTCCGTTTGCTTTTCCGTTTACGTAACTTTGGACGCGCGCCTCCGTGCTCACTATGGGGCACTTCATCCGACTCGTCCTCGGTATCTTCCTGACCTTGCCTGGTTCTGTGACAAGAAAACGCTAGAACCCCACTTCTGGTACCAGTTTGTGACGTTCGTCGCTCGAGATCAACTAACCCTTCATCAGACGTGGTACCAATTTGTGTCGGTCTTACCCGAGACGCTGCTTCGTCGTCGGGCTGGGTTCGGCTCCAGCCAACTGACCTTCTGGAGTCGCCCGGGTCACTATCCTGTCTACTTCTGCTGTAGACGAGCGGTTCCCTGTCTCCGCTCTCAGTGCCCATTTCTCCAAGAGGAGGTCCCGAGGGTATCGCTTGTTTGCGAACAGTGTCGCTGTCAAGCTCCATCTCACTTTCGGACTCTGCCACTGCCGCGGTCGCCGGGTGGGCAACGTCCTCGTCCTCAGGATGGCCGTCCTTTAGAACAGGGTTCGCTCTCTTGCCGGCAGGAGTCCTCAGCTTCCTGTGAGATCTCTTAGTCAAAGACTTCCTCTTTTTCTCCGCCTTAACCGAACCCTCACGTACCATTCTGCATCTCATGACTCTCGAGTTATCGTCAATCGGGGAAAACTCTGAACGTTCTCTTGTCCGAGAGGACAAGGTGTACATCTGACGAGTCGTCACGTCGTGCCGTCTCAAACACGCGAACATCTTGCGATAATATATACACGTGTAATATTATCGCGGTATACTGGTCTCACGACACTCTCTTCTGATAGGACAGGTTCTAGGTCTAAAACCTCCCTAACCGCACGCAGAACTGGGTTCCGACCGGCGCACGAGGTGGGCCCTACTTCGCACTTCGGTCAGTTCTCGGGACTACGTGTTTCGATCACCAAGTTATTTGCTCTGAATAACGATTGGCTTGAATACAAGATTTTCCTGACTCTATCGTTTTCCTGGTCTTACCGCACTGTAATCAGTTGTCGGGCGGTCTTTTCCCGTACTGCGGTCTTTCGGTAACAGCGGTCTTTCCCAGTAACTATTTTTAGTTACCGGGCGATGGAGCCCCTCCAACGCTCCACCGGCGTGTCAGCCATCCAAGTGTCACAATCCAAATGTAACGCCGACCCCGTAAGGTTACCAGAATGTCCTGAATTTTGTTCCCAAGAATTTCCGAATTTTGGTTCCCTAACGAGGGTCACGCTTACTCTCACAGGTAACCGGACAAGCTCCGATCCTGCCTGTCGCCAAATTTACCCTTATTATCGTTTTTGTACTAAATTGGTTTTTTCAGGTATCCCGACGGTCACTTCACCGAGTGCCGAAGTCGCGTAAAACTCTCCCAGCCGAGGACGCCGAAGTCGCGTAAAATCCTCCCGGCCGAGTACGCCGAAAGTGCGTAAAACTTCCCTTGTGTCGAGTACGCCGAATTCGCGTAAAACTCTTCTCAGTGGGTAAAACCAAACACTGTCGGATCTTGGAGTTCTTCGAACTCCAAGAGGGATTTCCTTGCCCGACGCCAAATTCACCCTTGGTTTCAAGGATTTCAGAATTCCAGAAAATGGCTACCTTAAGAAGGTCACCTCTACTCTCATGGGTTACCCGACAAGCTCCGATCGCGGAGTTCTTCAAAACCCAAGAGGGACTTTCCTGCCCGTCGCCAAATTCACCCTGGTTTTCGATCTCACACTGAATTGGTTTTCCTGTGTATCAACGGTATCCTTCCCCGAGTATTACTCAGCCGTAGATTTCCCACGATCGGGATCTAGACCGCTTCGCGATCAACTGAGGGATCCAACCCGCCGGATCGGCGCTGTCGGCCCGTCTCCCAACAGTGAACTTCTTTAGCTGTACTCGGGATCGCCTGATTATATTATTCGAACGCCCCTTTCGTCCGTAAATATATTTGTACTAACCGGAAACTCGAACTCTGACTCTGTCGTAACCAAAATCACTCGCCTACCACACTGAGTGCAGTATATTTGAATCGGTAACTGAATCGCTAACCAACAACGCTGTTGAACAGTATTGCTATGTATGAAGAGTCGAACCAACTCTTCACGTATAAAGCAGCACACCGTGAGGCAGGCTCTATGCATCCCAAATTAACGCGTCTGCTCGCTATGCGCTGGCTTTACACCGTCGATCGGGCTTCCCTATCACGGTCGTTGCCGGACCGTCGCCTATTGAAATTAAATAAAAATTAAATGATCGATGCTGGGTCTTCGCATGAAAAATTAAGAGAAACGATGCTGTTCCCTTCGCATGTAAACTGAAGGAAAACGATGCTATTCGCATAAAATAAATCTTCCCACTTACGCACTGTGGCCTTGACCGCCACATAACCTCAATCAGCAACATCATGTGTATGGCATCTATGGGAAGCCCATATGACAGTTTTTATATGGGCTTCACATGTCCTACATATGGGCCAAAATGACATATAAAGCCCATATGGGATTATTGTCCTAAGGACTTCCTATGCCCTACATATATAACATTGTCGTTCAAGTATGTGAATGTATTGTGTATGCATCATACACTGCAGCACTGCAGTATCTGTGCATGACTAGATACGTATATGTGCAACGTTTTGTGTATAACACATATATATATATATGTATATATATAAGCATACAAACAATTATATATATATATATATATATATGCATGGACTTATTTATACTAAATGACTGACTATACCTGTGCCTCAGATATGCATTTCTGTGCGACTTCACATGCATACAACATTTCTTAATATTTTAAAATAATAATAACAGAAACAATAATAATAATAATGAGCGTATCATACACTGTGGCACATTTACCAGTGGATACGTGTAATTGTGTATGGTCATAATGCCTTCGTGTGATAACCTGAGTACACTGATAGGAAGTAGGCAACATAGCATCCATCAGTCAGTCAGTTGTCTCATAGAACAAAAGAGCAGCACGGCTGCGTCAGCATCCACATCAAGCATCATCAGCAGCAGCACCATAGCACCAGCAGCAGCCCGTGTGTGTGTGTGCGTGCGTGCGTGTGTGTGTGTGTGTGTGTCTGCGCTTACGGTCCAGCAACGTCGTCCTTGGAGTAGGAGGAAGCGGAGAATGAGGAAGCGGAGGAGGAGGAGGAATCGGAAGGAAATAGGGCATGCAAGCGCAGTACAAGGAGAATAGACGAACGATCTCCGGTGGACCTTAAACCATCTTTATGGTCAGCTCCGTCTAACGGCGATTCATAGTGGCCACGGTCATTTGTAAACAGTATCCCATGCACAAGCCTCGGCCCACGCAGTATCGATGAGTGGATTACCCGAGCCCCCGTTGGTCGGTGACACAATGGCCCCTCGTGCCCCGGCCAAAGCGCGTCTGTTCCGCCGGCATATTCATATTCCGAGTCGTGCTTATTGCCGATTAGTTTTTGCATGGACGTGGTCAACAGAGCTTAGGAAGCAGACCTTCACGTTTTCAGAGCAGTTGTGCTCATCAGGCCAGACAAAACAAAAGCTATGATTCCCTCTCTGAATCTAGATCTATTGAAAGCACAATTAACCATTTGCCTCGGCTGCATATCCCGTTTTTCGGCGCTATTCGGAGAAGTATTCGCCTCGGCAAATACTATACACACAAATAGACTTTGCAAATAAAATTGTAAAACTTATTCACAAGTTTAGTTCAGTTAACTTCAGCCACATCATCAACTGAATTTGTAGGCTCACTATATCAGCTTTGAGCTTCATCTATTGTAGCATATTCATTTTGAAAATGTAAAAAAAACACTAATACCACAACGGAAGTCCAAGTCCATTTAATTGATTATTTATTTCTAAATTCAAACTGTGTCAGTCAGTTATTACAAATACGAAAATTTATTTAGATAATTCTTGATTACATGAAAAAATGTGAGCTTTGCATATGGAACAAATAGTACCAGGTTCATACCCAGATCCGGCAAATAGTACATCCATATACTCGGATTCGGCAGTGTGCGACCGTACATACAGAACGTATGTAATTTCTTTCTATTACATACGTATGGTACGCGTACGTTATTATGCCGTACGTTGACATCAGTTCATGACAAAAATAAAATACATAACATTATGCATAACAAAAGTCAATAATAGCTAATGTTCGTAACCAATTTTAACCATCACATCAGTCAACTGTGGCTGTTCAATGATCTCTACTTTAAAACTTTTAAATTCCAACTTGCTAATATTCTGTCTAATGTATAATATGAAGATAATTAAGCTTTTATGGCACACTTTGTAGGATGGTCCGCGCCAGTGGCCATTTAACTGGTAGTATTACATTTCGGTACCATTTGTAAATAATTAGGTCTGCATACGGAGGGGGGAGGGGAGACTAATACCGTAGAGCTAAACTGATTATTTTTAATGTACGCATGTATCCGTTATTCTTTTCGATAACGCACGTGCCGTATGCGTAAGTGTATTCCATTAAGTAACATACGGTCGCACTTTGGGATTTGGTACTCGGTGGAAAAGTCTACCCAGTTATTCCCTATAACTTCAGGGACCGCTCTTCTTCTTTATAAGAACTCATGTTATAATGTAGCCCATCATAAGGAGGGTCTGGTGTACCATGTAATCATGAGGCTTGATGCTGGGTTATAAGACGACCTTCCCAAGTTGAATCCAAGCCTGACTGTAACAGAATTCACGCTATAAAAAAGAGCTAAAGGTGGTTCTGATGTGTAAATATTTATTTATTTATTCCGGATATTTCTATAGCGTCTCTCGAAGTCTACTACTACTCAGAGGCGCTCCCGACTACAGCATTTGATACTGTGTCGGGATATTCACGCCGAAGCGCCACGAGCAATTGCGAGTGAAGGACTTGCCCAAGGTCCGTACACAGCGGCTAGAGTGGGATTCGAACCTGCAACCCTCCGGTCACAAGGCGCCGAACTTACCACTGAGCCACCACGCCCCACAAATATATAATATATATATACATATATATTAAACATACATTATATATATATATATACTGTGGAATTCTGAAAGGTGTTCCAACTGTAAGTGGATGGTAAAACTGACAGAAGATACTAAACAAACTTTTACAAGGAACCGTCAATAAATCTGAAGCAGCCACAGGAACAATATATCTGCCGAGCTGAGGACGTCCTTCTGGCTAATTTATCAGTCCATAAAACCTACACGTCAACTTGAATTAATTACTACACCACTTATAGAACGGCCTTCTCCTTAAAAGTACACTTCTACTACAGGCATCCATCAGATCACTTGCTCCGACAACTATTACATGTTAATGGTCTGCCGCAATTTACTCCATAGAACCGTTATCTGCACTGGTGATGGTACTGTCTGGTACAGTCAGACACTACAGTGAGAGTGAGAGAAGACTCTGTGAAGAAGCAGCAATTAGAAAGGCCTAGTAGACTCTTCAAAACTCACAGTTAGGTATAGTACATATATGGTTACTCGTGGTGCAGATGGTAGAAGCGTTACTTCTGGCGCTGGATGGTGAGCAAAGGGTCAAGGACTCCCATTTGTAGACCACCGGAGACAAGACCAAGATCCAGACCTCCACGGATTGTGGGCGTGGTGGCTCAGTGGTAAGTTCGGCGCCTTGTGACCGGAGGGTTGCAGGTTCGAATCCCACTCTAGCCGCTGCGTATGGACCTTGGGCAAGTCCTTCACTTGCAATTGCTCGTGGTGCTTCGGCATGAACATTCCGGCACAGTATCAAATGCTGTAGTCGGGAGCGCCTCTGAGTAGTAGTTGACTTCGAGGGGCGCTATAGAAATATCCGGAATAAATTAAAAAAATAAAAAATCCCCCCCCCACTACAGTCAGCGCTTGAAGGTCATATGGTGGAGGTTGTGGAAGCCTTCAAATACCTTGGCAGCCACAGAGTTCCCAGTGGATCTAGCAAACAGAAGATGAAGGTTTACGGCACAGAATGTGCTTTTTGGGAACGTCACTCCAGAGGATGAAAACAACCAGACTGCCTTGTGGGTGACAAAGAACAATGAGGTCGATCTACTAGTACCACAGAAGAACTAGAATCGTTGAGAAGAATCCGACATCCTCGAATGTCTGGCTTCATACAGCATGAAAGAAGGGTAACACCGCTGTGCCACCAGCAACCATTTTGTGCCACATCTCTGACATCGCCAGGTGCAGGTCCAGGTCCATTCACCACCTGACACAGTTGATGAAGAACACAAACTGCAGGCAACAGGAGTTTACTGACAAGACTGTTAATTAAAATGTTAATTAAAACTTGGCTGCGTCTATAGCCTGTCAAGAGAAGAAGACGTTGTTCTTAGTTTACGGCCAAGAAGCATGATACAGGCGCAGGTAGGATAAAATTGTCCACTACTATGCCGTCCTGCAATATCAGACAATTCATGTAAATAGACATTAGTACCTGCTCTTGCAAGGCATTACGTGAGGGAGCTTTCTTTTAAGTGGTGTGCTTACAAACGATTACGATCATGAAGGTTTCCTGGCTATAAAACGACTTTTCTCTTCTGTCCTCTGCACAGTCTAAGGCCATATTTCAAATCCCCGTAACTCACAACTCAAGGGTCAAAAGCTGGCCAACCATTAAGAGGTTTTTCAACTCAGCAGCCAACAGCAGGGAACCGTTCCACTTGACAAAAATTCTCCTTAGGCATGGACAGTGTTCGGCACGTGCTACAATTTTACTGAATAAGGTCAGGACTTCAAGGTCATTTATTCCGTTCCAAGCATAAAATAAGTTTTGTCTTTGTAACTGTAATTGAACATTTATATATCTCCACTCCATGGCATTAAATGTCATTAAGAACTAGAATATTACATCAGCTAGCAAAACTATGCACAGGAAACTTGAAGAGTATAAGGATAGTTATAAGTTATAACGATAGTTATAACAATAGCTATTAAGATAGTTATAAGGATAGTTAAAATGATAGTTATAAGGATAGTTAAAATGACAGTTATAAGGATAGTCATAAAGATAGTTATTAGGATAGTTATAATAAAGGATATTTAAAAACGATAGTTACTGGTACTGAGACCAAGGAAAACAAAGAAAATATCCCACAAAATACATCAGTGCAAAACAGGAAACATCAAACACCGTTTGAAGTGATACACTATGACTTGATAATGAACTAAATCACTGATCAGATAAACTGCTACACTGTAAAGATAAGTATAAATAATAATTTGTGCAAATGTCATTGCACCCAGTGCCATCCACCCAGCGTATGTCAGAGTGCAAAAAAATTACTTTACAAAAATCGTACAGTTTGAAATCTGTGAATCACTAATGAAATGTGATGCAAATACACTGGATGCTCCTTAGAACACTGTCTTTTGGACCTATGCATGTATCTATGTATGAATGTATGTATGTATGCATAGTTGTATGTATATATGTCTGTATGTAAATATGTATGTACGACTGTGTGTGCATGGATGCATGCAAGTATATGCATATTCAAAAGCAGATTCATCACAAACTCCTTTTAACCATTTTTTATAATAATGAGTTCATTTCAAAAGCTGAACTCAATTTCGGATCCAAGTCCATAACTTCACTATATCAGAACTTTGTTATAATAAAGCAAAAGGTATATTAGGGTGAGGTCAGCATCAAGTTAAGTTGACAAGTTGTTCCTAAGATAACCAGCAGACAAGTCAATACATGCACTCCTATATAGTTTGTATGTTTGCATGTGTATGTACGTATGTGTGTGTGTGTGTGCATGCATGTATGTATGCATTCATATGTATGTGTGCACATATGTGTGTATGTAAGTGTGTATCTATGAGTGTATGTATGTATGTGTGTATCTAAGTGTGCATGTATGTGTGTGTATGTGTATGCATATGTATGTATGTATGTATGTATGTATGTATGTATGTATGTATGTATGTATGTATGCATGTATGTATGTATGCATGTATAGTTCTAAGATGCGTCATGGTGGAGCAGGAGCTTTTCCGTCGAAGCACAGATGTTACAACAGTAATCTGACAATAGGACAGCCTGTCCTTACAAGTCACAAAGCTTGGTAACAGATAATTATTGACTTTAAAGAAGCCAGAATTCAAACAAAAGAAGCAGAAGTAAAAGGCTGAAGAGTCAATAATCAGTCCAAAACAGGAACAATCAAAGTAATCAGAATGAAAGAACAAAAGGAAAGAACAATCGAAAGGAAAGAACAATCGGTCGGCCAAAAGAACTGTCAGTAGCAGATCGAAAGCTGAAGTTAACATGCAAACACCAACTGTTAACCATACTGGACAGGGAACAAAGAAAACTAAAACAGTTGGAAGGAGTAAGTGAAACAGGAGACGACCAGCAGAGTAAAAAAAGGACAGATGATAAGAATCTGTTAGATTCTGATCAGCAGATCGAAAGTTAACATTCAAACACTAATGTTAGCCATTCAGGACAGGGAACAAAGAAAGCTAGAAAAGCTGGAAGTCCTGAATAAGTTAAACAGTTCGAAGGAGTAGGTGAACAAACCAGAGAGTGTTATTATTTTGCACATGGTATTGGGGTTGCTATATTGTGATACAGTATAGCTAATGCTTGGTATTGCCGACATTTTTGCACTGGTGACTCTCCTAGTTTTCTGTGCAGTGTTCTGTGTACTGCTGCCAATGTTTAGCAAAAAAACACAGTTTCAGAGCTTTTTAGAGCAGTTTAAGTCCCCGTAACTGGATGGATCACTAGTCTAGATTAGTTTAGAGTGCTCACAGTTTTGTCCAAAGTTTTTACCCTCTGTGCCCTTCTCTACACAACATGCACTTGAAATTATATTGGTCATATATTACCACTACAGTTGATAGGATGCTTTATTGCTCGCCCGTGTGGTGGGGCTTCGCGAGTGGGCAGGAGCGGGAGTCCCTGGAGGGTATAGTTGGGAGTCTGGTGCGCCAGGGCTACTTACCTTCATCATACTCATTTGAGGCACTCTTCAACAATGCTGACGCTAGTCTCTTTGCTAATATTTTGTACAATCCATGCCATGTATTACATTCAATGCTACCGCCTAGTAAGCACACTGGCTACTCTGTGCGCTCAAAATTTCATAACCGAGAGCTACCTAAGTATGATAACTTGTCTCGGAAATGCTTCCTTGCCAGGAAGCTATACAAATAGCCTTTTTGTATCGTTTGTATCTTTTATGTATTCTTTTGTAATAACTTTTCTCTTAAATGTGTCGTACAGAGACATCGTCACAAATTAATTGGTTACATTGTTTGATTGTAATATGTAATACGAAATAATAAGCTGTATTATCTTTCTTGTACAGCGCTGTGCATTTGCTAGCTCTTCTTAATAAAGAATATACTTACTTACTTATATACTTACACCTGAGGAAGTAGTATGGTATGAAGATTATCCCTCATTAGTCTTTGTTAACTTTAATGAGGGGTTGAGGGCCTCTATATTATGAACAATAACAGCTGACTTTCTTACAGAGTAGTATTAGTGAAAGCATAGGAATTGGTGTTGCAAAACCTTCAAACTTGGTTTGGCATAGTTAATATTTATAACGAAATATTGGTACTGGCATTGGCAATACATTTCCTTAGTATATGTATTGTTGAGAAGCTCTGTAAGGTATCAATAGAGCAGGGATCTTTCGAAGTAAAGCCAGGGTCCATAGTCCTTATCAATTACAATAAGCTGAACTTATTGTTCCCCACGCACGGACAGCCATACGGCAGCACCGTGACTTCTCTGTGGCTGCCCCCATGACTTGGAATGGGCTCCCTACCAAGCTCCGTCAAATACCAATTGGTCATTTCACTCTGTTTCTTACTGTCCTCAAAACTGCGTTGCTCGAACGTGGTTGGGCTGCAAGTGCTCATTGAGTAGGCAATCTTGAAGGGGCCCTATATAAAACTGCTTTAATAATAAATAACAATAACAATTACAGATGGGGGAATCCAATTCATTTAATTGACTTCCTCGTAAATAAACCTCTTCTGGATGTATTTTCAAGTGTAGGTCAATGCCTGAATTATACACGTTACACAACCTCAGTCGAATTTCAACAGGCTCTAAATTCACAGCAATAAGCCTTTCTTCTCTTGACGGACAAAATCTAATCAAGTTAAATTAACATTTTATGTTACAGTTTTGTCAGCAGAGCAATAAAACTGCAGCTACACCCTGTAAATACTGTTTTATTGCATGCCCGCCCATAGGCCCTCTCGACGGACGTGCATTTATATATGGCCCACTAGAATGATAGGCAAGGCTTGTTGCATTTTGACCTTTTGTTCAACAGTTTTTCAAACTATACGCTAAGCTGTACCAATTAAATTTTCGACTGAAATTAAATTGCTATGATGGAGTGACCAGTGAATGAAGTAACGCATTTTATTATGATGCCAGTCAGGGTTGCAGATTGTTTCTAAATATGCTGCAATGGTCGAAGTAAGTAAGTAAGTAGTTTATTCGCCACCAAATGAAACACTCACACCAATAACACATTATACAGATATAGTGGCAGGCTACCGGAGAAGTCTCGTTGGACTCATCTCGCCGGTCGCCCAAATAATACAAAATCAAATCATATGCTCATTCTAACACAAAAAACACCCGACATATACCTACAACATAGCACTAACAATCATCATTGCTAACAAACCAACAAGTTTCATGACCTTTATACTAACTGCAACCTGTATCATGATCTTTATTCTAACTGCAACCTGTATCCAGGCACTGTCTACATACTCAGGGAATCAATCAAATACAATTTCAACATGCTTTTAAATCTTCGATGTGAAGAACTTTATATTTCTAATATTACTTGTCGAAATTACATTAAATGTCAGTAAGAGCAGAAATTTAAATCCAAACCAATGGATGTCAATTAGAGCTGTACCAATATGGCTTTTTTGCCGATTATTCCGATACCGCGTATAGCCGATTATTGCAATAGCCGATACCGCGTACGAAGCCGATTATTTTTTTATTTGTTTAGTGAAAATGTTCGGTTCCCAAACATAAACCTATTAGTACTATAACTACTATTACAATGCATTATGCAAGCATGTGCTTTGCTGCTTGCGCTTGCCGTGATAAAAATGAGCAAAGCTTCTCGTGATTTGAATTTTGTAATTTTTTTTAAATTTTACGAAGAATTATGTGGGCCATAAACAGTGTTGGGGCGGAATAAAAAGTGTTGGCGGTCCGAATCTGGCCAGCGGGTCGTATTTGTCCACCCCTGTGTAAACTGTATAATATGTCCTTGGTTTCTACGATGCCCACTAAGTAGTGCAATGCTAGATATAAATCAATAATAAGAAACAAAACATAAGATATTTGTGCTCATTTTTATTTTTTTACGATTATAGTGCAAAAAATGTAAATTGTAAAATAATTTGCATCGGCGCCGATACTTTTTGCCGATACCGATTCCTCTAATAATCGGCCCGATTACGAATGCTCCCGATGCATCGGTACAGCTCTAATGTCAATATCAAATGTACACATTAACACTGCATGGTAACATAAAAAATGAAAGCTGTTGGACAGTCTCTTTTAATTGGCCACAGTGTACACTTGTGAAATGTGGATATGGAGGAAGATGCTGAGAATATCTTGGACTGAGAAAAGAACGAACGAATCAATACGAGAGGAGATTGGAGTTGAGAATGAAGAGTCGTTAAAACAAACTGCGACAAGAATGAAGCTAAGGTTCTTTGGACATGTTATGCGATCTGATGGTCTGGAGAAGGAAATGATGCTGGCGTGCGGTGAGGGGAGGAGAAGACTGGGTCGCCCAAGGAGGAGATGGATGGATGAGATACAAGATGTAACTGGCATGAATTTGGCGGAATTGAGAGACTTGTCATCGAATAGGAGACGGTGGAGTGTGTTCACCAGGACGATCGCTAGAGCTCCACGAGCTGACAGCACAAGGTGACAAGGTACACTAATGACAGGTTGCCAAACTGACAGAAAAGGTTTTACTGTGATCGGCTTTTGAAAAGCTGGAAGAGAGATGATACAAATGCCTCCTTAAAGTACAATAAATTACATTACATCAATGGAACATTTGATCATATGATCACAACCACTTGGTACTTCCAACTACATAGATCAATTTTACAAATGTACTTCAGAGAATTAGTAACAAGTTTAAATCAAAACATATTAGCTTTACCACAATTAACAAGACGCGTTATTTATTTTTACTAAACTTACAACTATTGCTTAAGTTAAGCTATAGATTCTCTCCATGCTGACCTGTTTTTTCTTTGATTTCACACAGGACTTGAAAGAGCGCAGGCTTCATTCGGTGACAGTTCAGCGTATGCTTTCTGCAAAAGCAAGAAAAAAGAACCATTTTCAGCAAAGAGAGGTAGCCATGGCTATGGAGTGCTAGCGACTTCATTTTCTTAGCCTCAGCACATGAGGATGTTTGGCCAGTTCTCTTCCTCACTGTCTCCTCATCTTTTAGCTTACAGGGTATGGTCAGTATACTCATTATAGCTGAGTTGGCTAGAGGAGGGGTGCAAGTGAAGCCAAAATCTTGAAAGTTTCTGCCCTGACAGGATTTGAATCCTCAACCTCTCAATTTAAGTATGGTTCAGCTAGCTATCCACTAGCAACAGAGCCACACTGGATAAAACAGTCAACAGCAAAGCTAATTTTTACAGAAAACAAAGGCAGATCTGAGAAAGCTGATCTCTATCAAAAATGCAAACAAAGGTGATTGTTCACAGGAGCTAATTTCTAAAGAACATAAAGCAAAGCTGCAAGTGTTTGTTTCTTAAAGTGCTATTTTCCAGACAAAAGCATACATTCAGACAAACAGAAAATGATGTAACACAATAACAACAAGCAAAAACAGTCACACAAATCCATGGAAGTGCTTAACACTAATGTCTGGTATCAACAGCCAACAGTAGCACAGATAGAAAATTGAATTATGTATTTATTAAGTGCCACTAGCATCTCTATGGCAACTGGCAAATTTGCTCGAAGGACTAGCTCAATCTCTCTATACAGCAAATGTCACAGAATAAGCTCGAAATCTACACACTCTGAGCTGCAAGGCACTTGCTCAAACGAGTTGGCTAATATGCTACACACCTTTGTGTCTAGCAATACAGTAACAGTATTGTACCTAATGGTACTATAGAGTCAAGTGATTAGTATCTGCCTAAAGCAGACACCACTGTGGCTACACACCTTTGTGTCTAACAATACAGCAACAGCATTTTACCTAATGGTACTATAGAGTCAAGTGATTAGTATCTGCCTAAAGCAGACACCACTGTGGCTAAAATGATCATACAATCTGTTGTCAAGGAAATGTTGCCTAAGCCCAGACAATTCTGCCCAAAATGTAATTGCAACATAAAACAACATGGACTGTCTGGCTTCTGGCCACAGTGACTGTCTCCCTAATTGCCACAGTGACTGTCTGGCTAATGACCATATTAACTGTCTGGTTAATGATGACAGTGACTATCTGGCTAATGAACATAGTCTGGCTAATGGCTGCACTGACTGGCTACAGAGACTGCACTTTACTTCTGTCTAGACTTGCTCAATTTAAATCTTGAACACTTCTGTTTAAATACCAATGCCATATTGATTACTGGTTTCTTACAGTTCTGCAGAAGACTACACACTGCTTTATGTAAATTTCATAGCTGGACATTAATCTAACAATAAGCATATTTATCGCGAACATAAACTCGCAGGATATACCAGTCTCTGACAAGTGCAATCTTTTATGTCATCCGCAATTCAGATCCACAACTGATGCATGACATTATGTGTTTTACAACTTTATGTATAATGGGAAAAGAACAGCAGTAGCTTAAGCTAGCCTGAGAGGCAGCCATGGGTATCAAGTGTTAGCAACTTCAATTTCTTAGCCTCTGCATATGAAGGTGAGTGGCCCACCCTTGCCGTCTGATCTTCCCACCAACAGTGTGCGGTTAGTTAACTCATTATAGCCGAGTTGATTAAGAGGTTCGGGTGGAGCAAAAATCTCAAAACAAATTTCTGCATGGTGGGGATTTGAACCCTCGACCTCTCTGTTCACAGTCCAGCATGCTAACCACTAAACAATCACGCAAACCGTTTTAGTTATAATAATAGCGTAATAAAATTATGAACAGACAGATGCCTGCTTTTCCATTTCATCAGCATTCAGTTTGGCATACACTTTGAATTTCTCTATTAATGCTTGTCAATTGAAAACTTAATGAGCATACAAAGACTCATTTTATTTTCATTTGGTTTATAGTAAGAATCAAGTTCTTTCCTTTTGCTTAAATAGCTTTCCTTTAACACTTTTAAATGAATGACCTATCATGGGGGGAGGGTATGACGTCCTCACTGTAAGCTTTTCCTCCCCATACATACTTGCCAACTCAAATATCATTAATAACACTGCAATGAAAATAATTTACAATACAATGCAGCTAATTTATAATGCGCCTCAATAAAACAGCCTTACTCGAAGGACGCGTTACAATGCAGTAGTTAATTACAGTACTTAGAGAATAAATGAGTTTTGAGTTTAGTCTTAAAAGAATTTATTTAAGTGGATTTCAAAGGCTAACCTGGCTTGCGCTTCATCAAGGCTCTGATCTGTGATGGTCATAATTTGTTGCAGTATATCTCCAATATCTTGTTTCCTTTGACACACTTGCTCCATCTCTTGCATGCCGTCTTGCCCGACTCCTGAAGGTCCCATGCTATATCCATGTGCCATATGCGCGCCAAGACCAACCGCTGAAGGATGAGTGGGAGGCTGCCCGTACGCTCTTGGATCATCCATACTAACTACTTTTGCACGCACCTCGTAGTTCAATAGACTGTCAGCTATTCTCCGGGTTTATTTTTAGCCAGTCAATTACAACGCAAACAAGGACAAAAACCATTATCTGAGTCAACGAATCGTCTTATTACGACGATAAACAAACATGAAATGGGATGTTCAACTGCACATAAACATGTTCGGACGACTTGAGTAACAACATCAACTGAAGGTACTTCCACTCTTTGATCGTCGATAATAAAATGGCGACAGAAAGTCAATATGGCGACGAGTAAGTGTCGAGTATAACTAAATTGCATCGGAACAAGTAAGACCCAGCAGCTATAGGTACTCTATGGCCAAAATATAGCGCAGATAAATTTGTATTGCTAACTTTCCGTTTAAATATAGTTCACTGCAAACAGTGAAAGAGCAAGAGCCCATTCAACATTATATATGTCAGGCAAAACATTAACATTTCAAAGCACCTTGACGTGCGTTTCTCTGCATTTTCTATACTAAACGACTGCGGATATGAGGCGTATGGTTTAGTAATTACACCAATCAAGGCATTAACGGTATTTAATATTATTTAATATTGTAAATCTAATGCTAGTACAATTCTTGCCAATCAACAAACGAACGAGGCACGTGTTTTCTCAACACATCGGCGTACTCTATCAGATGTAATCGTCCTATTCTTGGGCGCAATCGAGAACCAGAACGATTAGCCAATCAGAGCTCTGCATCTAAAATTTTATCCAATGAAAATGCTGTTTTTAAATAGCAACTCATAGAACACGAGTTTTATTGTTTGTTTAAAACCCATTAATTATTGTTTACTTTTGGTGCCATTGTTGCTGTTAGCGTTCATTCACAATTTAGTTAGAGCCGGTGAGGTGACAGAATAGACGCGTTTTTTGGTGCCGAAAGCACTCGTCATAGTAACCACATAAAACTGAGAATAAAACTAGTGACTCTGAGCTGTTAAATTTTGGCGCAAAGTGATGTAAATCAGAAGCAAGTACGTTCCATACTGTCGTATTTCTTTGACTCTCAACGTTGACATTGTCTGCTAGGCTTGTCTGAACTCTGAAGAGCTCTATGCCTTACGTTCGCTACTTCATATCAGCAACATCCCGTTGAGCCAAATGCTAATAAAATTGTCCAGGACACCATATTAGCCTGCAGTTTATGGACATCGTAAATTCTTGTTACTGCCTTCTGCCGGAGGTATTGCATCAGTCTTGTACTGTCTGTGTGCATTGGCATGCTGTATTATTTGTTCCGAGCAAGTAAGGGAATTCTTAGCTACCGTAACATGTAGCATCTAAATCGCAATCGTAAGCGAGATTGCCGTGACGGCCATAGATAGCGGGTACCAGCTTCTTTACAGACACTAGTCCAAAACAAGTTAGGTCAGGTACAGTTCCAGACCAATATTGAAGGGTCAGACAACTACGACTAGAGTGGATTGTGTTTAGAGTGGAGACAGAGGTAAGGGGAAAAGAGGAATGAGGATCGGATGTTTGGAAGTCTTTTTGGTTTTGAGTGAATGTAGGGACTGCAGTGTTGGATCAGAATCATCAGATAGCCGTCGTAAGTAATTCTGGCAGTAATTCTTTCACGTCCTCAACAAAACCCAACAAAAGCTGTTCTGCCTCGCTGTTCCCTCTGGCAACCAGACTCAGATCTCCAATGAACATCGATCTATCTCTGGATATCCCCTCCGATACGACGCATCACTCGTGAATAAGCTGTGTGTTTGCCCCTAGCTTTAGAGTAGCGCTTTAGGAAATTAACGTTTACGATTACAGGCGTTTGTTCCAGAGCAACTGGCAGTTGTACCAGTGCACTCACCTTCTTTCTACATCACGTCACCCAGATGCTAGAAAGTAACTCTTATGTGCGTTGTTTGTTAGTCGACTTCTCTAAAGCTTTTGATGTTGTTGACCATTCAGTTCTAATACCTAAAGTCATGGCTTTAAACATGCTGCCTGAAATTTCAAATTGGGTCATTGACTTCCTAAGTGGTCGATCTCAAGTCCTCAAATATGGCAATGTACTTTCTGATTCTACTTCCATTAATCGCAGTATTATCCAAGGGTCTGGTCTTGGTCCCACCCTCTACATTGTAATGGAGAGCGATCTTAAACCCGTCTCTCTGTCCAACATCCTTTTCAAATTTGCAGATGATACTAACCTTCTCACCCCCCAAAATTCTCCTGTTAGCTTGGAATCTGAATTTGATAATATTAAGGATTGGGCCTCCAGGAACAGAATGACACTTAATTTTTCCAAGACTAAAGAAATTGTATTTCATAGACCGAATCCAAGACACTTATCTCTTCCGGATCCTATCAGCAATGTTGAAAGAGTAAAAATTGTCAAATTGCTGGGTGTTCTTTTTCGAGAAGACTTAAAATTTGATGACCATGTTTCATTTATTTTGAAGATATGCAGCCAACGCCTATACCCCCTAAAAGTCCTCCGATCTCAAGGAATGCCTCCCAGCAAACTAAAGAACATTTTTCAAGCCCTTGTAGTCTCCCGACTAACGTATGCCATACCATCTTGGGGGGGATTCCTGTCGGCTGAGCTGGGTGGAAAAATTGAATCTTTTTTGCGCAGGGCTGGGCGCAGTAACCTCTTTAGTGGTGATGGTTTAACTTTAGAGAAGTTTTGTGAAAAAATTGAATTGAAGTTCTTCAAAAGCATCCAGTCACCCCAACACTGTCTTCACCAATTACTGCCTGCAGAGCACCTTCATAAATTCAACTTAAGAAAAAGGGGACATGCTTTTGAATTACCGCACTTTAATACATTGCTACATAAGAAATCCTTCATCATTCGCTCACTGTACAAGTATAAAAACTGGGTTAATGCTGGTTCTAGTACCTGTTCTGATATCTAAACTGGCTCTTTTTGTAGACCATAGTAATGCTTATGTTCCTTAGAATGTAAGGCTTAGATCATAACTTTAGTTATAGATAGGCCTATGTATGTAAATAAGACACTATCGTTTATTGTTTATAATACTGTATAATGTATATGTATGTAAATAAGACATTATATAGAATTGCTTGTGTTTAAACTGTCTTACAGTATTACTGATATTGTGATCCTTTTGTATGTATTGTTGTAAAGTATGAGCGTTTGTCTTATACTAATAAAAGATTACTTACTTACTGACTTACTTAGGAGCAAAGCAGTTTGGGGTATGGAAAAATCTGTCCAACAAGAAAGATCTCATATTTCTTGTAAACATCTCTCCTTTATTGACCTCTTGCCACTTCTTCTGTCAATTCTGTGACTGCGTTTTGGCTTAGGGCTTCACCAAGTCTTTGACAGAACATCCATAAGACATTCAGCAGTGTTCATTCATGTGCTTCAGGTGGAAGTGTCCATAATCTTGCTCCTTCTACTGAAAAATCCTTCATCATTTGCTCACCATACAAATATAAAATTATTGAATTCAGAAGTTCCTATGAGCAGGGCTGTAGTGGTAAAATTAGAGGCGAGTACACGCTACCGGTTAGTTTGCCAAAACAAGTTAGAGGCGAGTATACGCTACAGTATTTTGTGAGTATACGCTATAGTATTTTAATATAAATAAATATAAATATTTTGTGAGGTGAGTATACGGTCTCTAGAGGTGAGTACACGCTGTATACCCGCGTATACCCTCGACTACAGCCCTGCTTATGAGGGCTGCTGTGTTCAAATCAATCAATCAACCAAAATTTGTATAACACCCTTCAAGATCCCTACTCAGGGGCTCTCCTGACCCAGTCTAAGCGGAAAAAGTAGCGTTAGTTTTTACTTGAACTTAAGTTAAACTTTTACATAATGGTGCACGATTTTGCTGACATTATACTTTCGTTTTTATTCTTTTGTATTTATGCATTGTTTGTAAAGTTTGGGCGGTTTGTCTACCTCCAAAAAAATAACTTCATGGAAAAAGTCAAAGTCAAACTTTAAATAAATCTTAATCCTGATTCCTCTCTAATCTAATTACCTCCGTTTTCATAATGTAAAAAGCATCAATCAACGGTTGTTTTATCGTTTCCTTCAGTGTTCTTTTGGCATCCATACACTTAATACCACGGGCGTCTACACCGTAGAAACCTTGGAGCAAATGCTCCATCCCAGAAATAGGGGGAAGATGTCAGTGTGTGTGTGATCATTTTAGGGGGGACGGAACGGGAAGGGGAAGAAGAGGGGGAAAAGGGACGTTGCTCCAATGACTTGGGGGGGGGATAGACGCCCCTGCTTAATACCATTTTCTACCTTAGCATATCGCAGGCTTTCTTGTCCTGATTGTTGTAAATTTTCACCCGTTACTTCAACTGACCATCGTCAAGATAGTTGCTTGTTACAAGATCGTTGTAACTTATCAACTACATAATATCCTATTGAATGGCTCTGAATGAGGAAACCGTTGCCTACTTCTCTTACTCACATACTTGTTGGACTTCATCAGCTGCTGGGTTGATACATTCCATGCAGTGTCAAAACTGGGTTTATTTTCTTGGCTCCTGATGTCACTCCTCTTCTTTGCAACCCACCATACATGCGCTCGCACAGGGGTGAGGAGTTGGTAGAACAGCAACACGCTGGTACGAAGATCAGAAGGAAGTGGGTTCGATACCCGCTAGCCCCACACGGTAAACTCAGCCTTCATTCCCTAGGTGGCAATTGTAAAATGAGCAGGATAGATGGTCGCCGTTCAGTTAAATTCGACTTCTGTTTAACTTGTTATCGTCTGTTACTATTATATCATGTAATCTTACTTGTCAGTTTGAATTAATAAACGAAGATTATTATTATTATTATTATTATTATTATTATTATTGTTTAGGTCAATTTAATGGCCGTGTGCACACTTTTGTGAGGCACTTAAAAGGTGCTGTTATAACCATGTCTCAAATAAAAGTACATACTACAATCCCAACCCATACACTCTTGTACTTCAGTTACCTTATATTAGGTTACATTATACAAAATATTGCACTAGAATGGTTTCGGTACTTAGCAAATAGGATTGTGGATCACTGGAACCAACTACAGGAATAGTATTTGACCAGGCTTGAACACTTTTACAGACAGGACAATTGGATGGAAGCTCATAGCTTACCCAGCCTATTAAATGTAACTGTAACTTATAGGCACGGACCACATGCGGCATCACCTCCATCTCCTTGCAATCCAACCTAAAAACTACGGCAAGTTAGTAATAAAAACAAAAACGATTGTTTGCAACTAACATCTGGCATTCCAGAAATTCACAAATTCTAAAGTCACGCCAAGACGTAAAATACAACCACAATGGTTCACGAGGTTCCTGCTGAGTAAACCAAAGAAAGTCCTATCGAATTTCAGCAACGTCGGCATCTTCATTTTGTCAGAGAAGTACACATGATACATATGTTTAAACTGAGAATCAAATAATCAGGGGCAAAGTTCAAACAGAGGCGTATGGGAGGGTTTTGCGAAACTCTGTATTTGGCCAAAGTATTTCCCTCTTTGTAAGCAAATCTGTCAGTCAGTACGTTGCGCCATTAGACGTCATCTGGTTTCTTGTGTTTAGATTCAGAGAACGACTTGGCAATGGTTCGTTTCATCTCGTCATCTCCATCTTCGTACATCTGCTTCATGAGATCCATTAAGCCTTCGTTTGGATCCTTCTTTTCATCAGCCTTTGGATTTGGAGTCCTTTAGAAAAAAAATCCCATGTGAAAACATGGTCCAATTACAGGTCTACTGGCTACACTACACTGCAATGTTGCAAATACTACAAGGCCAATAATCGAATCTGTCTATCATATTAGGGCTAAATAACGACTGCAAAAGCACTAATTTTTACTAAATATCTGACAGCCATAGGTGGCCAAGTGGTTAATGCATAGGCTTTTCACCCTTGTGACGCAGCTTTAAGCACAGGCCAGTCAAGCAAAACTGCCTGTCGAACTATACGTAACATCAAAGGCCATTCTTAAATCCAAAGACTAGTAATCATTTTCTTAAGACTTGGATAAGCAGCAAGGAGTACAGGAAAAATTAGTGTGTTGCAACTGTTTTAATTCTATGTATGTCTCAAGTGAGCTGTAGGCTATCATAAGGTAAACAGTCACAAAACACTGCATTATTCTCAAGATAATTAATTAATTAGGGGCCATCCATATATTACGTACGCAAAAATCCGGGAAAATTTGACCCCCCTCCCCGTTCGCAAGCGTACTTTCTTCCACCCCCCCGCGTACGTACACTTGACGCACTCCCCCCCCCCCGGAGACCAGCTGCAGAAAGTGTCTCGAAAGTCTGCACTTTAGGCCAGATTGAAGGATGAGTGAGGGCCAATATAGACAAATTATAGGTGTCTCGTTCACAGCACAGAATAACTGCACATGGCTTTTATATAATGTAATAAAATGCCATCGGACAACTATAGGACAATACAGAGTTATAAATAGGCTAATGTGGATGTCATAATTAGAAATTTATTTTGCGTATGTACACTTTTGTTCCGACCCCCGACCCCCCCCCCGTTCACACCCGTACGCAAAATCGCCAAAATCCGACCCCCCTCAGTGCGTACGTAATATGTGGACGGCCCCTTATGTTAAATAATATTTTTACATGGTAACTGATGACATTTTAAAGTGGAGGACCTAATATTAAAAATTACTTTGAATTATTTAATTTAACTTAATGCAAGCATTCAAATGCCACAGGACTCGTGGTTTAAAAATATACGCCACTGAAGTTCTGTGAAGAAATAAAACCTGCTTACTTCTTTTTCTTGTCTTCACGTTCTGTTACATAAGCCCAGGTTTTCCTTTCCTGAGCTTTTTTCAACATCAACAAAATGGTGTCCGTTTTTACCTATACAACAACAGAAAACAGTTTACGATTAGCTTTGACATCTGCCTATTGCACGTACAAAAAACTACATTTTTACAAAAAATCAACGGTAAATTGTGAGCAGTAAAAAACAAACATTATGGTTAGAGAATTATACATTGACATTAGATATTTGTTGAAAATTACTACTGAGAGCCACCACTAAGAAAGAATAGATGAAAAAACAAGGTCAAGAACAATGGGCAGAAATAACAGCAAGGACAAAAAAGATCAAACTCGACTGGATTGTGATTGATAATACAAAAACCTCAAGTTATCAGGTACAACTGTATGTACAGTACGACCTCCCAAACGGCAGAGCATATAATGACAGAAAAGTAATGTCTAGGCAACACATGATGAGCAGTAGAAAACTATGACCTACTTTATAATAGCTGTCAGCTGGAACAATGTCATCCCACAGGAGAGCCACATGACACTGGAAGTTACTGTTGTCTAGACCCTCCACTCGCACGCGAAATGATCTGCATAACAATGAAAATACAACAGACAATAATACAGACTAATGACCGAGGGGGGCATTCTTTGAAAACCACAAGAATAATGATGTACTGGCAACGAATGGCCTTACTATTCCTATTTTAAACTGTTTTACTTCAATTTCTTTACATGCTGATAATTATACATCTTATGAAATAGTTTCCGTAGCACTGTCAGTGGGCACCAGGAGGCCCCTGTACCTGCCCGAATGTGGGTGCTGCCCATGAATCTAACCTGATACCTGGCCATCTCTAGAAATTACTTTCAAGTGTGACGAGATGGCAGGCGATGGCCTGGAATGCCAGCATACATGTTGGAGTCACCACAGACCCACCACTATACAGATAAGGTAGTGCAGTAGGTAGAGGACACAATTACCGTAATTTATCTTAGTGAGATCAAAATTCTTCCTGCACCTATTCAGGAAGCCAAAACCACTTATGTTTAAAAAAACAGTTAAAACTGTACAGTATCCTAGAAATAGCATCCTACTGACAATGCTATAGAAATTGTCATAATCACAATTAAAATGACAACAGATATATAACTGAATGTAGGTCTGGACTCTTCATCATATCTAGAGGTTTTACAGCTATGGCAAGTTCACCTGTTTCAAGCAGTCCTGCCTCATGTGAACTGTACCATACAGAAATATATCTTAGAACTATATGCACGATTTTGCCTTTGCTAAAAATACATTTCCCAATGTTTCCACGTGAAAGCTGGACATTCGAAGTGCAATGCTGAAGCATCAAGTTTATCCAGTGATGGAGTAATGGGTAATCGAGCACCAGTTCACAATGAATTCAAGTACCAGAGCCATATTTTATACAGTAATGACTACAGAGTGACCAGCTGATAACAGTCCACACAGTGCACAACAGCATGCAACTATATCATCCTATGATGGAGTGACAGGTAGTTGGGTAGCCACTGAGAATGGACCCAGGTACCCCAGCTGTATTTACTAAAATGTTGACACCCTGACACCCTAAATGGCATGCTATTTACAAAGCTGCTTGTTATTTTTACCTTACAAAATGGAAAATGTCACTGCAACTAAACCAGTAATTCAGTTTTCAATTATAAATAGTGTTTGCTTGAATAACATGTCACAGAAAATTAGTCATAAGGAAGTATCTCTCTCTTGTCATCTTTATAATACACATGGTACAGCAACGACGAATGAGTAAAAATGCACGACACCAACCTGTTCTTAAACTCTGTGGTTATGTTTTCCTTGGACAGCTTCTGAACACCATTCATGGTAACATACACCTTCAGATATTTTTCTGACTGATCCCATGCTACAAATAAACATCCAAATATGTGATGACACAACTTATGTAAAACACAATAAGCCAGGCCAGCTTTACCCAATAGGCAAACTAGGCAGCTGCCTCTGAAGGGGCCTCAGTGCAACAGCACCTAGTGTTTTATCACTAGTTGTCAGGAAACACTTTTGGGACAACCAGTTGGCATTGGGGACGGGTCCACTTTACCTTGTTCCTCGGGGCTTTAGCAGCCTATAATATGGGCCTAAATAAGGCTCTGTAATAGTCACAGGATCAAAAATTGACATGTATAGTGTATACAGCGCATCTTTAAAATGTAAATATTAGATGTTCAAGTAACAAGCCACTCATTTGTATGCAAATGGTAAGTGACCTTACAACACACAAGTGATGCCAAGTTATTTCAACCATAAGTCAGCAAGATCAAGATCAAAGATCATTTCACTCCATTACACCAAAAAGTAACAGTAATTAGGCATCAGGTTGTGTGGTATTCCATGGATGCAATTACTGACCTGGCTCGATCAGAGGTTGATTTAACAATTTGATGCCCCTAGGCCAAGTTTCTTTTCCCACCTCTAATATTTATGTTCCAATGTTTTAACTTTAACTAATACAATTATATTTATTTATTGTCATGTCGCTAAATTAAATTTAATGTTCAATTTTTACGATTGTCACCCTCTGGAATGTTCTGCCCCAGGTGATGGCCTTGTTTGTTCCTACAGTAAATCCGCCAAAGGGATCGATGTGTAACTTCCCTACGCCAGACAGCCCTTGTTCTTTCAACAATATCAAGCGCCAATCTCATTATCACATTGCTAGTGAAACTCTCCTCTGTGTGATGCTGAGGAAGCAGAAGTTGTTTCAGCCATTGGTGCGTGGCTGTATCAAGAGATCAGGACAACTATGGGTAAAACCATCTATCACTAGACATCGGGGACTTCAGCATTAGCCCTGACATGCATGTCAACCACGATCGAAGATAGCACATTAAATGTTCAAGACTGAAATTTGGCAAATTATCAACGAACACAATAAAGTCAGCATATCCTCAAATCTTACAGTTGGCCAGGCAAGACTTAAAGTAATTTTCATAAAGTAAAGGAGACTCAACTTACTGCAGTACACAAAGAAAAGGACAGACCTTACTTACTTAACATAAAGCAGAGGAGAGACTTACCTTACTTCCATAAAGTAAGGGAGGGACAACTTATTGTGGACAAAAGAAAAGCAGACATTTAACCTACTGCACAAAAAGTAAAGGAAAGACTAACTTACTTTAAATGAAGTGTAGAAGAGGCTTAAACTACTTTTGATATGTACACGTTTTGAGTGCAAACTATTTTACCATATTTACACCACGAGTTCACTGATTACTATGATATAAAATATACAAGTATTAAATTACGGTATACCATATGTAGTAATGTCTTTGTAGTATTTTGGTACTGGTACTACTGAGACGGCAGCAGTAGCTGCAGCTGGGACTCTGGCTGATTGAGCAGAAGCCTCTTTGGTGTCATTAACTTCGTTAGAAACAGTCTGCAGTTTGAGAGCCGTTTCTGGGTTCTTCAATTTTTCTATCTCAGCCGCCAGAATCTCCTTGATTTTTGGTCGCTCTGCCAACTGATGCAACTTTGTTAGCTCTTCTATGTCCAAAACAATCTGAAACATTTCCAACCAAAATTTACATGTTTTGTAATTCCGTCATATTCTCATACTGTCAAATCAACCATTTTTTCTCAAACTAAACAAAAACTCTGCTTTGGATCTTGAATCGAGCTGCAGCTAACAAATACTTTATGACAAATAATAATTAATTTTATACTAGTCTTCTTGCTTGACGAATTGGCAATATTTACGAGTTGACAAATTGGGCGTCTATCCAAAATTACTTAAACGATTTTGAAACTGATTTGTTAACATTTTCTTGAGTTCCTAGCTGGAGACCTCGCATTAAGAAAATTCTACATGACTGTCTAAATGTTCGTTGTTTGTGACCTACGTTTTAACAAATGGCATACAAAGATAAAAGGAAACCGGAAACACATTGGAAGCATGGCTGCGAATACCTTGCACTAAAATACATCATCATTACCATCTGTAACACAGGCGCCGTTCTGGTCTGGTCTGTATTCACACTGGTCTGTGTTCAATCATTCTACACATAAATTCGGGGTTATTTACTAGATACATCTTTTGTCCTAATTTTACTACAGAACAAGCACACCTCTAAGCGCCATTTACATTTCAAACCTACCTCCTCTTGACTCATTATGAACCGGCAAATTTAACACACGCTTTCCTGTAAATTTTTATTTCGGACACAATCCAAGTACAATTTCTACAAATCACGACTATACAACTGCCTTAAAAAATTAAAAATTAAACGACTATGTAATAACTCCCGCACGATTCTCGAACTTTCGTTTACGCCTTGGTACGCGAATTACTATCCCAGATTATATATTGGCCTGCTTCTCTATATTAATTGCGTTTTAATTTCTCGGTAGATGGCAGATTTTGAAACGTGCCAATTTTATAGCTTTAACTTAATCATTTCAATTGTAATCTGGCATTTTATAAAGCACCACTTCAAGAAAAGTCGTTATACATTTTTAATAGCTTTGCCTATTTATGTCATTGTAAACTGTCAAAAAGTTTTCGTGCTAGATGGTGTCATATTTAGGCTAACTCCCTCTTACCCTTTGCAAAGAAAGATCTTAAGCTAAATATCACCACACATAGTCCAAGTAATCAGTAATAACATAATGGATCAGTGTAAACATGTTGTGTCTATGACAACCTGTACTGAAGAATAAGTAAAATTGATTGATTGTCTATAGTTAGATAAAGCGAATTGCAGTTGCCTGCAGGCTGCAGCTAAACTGATGCTGATGTGATAATGATGACGATTAACTGTGTCTAAAGAAATTAAACGACTAAAACTATACACTTCTCCGGCGAAAAAACCGATAAAGGTTAAAGGTATGTGTATTCAATTATAGACAAACTCGTGACTCAAAGACGGCACCACATTATGGATAGTACTACAGTATAAATGATTACAATTATTAATAGCTTTGCCTATTTATGTTTTGTAAACTGTCAACTAGTTTTATAATTATTTATACTGGAGCGGTTCCTTGGTCGGATGGTGCGGATTGGGTTTTTTCCTGCTGATGCCCTTTCGCTGGACAGAATGGCTGACGCAGCAGACGAAACTATGTTTAGGGCTATAATATCTAACAAGCAGCATGTTTTGCGATCGCTATGCACTGAAAGGGAGGACACAGGGCACACTTTGAGACCTAGATTGCATCCGTTTGCCCTTCCTATCAAAGACAATAGGAACTTTCTAGCTCGGATGACGTATAAAAACAGTTAGGGCCTACTGATAGTAATAATTTTGACTTGCGTGACGTTTTAAAAAATGTGTTAGGGCCTAATTGGCATATAATCAGTACCCAAGTGAATTGTACCTCATTGCGTTCTGTCAGTGAGAATTTATTAATAAACGAAGATATAATAGCCTAATATACTGTGATAGTACTGAATCAAATTGGACTTAACAACACCCAGTCCTCAGGGCGAGCGATGGAAAACAGTGCAGCATTTAACCATAAGATCATGCTTTGCTTTTGAATAAGGTCTTAATGTAGTTATGCTGTGGTCATATAAAACTTGTAGTTGGTATTTATTCTTTGCTAACGTACTGCGCATTTAAATTAATGCGCCTTATAAAGTTATGACATATTCTAACCATTGCTAGATGACACTATAGGCACTAAATGACGTAAATAGCGTAGTGTTAATCTATATGCAATATATCGCAATGGACTACACAGGCTTGGCAGGGTGGAGTGGTGATGTGTTGCGCTGTGGAGAAATTCGAAAATATAATCAAAATTGTTGTTCGGTCTTATTTTGACAATAAAATCGCAGGAATTTATATACGATCAAATTCACAAACTGATCGATATTTTGTCTTTGTGTTTACATAACGTCTGTTAGTTCTGTACGACTATGTCGAATAGCGTTAAGTTAAACGGATACAGTTCTGCTAGTGAAGCTGGATCTAGACGCAGGATGGCAGAAACTCAAAACGATGGTCGTTGTTTGACGCAGGAAGAAGACGTGGGGGAAGTGACCACGAAAAATAGTACCATAAACCCATTCATTCATCGGATACCGTTGTCTACTTTTGACAAAATTAAGGTAGGTAGCATGTGGCTTCGGCGTTTTGCTGTTGTGTACATAGAAGAGATCCAATCAATGCATATTTTGTGCTTGCATTCTTTAACTTTAACGTCGAACAATCAACGAATTCAAGCAAGGGCTTGTATACCTATGTATAACATGTAAACACACATGCACACACAGATACAAACACTACGATAAGTATTGGCTGGTGCTATTATCGCATGTAGTGATTATCACAAAGTAGTCAGACTGATTTTCTCAATGCAATAAAACTACAACTGTAAGTTGTTATTGCCTTTCTTACAAAGTGTTCAGAAGTGTGCATTGAAGCCGGCCAACAGGAAATAATAAGAACTAAACAGACTGGAAGAGATTTCAAGTTATAGTGAAAGACAGTGTCTTTAGGAGAGCAGGTGAAGAATTCTAGATAGAGGGACCAGCAACTTTGAATGAGTGAATGAATGCTGGCCAAAGACAAGACAACAACATACTTTCCACTCTGGTCGAAGAGAGGATTGGCCTGTAACCATAGAAGGTATGCAGGATATCAGATGATATGCATGTGCTTTGTGCTTGAGGTTTGCCAGCTTGAAGTTGAAACTCTCAAATACAGGAAACCAGAGTAGGGAATGAAAAGCAGGTGTGATGTGGCCTGGGTTGGAGAGTCCAAAACGTGGTCTTGCAGCCTGGTGTAGTAGTTAGAGAAAACAGTGTGCTGTCCAGGAGACCATAAAGTATGGAGTTGCAATAGTTCAGTCTCATCACACTAAGGCTGTGCATTGGTGTTTTGAGCAATGATGAATCCAGAGTAGAGCAATGCTGTTGGATCTTTCTGAGGTGAAACAATCATGTTCACAGAGGCGGCGCTACACCAGGGCGTGCCAGGGCAAATGCCCTGTTAAAAACGCCTTTGCCTTGGTCGATGCCCTGCCAGAATTTTTGCCCTGTCCAGAATTTTTTCTGGCATATTTGTTATATCCTGATATAAATTCACTTACTTCACAGAAACGTTAAAATTTTTTACACATGTCAAAAAGCGTTCAGCTTCGGGGCTTCGCCCATCTGACCTTCTGACTATAGACAAATATAATAGTGCAGCAGTGCTGGGGGCAATTTTTCGCAAGCGCGGTAACACGATCTTATATGGTCACCATTTAAGCTCGCTCTGCCGAGCTCACCATAAATCACCCTCTGCACTGGTCACTTGCATGACTGCCCTGGCTATGCCCTGCTTACAAAAAATGTCTGGCGCCGCCACTGCATGTTCACGAGGTTGCAGCTATTGGCTTTTTAGAAAGAGAGTTGAATCAAGCATTACTTCAAGATCCCTAACTGTATAGGATGGGGAAAGGAATGAGGAGGAGGTAGAGGGTGATAGTTCAGTGCACTTTAGGAGCTTAGATAAGCGTAAATATGTCCGGGTGAAGTTTGAGTTGCATAAACATACACCGTAGCATGTTGTCATCTATGCAGACTCGAACTCTGTGACCTGATTTAGCTGGAGATGCACATAGAGTTGGGTGTCACTGGTGTAAAGGTGGATTTCTATGCCACAACGTGGGGCAATCGGTGACGGTACAGAGGTTTCGAGGGTGAACTGAACATAACTGAACAACAGCTCTGCTCTAAGACAGAACCACGTGGGACACAAAAGAACTGCAAACAATATTAGGTCATGCATTTTCCTACCTGGTGGGAATTTGGAATTCAATCTCTTGTTGACATTTCATGCTGACCACTAGACAACTGTGCACCCTATCAGATTGTATACGAATTCAGATTTGCTTAAGGCATGAATTCCTGTTCATATTGTTCTTCTGGCAAAGATCCACTAATTGTGATGGCTTGTTAGAGTTTGGTGAAGACATCAGACTAGCTAGACTGTTTGGTGTTGGCATATGTTTCCTGACAATAAACATTAGAGGTCATGATAAACAGGTAGGGGTTACACCCTAGTTGTGTTCATGAAACTCACTGAAGCATGACCCTTGGGTTAAAGAGTCTGCAGCAATCAACAACAGGACACTTCCATTTTAGGGGCCTCTTGGTATCTCATGGGCAATCATTGACCAAACAACTAACCATGATTGACATTGCTTAATTAGTTGTACCAACTTCAAATCTCTAGAGCCAATCAGCCATGTTTTAAGAGTGGCTTGAAGCTTCACTGTGTGACACCCTTCAAATTATCATAAATTTATGTTAATTAGAATTACAGAAACGTGTTGCTGATAATTTTGTAAGTCTGTTTAATTGACCTGCAGGCAGACTAATTTCCAGAATGTCAGCCTGCTCAGACACAGGGGTAGGTCGGTTTGCGAAAAACATGTGTTGTTATAGTAGGAAACCTTTTGTTTGGCACCGATTGGTGATGGTCATATGTAGGACAAGAACTGTTATCTCTGGATAGATCTCTTTGATCTGCTCAGAGGCTAATGTCATTTTGTTCTCAACAAGAACTCTTTCAAATTATGTATTGACCATATAATTTTGGCACTAAAATCGTAGGAAATAATATATAATCATAAAAATTGCAGAAAATATATCATATAAATATACAATTGCTTATCCACCATGTTTATTTTGACACTAATAAAAAAATAGGCCGCCTCTTTGTCTTAGTGGTCTGAATATCTGGACATTGACTGGATTATGGCTTGATTTTGGGGCACCATTGTGATGCCTTGTGCATTAGACACTGTAACGATAGAAGTCGGATAGTAATAATTAATGTCAAATTTTTACGAGACATTAACTTTTAAAGGATGAATTTCATACCACTGCACGGAAGTTGAGCTGTGCAGTAACTAGGAACAGGATATATTATGTGGCTGATATGATAGCTGGGGCATTTCCTCATCAGTCAGACTGGGCTGCTGAAAAGCACTGACAGGATGGGCTGTGTTTTAATAAACAAAGTACATGTAGCATTGATGTATGTAGATGTGTGTACACCAAAGAGCGGCTAAATGCAATTATTGGTATAATATTGTGGGGCGTGGTGGCTCAGTGGTAAGTTCGGCGCCTTGTGACCTGAGGGTTGCAGGTTCGAATCCCACTCTAGCCGCTGCGTACGGACCTTGGGCAAGTCCTTCACTCGCGATTGCTCGTGGTGCTTCGGCATGAAAACTCCGACACAGTATAGTCGGGAGCGCCTCTGAGTAGTAGTAGACTTGAGGAGGCGCTATAGAAATATCCGAAATAATAAGTAATAAATACATACTTATTATTAATGTAAATAGTTGTAACGTTAAACTCACCCTTGAGATTTCTTCCTCTGGGTTGTAAAAGCGACTTGATGAATTTAAATTTGTTAATTATTATTTCTGAATGTACATCTAACTTAAATGGCTGATATTGTCTTCGGACTTTAAGCGCCTGAAGTAATTACGTAGCTTAATTTATATGCATTATATGTTAAGCATGCATTTGATTGGGGATGTAGACCCATTAAGGCCTGGGGATCAGAATTTATCAACACTTTGATGTTGAATATATAGTGAGAGTTATTTGCCATAGAAGATATCAGCATCAGAAACTGGAATAAATCTTTTTTTAAATTGATCTCATAAATCTGTTGTGGCCTTCCTTGTCAGTGAGGTTCAGAGTACATTGGAACAGTTTTCATAGCTCTGCAGAAGTGTCAGATAACACCAAGAATGACCACTGAGAGTAGTGAGCGTTCTCATTAAATTTTTGAATCGAATTAGCTACCTTTGCTTTGAATTAAATCAGCCACCAGTCTAGAGTTTTAATTGATTAAAACTGACATCAAGAGCTTCCATCAAAATTTATGTGAAATTTTTGTGAATTGCACCAGTGGTTGCTTAGAACTAACATTATTGTAACGTGAGTTCTGGTAGAACGTCGTGGGAGAGTGGACCTTGAATCGAATTCAGGTATTGAATGCGATTTCATTGTGATGCTGCTCTGTTTAATGTGGTACTTGATATTACTACCAAAGGCTGCATTATAATGGCGACCAGCGTACGCTCTTCTGTAATGGACAGGTCTCTAAATTCATGATCATGAGTGCAGATTTTAAAGTGCACCTCTTCAAGAAAACATTTGATGAATTGCACACAGTATTTCTTACTGAATGCTTGGACACTGAGAAATGCTGAATCATTTATGGTGGCTACAGGACTTAAAATTTACCATATAGTTGTAATTGTAAACTGTGCTTATTTATATAGCACCTCTTAAAGAAAACTCATCACATGTGCTCACTATTTGACTACACAAGACCATAATTGCACAGAATGATCTTCAACCACTTGTGAAATATAGGCTTAGAAAGTAGAAGCTCATATCACAGATTGCTTGGAAACCTGATCTATAGGAGCCAACCATTGTGAAGCTATGTAGTAACTGGTCTATGATTTATAAAAAAAGACACCTGTTAGCATGGGAACTTGACAGAAAAGAAAGCCTCGGTATTGTGGTACCAGTTAAAATCACGTGTAACTGCATAAAAGGAAAAATATAACGAGTTCACAGTCTGCTGTGTTAACGGGATTGTTTTTTTATTAGTTTGCTTGGGAGCCAAGATTGTGATGAATTTCATGCCCATGAAATGTGTATTCACAGAAAGTTTGAACTTTTTATTTATTTATTCTGAGAGAACCTACTCTGCTCCTTCCAGATGAAATTTCTGCAATTTTTGGATGTCATATATGGCTAAATACCAGTTGTACTTTGGAAAGGTCAGGGTTTAATGCTTACTAAGTCATTTATTTTGTAGCATGGATGGGATACGTGCTGCTAGCTCGGAGTGAGTCAGGCGAGCCTGCTCTAAACTAGCTCTGTAGCACCAGTAGGCTAGATGAACTGCAGCTTTGAAAATGCTGGCATAACCAGTCAAAAGCTCTTGATCTCCTTGTAGATAAGTGTGGCCACAGTTATTTTGCTTGGATCTACTTCCCAGGCATCAGTGCTGGCAGAAAATGTCAGCCATGGGTTGGGTTTTATTTTATGGCTGTGAGATTGATCTTCATAATACTAAAGATACACATGTGGACATTTGCCAGTAATGAATGGGTCTTGTATATCTGCATATTTGGCTATGCACAGACCTGTTGTACTTCTGATAAAGACATGATCCTTTCTGTTTTGCTTTTAGACACTGGGTCCATTTTTTAATGCCACAAAAACATTTATTAACCATTACGGTAATTGCTGACCACATCCATGTAGCTGTGTCCCAATAAATAATCCACTAACTCAACCTTTTCTAACTTGCTGTGTTATGTCAACAAGAATGATTGAATAAATGAATATACCATACCACCATACCTTTGCTAAAGACATCGGATTCTTTCTGTTGTGCTTTGAGACACTGAATCCATTTTATTATGCCACCTTTGACTAAGTTAGCCAGTAGCAGGTTACGGCTTGTAGTGAGCTGTCTTTCGTCTGTGTGTTGGATATGTCTTCATTGCTGTCTGTCTGTCTGTCTCTGTCTGTATGTCTGTGCATTTTTTTTACCTCTTGGGGGTTTGAGTTTTTGGCCTGGTGTTCTTACGCTTGAATTTTTACCGGTTTGTTTTATTGTTTCTATTTTGGTTTGAGTTGGTTGTATTCTTTAAACAATTTCCTTCTGCCGTGATTTTATTATTATTTTACGATTTGTCACTTAACTACGGTTCAGAATGCTGATGATTATTTTATTGTTTTCAGGTTGCCTTCATGACGGTAACTGTGTTTCCACTTCGCCTTATCTTGATCGGAATCGTACTCGTGATCGCGTGGTTCTTTGCCTACTTAGCTCTGCTCGGTCGGTCAAAAGAAGATGAAAAGCAACCAATGACAGGATGGAGAAGGTAACTTGATCATATTATGTTTATTTGCATGCAGGGATTTGGAAGCAATTGATGTTTGGGAGAATCAGTCTGCACTCTGCAACTCCGTCAGCCTTTCTCAATTCCCACCGGACTCGCCCCAGACATTGGCACGGTGCCTAAACGTTGTAAAAGTTGTACTTTAGAAGTGGACAGATTAGAATGCACTTGATCTGTGAAGCAGATCCTCGTTAGCGTTTTTATTTCTGAGAAGTCTTTGAGGGGTTGTAACAGTGCTCATCAACTGTAAGAACTCTGCACAAACTGACTGTCTGAGGTTCAGTCAAATTGTTCAAGAATCATTATCAGCTCTACTACTATTGTTATTGCTTTTGTTGTTGCTGTTGTTGGTATATTTGTAAGGTTCCTAAAATGTCTGGACAGAGTATTATAGTTGTTGTTATTGTTATTATTGTTATTAGTTTTTTTAACCTCCAGAGGGTGAGGAAAACTACTTTAAACAAGGGAGAATGCATTTCTTGGATGGCTAGTCTTTGCAGATGTCAGGCTATATATATTGTTATTATTATTATTATTATTATATAGCAGCTTCTATAAAGCAGGGATCTAATGCATAAGGCACGTCACTGATGGTGCTCTAAAGCAAGCAGTAATCAAGTCTAGCACCAGAATCAGCCAACTGAAACAGAAATACAGTAAGCTAGCGGAAAAAGATAAGTGTTCAGAGCCGAGACCAAAATGGCTTTTGCTTAAGCTTAAGCCACACCTGCTATTATCCAGTCAGGTTTTAGTGTCTGTAAGATGTTTTTAAAATGTATGATGTAAGGTAAATATCTATTGTAGTCATATTGTCTGGTAAAAATGGCCTTCATTTTTCAGTAATTGTAATTGAAAATTTATATAGCACCACTTGTAGAGATACTCGTCAGAGAGACCCTATAGAAGCAGACACTTCTGATTATTATTTACTATATAAGTGCAGGTGTAGTGTCTCAGTGGCACAGTAACACTTCATTAGCACCCAAGCTGTTTGTGAGGTCTTTGGTACACCTGTGCTTGGTGCTATCAGACATTGCATCAAAGAATTTGTACTGTTGAGCAGCAGGATACAATACAATACAGTATAATACCATTTACAAAACAATACAGTATACAATACTATACAACTGTATTTGATATTGCCTTCCTTCCAAAGTTCAGAAGTGCGCTCACAGCTTATGACAGAACATTATGGTGCTGAGCCATTGTGCGTGGAGGACTTGCTAGAGAGTTACCGCTTCAGTGGAGACTTGACCCCCTTACTGTCCACATCACAGGCTGAGCGCTCTAACCAATCAGCTTCCATGTCCCATTTGTAGACACAGACATAGGATATAGGTAGAGGATAGAGAATTGCATTGTCACCTGACCTTGACATTGAATGCAGATGCTTGTATATGTAATTATATATGTATGTATATATGTATGTAGGTATATATGTAGGTATATAGGTGGGGCGTGGTGGCTCAGTGGTAAGTTCGGCGCCTTGTGACCTGAGGGTTGCAGGTTCGAATCCCACTCTAGCCGCTGCGTACGGACCTTGGGCAAGTCCTTCACTCGCGATTGCTCGTGGTGCTTCGGCGTGAAAACTCCGACACAATATACCAATGCCTGTAGTCGGGAGCGCCTCTGAGTAGTAGTAGACTTGAGGAGGCACTACAGAAATATCCGAAATAAATAAATAAAATAAATAAATATTGAAAGTTCAGAGAACTTACTAGCCATGTTTTTTGGCTGTATGCATCATCTAGCACAGGGGTGGGCAAACCATGGCCTGCAGGCCAGATCTGGCCAATGTTAAATAAATAAACTTTTTCATGTTGGTCATTATTAAAAGTTTTAAATTTGTTAGCCGGCCCTCCGAATGTTTTGGGTGTTTAATGTGGGCCAGCGGGCAAAAAGTTTGCCCACCCCTGATCTAGCGTGATCATGTGGTGTGTGGTTTGTGTTAGCCAAATGTGAAAGTGGCCAGTAATTGCAATGTCGCAATTATCTTGATGAATTTGGTGCATGACCTAAGTGCATGAGTCATTACAGAAATCAATTCCTTGTCTGCTTATGAAAGTATGGGTGAGTGAGTGAACATAAGTAATTGTGTAAAACAACCCAAAGTGTGCACTGCAGTCTAGACCACTTTACACATTACTTACCTTGACCAGGCTGATTCTAGGTCTAGGTCATGAAGTCTAACACATAGGTCATGCTCAAGTAATAACAACTTTGTATGTATGTGTTCGTGAGTTGACAATGTGTGCTTATGTGTACCATTATGTATGTATGTATATATGCATGTATATATATATGTATGCTTATATGTATGTATGTATGTATATATGCATGTATATATATATGTATGCATATATGTATGTATGTATATGTGTATGTATGTATATATGCATGTATTTATGTATATATGTATGTATATATGTCTGTATGTATGATGTATGTATGTATTCTGTGTTTTCATCAAGACACTTAATGCATTGCCTTTTAAGATTCTGTCAGAAGCCATTAACAAATGGCAAATCTAACATAAAGTGAAGCAACTGAAGGTAGACTGGCAATGTGGTGCCATTGGCGTCTTCGCAGTGGGCTGTCTTCTGAGGCATTTTCCTCGTTTCTGAAAAACTTTGTGGATGATTAGATCTGTGAAATTATCACCAAGATGTATTTTGGATCAAAGCATCACGTTAGTATTGGATTGCAAACAACAGAAAAAGAAAAGCTAGCCCCCCACAAACGAAGCTAGATATGAATTGTTAGCGATTTCATTTTTCTTGTTTGGTCATATCAGAGTGGGTGGCCATTCCTCTCCCTTACCATCTGATCTCTTTCCACTGACAGTCAGTGTATGCATTTTATAGCAGAGTTTGTACAAAACTACAAATGGAGTAAAATTCTTGAAACGTCTTTCTGCTGTGGTGGGAATTTGAACACAATATCTGGGTTGCCTGCCAACCACTACATAGAATAACCATCATACTCTTGTAGCGTTTGAAATCCAGCCACTTATTCGAAATCCAATGATGCCTGAAGGTGATAATGTTCATGTGTTTCTGGACTATGTAATGGCAGAGTGTTAACTCATATACCTTGTGAGGCAAAACTTTTGTTGTGGCTTGCCAGTTGAGATAGGATGACTCAAGTGTGCAAAGGTTCTCCTCACAATCTGGGCCTGGTTTGAAGTTGCCAACCACAGAAGTTTATCTGACAAATTCCAAAGTAATATCTGGTATAAATAGACTTTATTCTGTGAGGAATGATCATGATTTCTATCTTCGTAAAGACGTAGGACTTTGCAGTTGTGTAGTGGTTAGTGTGTGGGAAATGTCAACCCTCCAGTCAGTGTTTCAAATTTTTAGCAGGAGCATTAAGATATTCTAGTCTGTACTTTCTGTTCCATGCACACATGTGTATAAGTCATGCTTCGATTCATCCATGCTTTTGTTGGTGGGAAGATCAGGCAGTGAGGGGGATTGGCCACCAACCCGCATATGCCAAGGCCAAGAAAATGAAGTTGCTAACGCTTCTTGTCAATGGCTGCCTCTCGGTTCACCGACAAATAAAAAATAAGCGACTGTTGGTCTTTGCCTTCTAACAGACATGGTCTGATATGAAGTTTACTTGCTGTTGCCTGCAACCAGACAGCGTGGCATTTTATAATAAAACACCACAAATGTCTAGCAATGCACCACAAGAACTTTGCTGTATTAGAAATCGCTTTGTCAATGATCTTGCTAATCGCATTAGAGTAAAATGTGAATCTTGCTTTTGTTGTCAGTTTAATATGTAGTTTGTTTGTTTTATTTGTCCAGGAGCGTCAGGCCACTCTCAGTTTTCTTTTCTCGCTGTGTGTTCTTCATTGGAGGCTTTCACTGGGTGACAGTGAAAGGAAAGCGAGTCAGTTCTGCTGAGGCACCCATTTTGGCCGTGGCGCCACACTCGTCCTACCTGGATGCCTTGCCTGTTACGTACCTCGGTCTGACTTCGGTTGTTGCAAAGACGGAGTCACAAGATGTGCCTATCTTTGGCAGTGAGTATATCTTCGTGACCTTCATATGTCACGGCTTGAGGATTCTTTTCTGACCTTATGGGTCAGGGTTGTGACCATGAAGAAAGTGGCTACATTATTGGTTTTCTGTTGTTCACTTTTACAAAGGTCTTTTAGAGGTCTTTTGATGTGGTGTTATGTGGAACTGATAGACAACAGATGACCACGACTGTGCTGGATAGACAGTGTAAATGAGGACATAACATGACTTTGACTAACATTGAGAGGAGCACTGGACTTGACAAATGACCGAGGACAGCGGAGATCATTTGTTCATACCCATCACTACCACATGGCTGGCATCAGGAACTGATGATGATGATGATGATGATGACGATGATGATTATATAGAACTGTGGGGTGGTTATTGTTTGTGACAGTCAACACAGCATTGCATTATCTTATCAGTTTCTGTTTTTGTATGGGATGTGCATTAGTCTAATGGTAAGAGTGCTGGACAATCAACCATATTCATCATCATCATCAATAACCATGGGCTCAGCGCCTGTAGATGTCCTATGCCTTCCTGACAATGTCTATCCACTATTCTGTCCGGTGCCGAGTGGCTCAGATCGTGGAGACTTGCTCCGCACCATTCTTTAATGTCATTTGTCCATTCCTGTGGTGTGTCCAGTGGTGTCCATGTCTCATCAGTACCTCGTAGCGAACTCAGCTATACGCTGTGCTGTGGTGACAATTGTCATTGATGTTGTTAGCTCTGACCAAGTTCACCCAGCCAGTGTTTGTGTCGAGAGAGGACCCAAGTTCTCGACAGAACACCGTCCTAGAGATCCAGAGAAGAGCAGCGACTGGGGGAAAGTGGCCGCAAATCGTCATCTTCGCAGAGGGAACGTGCACAAACCGATCATGTCTCATTAACTTCAAACCAGGCAAGATGATTTTCGCTTCTCTCCTCTTCTCTTCTAATAACCAAATCTCCGTGTGATCTTACAGTTACTCTTGCACAGACAAATTGAATAAAAGTGTGCTTTTCGAAACAGCATCTTGGAATGATTGATTTTTAATAATTTTAAAGGACAATTCCAGGTGTCTCTTATCTGTCCTTCCTCCGCTTTTTCCACGTTCCTTCAATCATTCCAGTTTCATTATCTTTGTTATAGATGACTGTTTACTGTATACTCAATGTCAGTCAATCTGTATCTGAGGCAGAAAACAAAAAACGCACGTGTCAAGTGACCGTGCATTGGCGTTTATATGACTATTTACTGTATGCTCAATGTCAGTCTATTTACTGTATGCTCAATGTCAGTCAATCTGTATCTGAGGCAGAAAACAAAAAACGCACGTGTCAAGTGACCGTGCATTGGCGTTTATATGACTATTTACTGTATGCTCAATGTCAGTCTATTTACTGTATGCGCAATGTCAGTCAATCTGTATCTGAGGCAGAAAACAAAAAACGCACGTGTCAAGTGACCGTGCATTGGCGTTTATATGACTATTTACTGTATGCTCAATGTCAGTCTATTTACTGTATGCTCAATGTCAGTCAATCTGTATCTGAGGCAGAAAACAAAAAACGCACGTGTCAAGTGACCGTGCATTGGCGTTTATATGACTATTTACTGTATGCTCAATGTCAGTCTATTTACTGTATGCTCAATGTCAGTCAATCTGTATCTGAGGCAGAAAACAAAAAACGCACGTGTCAAGTGACCGTGCATTGGCGTTTATATGACTATTTACTGTATGCTCAATGTCAGTCTATTTACTGTATGCTCAATGTCAGTCAATCTGTATCTGAGGCAGAAAACAAAAAACGCACGTGTCAAGTGACCGTGCATTGGCGTTTATATGACTATCTACTGTATGCTCAATGTCAGTCTATTTACTGTGTGCTCAATGTCAGTCTATTTACTGTATGCTCAATGTCAGTCTATTTACTGTATGCTCAATGTCAGTCTATTTACTGTATGCTCAATGGCAGTCTATTTACTGTATGCTCAATGTCAGTCTATTTACTGTATGCTCAATGTCAGTCTATTTACTGTATGCTCAATGTCAGTCTATTTACTGTATGCTCAATGTCAGTCTATTTACTGTATGCTCAATGTCAGTCTATTTACTGTATGCTCAATGTCAGTCTATTTACTGTATGCTCAATGTCAGTCTATTTACTGTGTGCTCAGTCAATCTGTGTCTGAGGCAGAAAACAAAAAACGCATGTGTCAAGTGACAGTGCATTGCTGTTACATGCTAGTTTAACAAATGGGACATGTGCACATCTGAGCACATTTGTTTGGAAGTTGAACACCCTGTTGAGCTGGAGTCAGTTGAATATGTTAAATTGAAAAGGGAATGATGTTGCAGGTTTATGTAGCTTGTTCAGTAAAACTTGAACCAGTCAGTGGCACTTGAATGTGTAATGTATGTACAACGTGTCTGGGAGAGTCACGACACAGAACTCGCTTAGCATACTCAAACCCACCAACGTCGGATTACAGACCGAGTGCGCTACTGAATAGACCACCATTGTTTACAAATGATTGTCTTTGGTATCATTCAAAGCCAGTTTCCTTGTGTAAATTTGTGCTTGCATCTCAGCAAACGATGCCTTTGAAGAGTCTCTCAGAGTTTTTGAATCCTGGCCAGATCTAAAGACGCACCACTTTGATACATGGACCCTGTTTTTGTGAGCTGTTTCTCGCATACTTTATTCCATCCATCCGAATCAGTATTTGTTTACGCTGCTTCTCATCGCAGTCGTTCGAACTGCAATTCTTTCTGTATTCAGTCATTTTCCAATTACTTCGCTCTACGTCCAAACTGTTGTGTTGTTGTTTACAGTTCTTTGACTTTTATCATGACATTTAAGGTTTGAAGCACAGTGTATTGTGCAGAGCTGATTATTCACTGCGTATGGGTTTTTTGTTGAGTTTACACTTCAGCAAGTAATAACCATTGTTCGTACAGTCTTATAATTGTACTTACTGTACAGTGTACCTACTGTAATTTTCTTGTTCAGCACAATACTTTACCGTACTTTACTTTTTGTTGTATATCATACTTTATCTGTGACTCATGAAAACCATTATCCATGATGTGCCACAGCAGCTTCTTGGCCGTTCTCTACTTCTTCCCCTTAAGCTATTCTATTTGATCATGGTTTGTGTTGGTATGTTGTGTGCACCTCTGATGAGTTTGTGTTGAAGCATTGCTATATAAATTCACAATTACCACTAATAATAATAATAATAATAATAATAATAATAATAATAATAATAATAATAATAATAATTATAATAATAATAATAATAATAATAATAATAATAATAATAATAATACACCTTCGTGCCGATCGCCGTGGAGACATTGGGCCCTACAAACAAAGAAGGTCTCGCCTTCGTTTCTGAAATCGGCCGCCGATTGACGGCAATCACTGGCGAGGCCCGCGAGACAACCTTTCTCTTCCAGAACATTTCAATAACAATTCAACGATTCAATGCCGTTGCATTCCAGGGCACCTTGTCAGGACTACCCGGGATCGAGGACCAGCGGGCCCATCCAAGCTGGACCTAACTATACAATCTTGAAGAAAACGTTGCAAAATCGAGATAATAATAATAATAATAATAATAATAATAATAATAATAATAATAATAATAATAATAATGACCACTGGAATTGCAGTAGATGTTGAGGAGTAGTTTTTTGGTTGTATAAAGTAGTTTTTTTTGGTTGTATAAAGTAGTTTTTGTGGCTGTGTAAAGTGTTTACTTTGTACTTGGGGAGACAACCTTACGAGTCATTTACCATTATTTATTACTTTATTTTTCAAGGCCTTGGTTTTAGATTTTCTGGCGTCACCTGTAAATTGTCATCTTCGGGTTTTACCGACTAGTCATTTTTGAGTGGTTGAAACAAATAATGGAAATAAAATTGTATAGCACGTAGACTTTGATTTTTTAATTAAAAAAATCTATGCAGGCAGAAGCTGCAGTCTGTTCATGGATTTTTAATAGAGTTTGCTGACATCCTAACATCTGCTGGAGAATACCATTCTGCGTATGTTTCAAGTGACAGTTCATTGCTGTTACGTGTTAGTTCAGCAACTGGGACTTGTGCCCATCTGAACATGTTTGTTTGGAAGTTGAACACCCTGTTGAGCTGGAGTCAACTGAATATATTAGACTGAAAAGTGAAGTTGTCTGGAGCTTGTTCAGTAAAAGTTGAACCAGTCAGTAGCACTTGAATATGTGATTGCACTGTTCTTGCTGAACTTGACGGTTTTAAGGGCTGTGTGTTTGGTCGAGAGAGTTTCCGGTGAAGCTTGAATATTAATTTCTGTTGAATGGGAGGTGGTCTGTGTATGAGCAGCTATGTCATGTTTGTGTCTATGGTTTGACTGGTGTTGCGTGCTGGTGACGGGTCAGTGTGTTTATAAAGGGTGTTGTGCCTGCGTGGTGGGAACCCACCCATAGATATATCTGTGGGTGGGAAGAGAGCTGTGAAGGCAGTGCGTGATTGGAGGTTGCGGGAGTGGAGAGTTGCTGTGTACACATTAAGTTGAGTGCGATCTAGCAGTGTGTGTGTGTGTTAGATTTATGTTTTTGTACGTGTATGTCAACAGCCTTGAAGCTGCACCACAGGATTAATAGTCTTATTTAATAATAACGAGAAAACTCAGGACTGTTTGTCTTGCTTGAGTGGCACTATGTTAGTTATGGTTGAGTCGATAGTTCAAGGCCTAGATAGTTTTGTCTAGATATTCCTTTAAATGTGTGTTATCTATTTTCCCTTGATGTGTGATTTCTAGATGGTGTATTTTCTCTGCCTGCCATATCGTATATTTTCAGTGTCATGTGTCTTCTCTAAATGAATCACACATTTTCTGGTTTGTGGTTTTCAATCAGGTGCCTTTATTCCGGGTGTTCCTGTCCAGCCCGTCTGCCTGAAATACAAGAACAAGCTCGTAAGTTCTTTGATGTTTCAAAACTTATGGTCCGGGAAGGCTTAAGGGCAAGGGTGATGTGCAGAAATGGTGCACGTTTGTTGTTGCAAGTCTGTCTTCTTGTAAAGGTCTCTGCCAGGAATCCAATGATCTTTTTTTATCTTATCTGTTTTGTGCTTTGACCTTTACTTGTCTTTTAGTTTGTCCTTTTGACACCTCAACAGTAGTATACAGGTTCAACTGTGCAAATCGGCAAGTCTGTAACCTGTGGTTTTGTGATTCAATCAATGGCTCAATAGATCAATACATCTGTGTAGCCAGTCAGGCTCATTAGCCTATGATCAAGCTGAGCACCAAAAAGTCTTCCATATCTCAGTCTTCGACTATAGAAGAAAATCGTCCCCACTTGATACCACTCTCTCATTCAGTGATATTACCCTGTCATGTTAAGTGATTACTTCTCTCACCACTTGTTTAGTGTTCTTATTGGCGGCCGGTGTGATGAGTCTTGCGTGACTTCACCGTCAGCCTGCCACTGAATTTATTAGTTACCTTAATGAATGTGGCAAATAAATTACTTACTGATGAGTCCTGCGTGACTTCACTTGCAGCCTGCCAATGAATTTTTGAGTTTCTGCAGTTATGTTAATTACTTTAATGAATGTGGCAAAATAAATTACGTACTTACTTACTTTCCATAGTCTTCTTTAGATATTACTACGAATCCAAAGATTCTGTGTAATGTGATTTGTCATTTGTTTATCTATGGCCCAGTTTACGTTTACCTATTTAAACTATTAGCTGAACTTGGATCGTGCTTTTCTGGTTTCGTCATCTGTGTATATATTTTTATGAGTGAGTAATAGAGCTTAGTTACACGTGTTACGCTATGATACTAAACTTCTCGTACATGTCTTATTTGCACTGCGTTATGATACCAGACTTCTCATACATGTCTTATTTGCATTGCATTATGATACTAAGCTTCTCATACATGTCTTACTTGCATTACGCTATGATACTAAACTTCTCATAAATGTCTTGTTTGCACTGCGTTATGATACCAGACTTCTCATACGTGTCTTTTAGCAAAGCATCAAGTATGCTGCATAAAATTGTGGGCTTCTCATTTCTGAGTTCTGTGGAAGCAAGGTACATTCAGTTTGAATTGGAGCAGGAGATCCCATGCTGTCAATTCTGGCCAATCATCGGGTGTTATGTAAAGTTGTAAAGAAAATTCTCCTCAGTATGTTGTAGTTTGCAAATAGTTTATTGTTTCAGATGTAAAGCAAGAACACAATTTTTTATGAAACTGATTTATTGGCTGAGTGGTCTGAAGGATTTATTATATGATTTGATTTACATATTATTTACTGGCAAGCCTGTTGCTAGTTTGAATTGATGCCTACATTTCACATAGCCATGTGAGTCTGCAATGTTTCAAGTTCTCATGATAATAGTAATTGTGTAATTACCAGGATATTTGGTCTTTGCCTGCATTATGAATTGGTTATCTTTGTTAGTGTTTGTAGGGTTTATGAATTGGTTTATTATCTTGTTAGTGTTTGTAGGGTTTATGAATTCGATATCTTGCTGTGCGCTCTATTGTAGTGGTTAGCATGCTGGACTGTCAATGGAGAGGTCGGGTTCAAACCCCACCAGGATAGAGATTGTTTTTTAGATTTCTGCTCCACCTGCACTTCCTAGCCAACTCGGCAATAATGAATGCACTGACCATATAAACGGCGAGAGAGAATTGGCCACCTGTCCTCGTATGCCGAGGCTGAGAAAAAAATGAAGTTGCTAACACTTCATGCCTATGGTTGAGTGATTGAGCTGTTAATTCTTCTGACTTGTTGATTGATTGATTGATTGATTGATTGATTGATTGATTGATTGATTGATTGATTGATTGATTGTGTGTGTGTACTCTGGTTGTTAGTTTTGTTCTGGCGTAATTTGCGATGTATTTAGTTATATTAACTTGGGCTTTATAAATCTGCATATAATAATAATTATAATGATAATAATTATTATTATTATAACTGTTGTTCAGGACTTTGCTGTTTGATTTTTTTCAAGGACACGACTTCATGGACGTGGAATGGGCCGGCAGCGTGAGTTGCCTCTTTTTGAACTGTTTTTATCATATCCCTTACCATTTGTCTGTCATGTTTTGCTGTATTTTTATGTTTACAATGGAACCGCCTTATGATACGTTTATTTGAACACAAGTTCTGGAAAGACGAATGGTTTAAACCCCGCATTTGGTTTGGCATTAGAAGGGCAATAGAAATTCCTTGTAAAACATCTTAAATATATGATACTCCTAAAAACAGCCTTATAATGAGTTTCCTGTGTGTCTGTGTATATTTGTGCATGCATGTATGTATGTATGCACATATGTAAATACCAATGTATTGATCCACTTGTGCATATCAATGTTTATGTACATATCTAATTATGTGTGTTTATGTATGTATGTATGTATGTATGTATGCACTTACATAATTACCAATGTGCATATCCACTTGTGCATATCAGTGTTTATATACTTAAATATGTTTGTCTATATTCCTTTTTTATTCATTCATTCATATATGTGACTGCTCTTTGAGATATCTAGGCAGAAATGCTTCCAGGCCGTATCTGACAAAAGGGATTAGTTTTCAAGTATTGATAAGAAATTTCAGTACGGTTCCCTATCTGGGAGAAGTTGCAGGGGAAGGCCATTCCACGTAGGTGGCCTAACCACTGAAACTACATGACGTTGAATGACGCCCAAATGAACTATAGAAAGATAGATGCCTGATGACTTGTCAAGTGCCGCAGTAGCCAAAAATGTTAATAGAGAACAAGTTGGGCCACTGATGACGAAACTGTAACTAGGGCACGTGATGCATTCTGACCCATCTTTGAGTGTAACCAGTCTTGTTGTCCTCGAGACCAAGGTCTTGGTCTCGAGTGCACTCGAGTTCGTTTTTAAAAGTCTTGGTCTTGGTCTTGAGGTTCAAAGTCTTGGTCTTGGTCTTGGTCTTGAGGTTCAAGGTCTTGGTCTTGGTCTTGAGGTTCAAAGTCTTGGTCTTGGTTTTGCAAGACCAAGACCAAGACTTTTGTCAATATGAACAGTCATTAATTTAAACAAACGGCAAGAATTTTAAAAATTTATCCAACAATTACTCATACAGTTATTGCTTTAGTATTTACACGGTGTGAATGAGGCTTCACTGTTGTTTTGGACAATTATTTTGACTTCCGGTTATTTACCATGGAATTATTTCAAAACAGACTCATGATTAATTTGTACATTTATATCCGGTTCTTGAAAAGCTGCTTTGTGTGCTAGCGATTTCAGCACTGTCTTGTAGACCGTGTTTTTTCACATGGAAGAATTTTTATGAGGCCGCACAGGTCACGTCTTGGTCAGAAAATTCCGAGCAAATTGGTTTTTTATCAAATTCAACAGGCATTTGGAATAACATTTCGCATGAAGGACTTTTGTAAATACGAATTCGGAATTCTCTGCAGTCTCCATTTAGAGTTGTTTTGCTTGAATAAAAGAAAAAACTCATGTTTTCATTAAAATAACGAGTTGTCTGACTGGACAATTTTTAGTAAGGAATAGAAGTCTGGATACGACTGTGATTTTTTTGGGTCTCGGTCTTGGTCTTGAGGTTCAAGGTCTTGGTCTTGGTCTTGGTCTTGAGGTTCAAGGTCTTGGTCTTGGTCTTGAGGTTCAAGGTCTTGGTCTTGGTCTTGAGGTTCAAGGTCTTGGTCTTGGTCTTGAGGTTTAAGGTCTTGACAACAAGACTGAGTTTAACAATATAAAAAAGTTAAATTGATTGAGCTTATTTTGCCGCAAGTAATGGTTAAATAAGAGTGCGGCATGCTATCTGGCTTTCAGTTGACTAAACTATAAAGTTTTACTGAAAGGCCTCAAATAAAAATACCTTTAAGATGACAATGTTATCAACTTAAACAAACATATGCTTACCGGTGAGAGTGGGAGAGTTTACTTGTTATCCAGTCACGTAACTTGTATGCGCACATAACCTAGTTACGCAGTGCACTTCCATTGGCTCATCTTGTTTCCTTCTTAAAATCTTTGGCAGTAGCCCAGTAACAATTGCAGATTAAGCGGTAAATCAGAAGATTGTTCAGAATGTTATGGAAGTATGAAAATAATCCAGTGGAGGAAATGGAAAAGAATTATCGCAGGTCAAGTAGAACAGCTATATGTCTGTACCAATATGCAGCACATTTTCCAATCCTCTTGGAAAGCACTACGGAATAACATATATGATCGTGGTATCCAATTAATACGTTAATGTTCATAATCAAATCAATATCCCGAAGGTTAGTCTGAAAGAGCTAACATTCTGGCTGCCACACATAACTAAAGGCAGTTGGGCGGGATAGTAAGATTGTGAAACATGGCGGCCGATTTGTTGCAGCGCTAGCCTTGTAACACGAAGAATACGGGTTCAACTCTCCCTGAGACAGTTGTTGTGTACAGACCTGAAACAAGTCCTTCACTCACAGCTGCTCAGTCCCTGCTGGATAATTAGATAGTGGCACTTAAAATGCATCATAATAATAATAATACTGGTAATAATAAATGGGTTCTTAATTTGTTCCATTGCCCAGCCTTACCTTATGTTACATTTCCTTATTAGGCATGTTATGTGATTGTAGAAGAAAGTTGTTTAGTGTGTATTCTGTTTCTTTTTGTTAGGTTTAAGATTCTGTGGCTGACGTTTTGCCAGTTCAATAGCAGTTTTGAAATAGAGGTGAGTGAGTTTTCTCTTTAGGTCACTAAAACTTTAAGTACAGGTAACAGATTGCAGCTTATGGGATAAACAAAAGCAGTTGAAATCCTTTGAGTAGTAATAGTTGGATTTTTCAACTGAGGCTGATGTAATCCATTGCTTGGATTTGGGCATGTTTAGCTAAGGAAGTTTGGTTAAGAATGTAAATTTAAATTTGAAGAAATTTGAACGAAAACGAGACAAAATCAGACCAAGATTGCTCTAGATAAATGTTTGGAGCTTGTGATCTTGCCAGTTTCCTGAGGCATCATTTGAGAATACTCTTGTTTTAGTTTCTCCCAGTCTATGTGCCATCGGAAGAGGAAAAGAAAGATGTCAAACTCTTCGGCCGAAATGTTCGATCGCAGATGGCTCGGTGAGTTCTGACGAAGTGATTATTAGTTTTACGAAACATTGCCGTTTAGTTTGAGTTACAGTAATTACTAGATGGTGTTCCTTGTGTAATGATTGTGCTGTAATTAGTATGGTTCTTCTACTTTCTACACAAGTTCGCATTAATTGCACTGGTATTTATTGTGATTCTGGTGAACAGATGCAATCTCTGAACTAGTGGAGAAGCAGTCCTTGCTGAAGAGATTTTAAATAGATTTTGAATGCTGTTGCACTTACTGTAAAGTTAGCCTCAGTGGCTGAATTTATGGCCACAGAGTGTTTAAGTATCAGGCTAAGCTCGTACCTAATAGATTATAATTGATACGTTATAATGGCAAACCCAAACAGGACACTTGTTACTAGAACTCCAATTATAAAAACAGGAAATGCAATGTCTCCAGTCCAGAATGAAATTGGTTTTCGGAAAGCAGTCATGTTGTAGAGCATTTTTCAGGCCAAAAAAATAATGGTGTGTTTCCGGTAACAGAGTTTTAAAAAACTGGATAGGTAGGAAAATATTATTTTTGGTTACGATATTTTTATACAATGCTATTTCTGGGGTCTGCTATATACATACATACATACATGCATTCATACATAGAGTATGCATGCATACGTACAAACATACACACATACAGAGATACATACTTACATACATGCATACATGTATGTATGTATGCATGTATGCATACTTGTATGTATGTATGTATGCATACATGACATTGTGTGTATGTATGCATGTATGTATGTATGTATGCATACTTGTATGCATGTATGTATGCTTCAGACGAAACCATACTCCAAATCGTAATTCAGTGGACAAGCATTGTTGAAATCTGGTGCTATGGCACTTGGTGACATTAGTGATTGACTTGATTTAGCTTTAAAGGTGACTGATGTGATTTTCAGAGCCCTTGGCGTTCCAACGGCTGAGAATTCGTTTGAGGATGGCCAGGCAATGATGAACGCAGTCCAACTGCACCTGGGAGACGCTGAAATCCTCGTCCATATCAACCGAACAGTTCGTCAGATGGGGTCAGTTGATACAACGGACTAATCGAAATAATCTGCTTAAACTAGGGACCAGCGAAGCTTCGACGTTCGATTAGAAAACGAATCGGACGGTAGTATTCGATTCGATTTGAAAGTGACGTCATGATTTGAAAAATGATTAGCTTTGTGAATTAGTAAACGTGTGACTAGGCATTAGAGTGCGTGACTAAATTTAATGAACATGGAACCAAAACAGAATGGTAAAATTGGTTTCAATTTTTTTTTAATTGTGATATTTTAATTCTGTTAATTAACTTAATTTTTAGTTTGATTGATTTTAAACTGCAGAAAAGTTATTAGTCTTACACTGATATATTGATAACTGTGTTGATAACTGTGTTATTGTGGCACGCTTGTGCTATCAAGTACACACAAAGCCTACATGAATATCAAACTGGTACTCACTGATTCGATTTGAGATTTGATCCGAATTCGAACTTTTACCCCGATTCGATTCGAATCGACTGAAAATTTGTGATTCACAGGTCCCTAGCTTAAACCGAAGTAATTGTTGGAAAATGCAGTTTTCCAGTACCTTAAACTGCCAGCGCAATTTAACATTGATACATTTTACAACAGAACTTTTTGTTTTCGTCATTTGCCAATACCTGGTACTATTTGGTACATTGATACAGCTCTGAGTGGTTATGCAGACTGGTAGTTTTGTGGTACACAACAAACCCTTCAATCCTCTTATTTTGTCTCTGACAAGTAACTCAAGTGCTTTGTTATGCAAGGTTGCATTGGATTATATTATTATTATTATTGTTATGCGTTTATTAGGTGCCGCTATCTAATGACGGAGCACCAGTCGATGGTGGTTAGCAATTGTGAGTGAAGAGCTTACTCAAGGTCCCTACATAGAAACTGTCTGGGGAGGGTTGTACCCATACTCTTGACATTACGCTCTAACCAATTGAGACTGAGAATTGGAACTTTTGCAACGAAATTGTAAAGGAAGTTAATTTCTTGCATCTTTTATCCAGTTTATCACAGGATGAGCTGAAGGAATGTGTATCGAATCTCTGTACTGTGGTTCAGTCATCCTCATCTCATCTGGTAACGCTGGATGAGTTCGCAAGTCATCTCAAGTCATCTCCATCATCTCAGCCTCTTATCGAGCTATTCTCGCTATTAAGAAAAGTGAGTACACATTGAACAAATTGAACAAACTGTGTTACTCATATATACGTGTAATATGTACCGGTATATATATACATTTACATATATACCAGTATATATATGTATGTATGTATGCACATATACTGATACATATACACACACTGGTGTATATGGTGTGTATATACCTGTGATAACGGTATACATGCACACCACTGTATTTATGTATGGGTGTCTGACACTGTATATGCATATATACACAAATACTGGTACATATATATACTTGTATATATATATACACACTGATGTGTAGATGTAACAGTGTATGTGTGCATGTATACATATAGTGTTACTCATGCTTAATGCAGTTTTTGTTAACTGTGCTGTCTAGTTATTGAAAAATTGCATACTGCGTCTATACACATACTGGTTAGTATACATAAATAAATGCAACTTGAGGATAGCTTGCTAACAAATGAGTGAATAAGATTTCTGAGAAGTAGTTCTGACAAGGCAAAAATACATTGGTGAGACAACAAATTGACTGACATCTCATCTGGTTTAAATTGAAAATGGTGTGTAGTACGACTATACAAGGGACGAATCTGTACGAAGCTCTAGAATTAAAACTTGCCGTAAAGCGTTGCCTTCTTTGAACCCGTGACCTTTGTTTAAACTGCTGCGTCTTTGTTGAGGTGGAAGTTTTTAATGTAATCTGATTTGTCAATCTTTTTTCAGCCTGGAGAAAATGTTGTCGATCTTAGACATCATCTAATTGTCCTCCATCTGCTCAGACTTCCACGTTCTATTGAGGATGTCTTGCAGTTTGCATTTAGGGTAAGTCTGAATTATCAGTAAGCACTCTGTTTTCAGCCAATAAATTCATTGAAAATGGTCATGGTCGAGACAGACCATATGGTCGTTATAAAATACTTGTACATTTTGACATTTGTATTTATTGAAATACGCCTTAGTGAGCAAACTGCACGATACAATTGCCCAGAAAAATATTATGAGGTGTGTCTGAAGTTGGCACTTGTAATGTTAGAGCATTGGTTCGAATCCTATGCAGTTTAGGCGGAGCGTACAGGCAGCTGGTCATGCATAGGAGAGGTCTTGGTCATGCTACAGTGCTACTAAGCATGTAATTAATTACTTTAATTTTTTTTATGTGCTATTAGTATTATTATTTTTACCCTGATATGAGCAAATGTCAAATCGATCCAGAGAGAAGAAAATATACTACTATTGTTTTCTCAATGTGTGTGTAATCCATTGGGACTAATGTGCCTTGTTACAAAATATTACTTTTACTCTTAAAATAATCAGTGTCATCATCATTTTTGTTATTTCCTTTCAGTGTCCATTACCATACCATTGCTGCTGCTTCTTTCTGCTATGTTAATTATTAGAGCTCTTATTCTAAAAAAAACAGCTTGTAATTGTGTGAATTGGATTTTTCTGCAGGTTTATGACTGCGGAAGTAAAGGCTTTCTGTCAGACGTGGAGCTAAAGGATATGTTAACTGCTCTCCGCTTGCCTATACCGGTGCATACCTTGCTTTCCAGCTGTGGTGATGGACCAACATTACAGATCACTTATGGTGAGAATCCTTTCTCCTTGTTACATCATACTGTTCTGCAGTACTGTTGAAGAGGAGCAGTCCCATCAACTATGGATGGGACTGAGAGACAAAACACCGGAGATAAGATGGAGGCAATTATGCATGAGCATTCAGATCTTGAACTCAATGCGTTTGTGCATCGGCAACCAGTGCAATTCCTTCTGCATGAAGCTGGATATATATCCAAACTTGGGTAAACCTTCAGTCAGACGAGCCACAGCGTTTAAGATAGACTGTTGGTTAAGGCTGGGAAGAGTTAGCCCTGCATACAAAGTGTCATAGGCGTAATTTGTGGGGGGTGCGAGGGGTACCCATACCCCCACTTTTTGGACTGGGCGGTACAGTACCCCCACGTTTTGAATAATGCCAATTCGTATTTTATTATTGTGCCTTCCCAGAGATCGCAGTCTCCGCCTTGCTTCGTGTATGTTAGAAATTGGTATCCCCCACTTTTTAGACCAAAGTTACGCCCCTGCATAGCGTTGCCATGATCAACCCTTGAGCGTATGAATGCGTACTAACGGTTGTAATAGATAGAGGCAGTTTTGTTACTTTATAGATGTGCAGAGTATTATGTTTTATAGGCTTGTGTGTGGTTGTAATAATCCGTGGTTTGTTCTGCAGATGTTTTCAAGGCCGGTGCAGAAAAACTTCCAGAGTATGAAGAATATTTCCCCCAACCAAAATCTGTTGACCGGAAGCGAAAATCTTCGTCGAAGTCTGTCGAAGACAAGCAGAAGTCGGCATAGGATTGATGAACTTGCCTTTTCTGGAATTCGTGCCTGGATTTTGATCTTTTTCGGAGCCGTCATTGTTTTCTGTCCTCCGCTGTGCATTGTTTTGTAGTCTTACTGGCCTATTTTTCTGTGCTGTTCGTCTTGTGCTTTTATTTTTAAGTTTTTAGCTGATTAAATGGAATGCTTTTAATTTCTGTACATTTTGGTTAACCTTACAAGTCCAGTCTACGATATGTGTGTGTATCATGGGTTAGGCCCTGACTCCAAAACACTTTGGGGCGTGACGGGTTGGACCCTGATGACCGTAATGGAGCTCTGGGATAAGGGATGGAAGAGAATGTTCACTTCCTCTTTTTCCGTGGATGGAATGATCTGCTCTCAAAGTATGCTTCTTTACTTGGTGCTTTCAATTCTCCATGCCTTATGACGTAATGTGTAGCTGTTGCTTGGAGGCAAAGTTCTTAGTAGCTTATGCATTAGTTAGTCAGTACTTGTGAACTGAAGACAGAGGTCCTAGTTGTTGGATCGCGTGCAGAGTACTTGCTGCCTTTTTTCAAGGTACTTGGTATGGATAATGTTTTACGGTTTGAGACAAGGATGTATTTTTAAGTATTTAGTATGTAAATTACTTAAATAAGTATTCTGGAGGTTATTGTGTGTTTATCTCAATAAGATCTGCCTACCCATATCGATCAGTTCGTGAAAGTACTTACTGCTCGTAACTCATATGTTAGTTGCTTATTTTGTGCAGGTGCCTACTGCTAAGTTAGATATTCGGGAGTAGTCAGTGTGCTGTATGTATTTCTCTGCAGTTCCCCTGAATTTGGCCTTGACAGTATCCATCTTTAATTCTTCTTGTTATCTGTTGCTAGATTTCAACTGGTGGTATATTTTCGTTCTGCGGAAAGTTTTCCAAATGTAGAGTAGTATGTTGGAGGGATTTTCTTGGTAGTAGTTGGAATTAGAAGACCTTGGGTTCAACTGCAGTAGCAGTAACTGGGAAGACTGCGATTGACTTTAAATACCAGTAGGTATTGCACCACGTTTGGACTGGAGTGGTATTTGTAATGGTAAGGACGCAATGTACTTTTAGCATTTCTGTTATTGTTTCACCTGAGGTAGATATAATCCCTCTGTTTTCCAAAAATGTCTGGAGGGAACAAAAAATAAAAAAATTAAAAGAATTATTATTGTTAACACTAGTATATTGTTATTATTATTGTTTTTTTTTCAATGTTAACTATGATTCCTTAGAAAATGAATGAGTGATCTTCATTCGTAAAGATGCGTGCCTTGGTGTACGCTCTACGCAGTGTAGCTGACCAGGCCAGTGATAGTCCAGCTCTGGACACAAATTTTACGTCCTTGACATTTACTATTATTATCAGTCCTAGTATTATTATAAGTATTATTATTATTACTATTTTAAGTTGTTAGTTATGTGGATTTATTGTCTTATTTTGGTTTCTGTTTGCAGTTGTTTAACATTCTGCTGTTGAAGAATCATTTGTCGGTTTTTGTAGAACTTTGGTGTTTTGTGTTGTCAGTCTTTGAATCCGTTTCTGTTGCACTTCTGTTTTCTGCATTTGGTTCGTTTGATGTTGTTTTATGTTGTCCAGCATCTCTCAGAACAACATTGCCTTTGCGGTTCTGAACCTTACATGTAGGCATATTTCAACACTTCTGTAAAGTAGTGTTTGCTTGGTAGCATCAGTAACCATGACGCTGACCACGGTAACGTTCCTGATTGCCAACCAGTTTTTGCATCAATGGCGTTTATGGAGAGCCATCTGCAGCATTTCAGCTTTACTGTTGTGATACGTTGAAGCAGTTTTTACAAGTGGTTCTTGTATTTCCATCTATAGAAAAGTGGTTCTTGTATTTTGTGCCATAGAATAATTCAGTTTCAGTATGATTTCAGCATTTCATTAAACAAAGACTGTCAGTATTTCTCAGCAACAGAGCGTCACACAGGTAAGATTTGGAGCGCCTATAAGTGATGCTCGTTGGCAGGACTTTGTGTGGTGCAGTTTTCATTCCAAACCCTATGTGAAGTACCTCATAAAACAGTTTTGTGCATGATTACATCTCCTGAGGTTTGGCTTGTCTGCAAGTATGTTTTTTGTGATATTTTTGATGCTTCGGCTGTCCGTAGTAACCTTACGGTGTCAGATTTTCATGCACTGCTTTTGGTTGAGGTATGTAACGTAGGCATTTGATTGTGTTTGTGTAAGGCACACATTTGATTTCTAGATTTGATTTGTGTGAAGCAGGCATTTGATTGTGTTTGTGGAAGACAAGCTTTTGATTCTGTTTCTGCTTTCAGGCATTTGATTGTGGTTGTATGAGGCAGATGTTTTTTTTGTGTAGAACTTGCATTTGGTTCAGATCTTGTAGAAGAGGCATTTAATGTTTGTGGGACTGGTACTTGACTTCGTTTGTCTAGAAGCGGCATTTGATTGTGTTTGTGAAAGGCAGGAAGGTTGATTTAACGTTTGTGGAACTGGTACTTGACTTTGTTAGTCTAGAAGCGGCATTTGATTCTGCGCATGTGTAAGTCAACACAAAATGCATGCATTTTTTGTAGTTATCGATTGGCTGCTGAAATTCATGGTTGCTGGCTAGGCTTCACATTTAGTGTTTTGTACTCTTGGGTCAATGTATCTGAGTGTTTCTATGCCAGAATTTTTAATTAAAGTCGTCTAACTAGATTGGTAATGAGAAACTGCCTGGAAGTGGAACGCACCTGTGTCAATATATGAGTAGACGATCTGAACATTGCTATGCATTTCCTGTGACTTATAAAGTTCCAGTTTACGTCTGTCTATTTTTCTAGAGATACCTTACTTTACGACCAATGCATTTGATATCGTTGCCTTACTAACTCTTTGCGGTGTTGTGTATGAGTATTTGCACTGGAACCTCCTTAATAATGGAGCCGTTTCCGGTACCTCATTTTAGTGAGGGTGAAATTCGATTTTGGGTTCTATGTTTCCCGTGTTAAATTAGAACTAACGTTATAGGGTGCACATTATTAGGAGGTTCAAGTGTACATTTATCTAGCTGCTATTTTTATGCATATATATATATAAATATATAATTATATATATATATAATTAAATATGTATATAATTTTATGGTTATACTTGGGCTCCATTAGAATCTATACAGTCTAACGCTGTGATTATGTCTGTCCTTTATCGCGTTGATTAGTTAAGTCTTCTTTTCTGTCAGCAGCCATGCATATCATTAGATACGGGGATTGTGTGTAATTTGGGATCCTTTTCATATTAACAGTTGCTTGTAGAATCGTTACAGTTTTTCCATGAAATCTGTCCTTGTGGTCCTGTTGACAGCCATTTGCAGTGATGTGCAGCTCCATGCAGAGACATATTGGTTGAGATGTAGATACCAAAGAGAGCCACGTATATATAATATTCAAGCATTTGACACAGTAACTTGTCATTACAAGGATTTTCTTGCTGTATTCTTCTCGAATTGGTTGTGAACTACGTGCTTATATGTATGGATTTATACTGTATTGTTTTGTATTGTATTCGGACATTTATAAAGCGCTTTTGGATGCATGTGTAATTGTGTATCCAGACATCTGGGTAGCACCATTCATTAAGTACCTCTGCAAAAGTGCTTTATGGGACTCGAGTTCAGGATTCTTGGGGAATTTTTATCTGTGGGTTGCGGTTTGTGAATCGTCCAAGCCCCTGTGCTTTATTTTGTCTTTACATAATTCTATTAGTTCATTATTTTTTCTGCTGAACTTTGACAGTTTGTTATGCAACAGTCATAGAAGAGATCAAACAATGAATTCACATTTTGTATTCGTGTTTCTTTAGAAGCACGACTTCTTCTTTTGGTTAATTATCATACGCACGACTTCTCTCGGTTATTCTTATCATATGCACGACTTCTTCTTTTGGTTAATTATCATACGCACGACTTCTCTCGGTTATTCTTATCATATGCACGACTTCTTCTTTTGGTTAATTATCATACGCACGACTTCTCGGTTATTCTTATCATACGCACGACTTCTCTCGGTTATTCTTATCATACGCACGACTTCTCTCGGTTATTCTTATCATATGCACAACTTCTCTCGGTTATTCTTATCATATGCACGACTTCTCTCGGTTATTATTATCATATGCATGACTTCTCTCGGTTATTCTTATCATATGCACGACTTCTCTCGGTTATTCTTATCATATGCATGACTTCTCTCGGTTATTCTTATCATACGCACGACTTCTCTCGGTTATTATTATCATATGCACGACTTCTCTCGGTTATTCTTATCATATGCATGACTTCTCTCGGTTATTTTTTGTACACACAACTTCTCTCAGTTATTTTTATTGTATGCACGACTTTCCTCGGTTATTTTTATTGTATGATGCATGGATTCGGATGATAACGTTTTCTCTTGTTTCGTATGAAGCAGCTTCTGTTAAGTGTTAAGCCTGATCAGTGTCATGTGAATCTGAGCTTTTTATATAGCACCTTCAAAATCCTAGCAAAAGTGTTTTTGCTTTGGGTTAGAATTTGACCAAAACTACATTTTCCTGATTGTGAAATTCTTTTTTTGATTGTACTTTATTTCTATTGTTGTTTGTCATCTCGATTGACCACTGCTGATGTAACTTATGCCTTGATTGATTTTTTGATAAAATATGTGATGCGTACAACTGAATGGCGTGAATGCAAACTGTTGTTTTGGTGCACACAACATACAGTGAATGCAAATCGTACAATCCAGTGCAAATCGTACAACCAAAAATGCAACTCGTAGGGTCACCGTGGCCCACGAGGCTTCATGATGATTACTTTTCTTCAAAGCAGACCATTATTGATTTTGGTCATATTTTGATTTTCCATTAATCTGAACTTATTCTCTGTGCACATGGCTCAAGACATTCGCAGTTAAGTTATTTCTGTGTGATCTTAATAACAGATAAATTATTCGATGAAACGTGTCGTGCCACAAATGCGAACTGATTTTCTTACAATGTACAGTACCAACTGGTTTATTTCAAACTAAACGACAAATACAAGCTACATATATTGCTCATGATTCGAAATCTCAAGAAATTTGTTTAAGGTTGTTCATAATATTTAATGAAATTGAGTAATTGCAGTGTGTTTAAAGATCTGACCTTCTACTTATATTTTTCGTTTTCAGTTTTCAGTTGATTGTCGCTAAGATTTTCTTTCTTATTCGGCACTCGAATGATTTGTAACTTTATTTTATTGTTACTGATCATTTTATTCAGTGTTTCATCAATTTTGAAACAATCTTGTATTCGCTATATTTCGTTTTTCTAGATTAGATCTTAACTGTAATAGTTTCAATTTTTATTGCACAGCTGGAAGTTTTCATTATTTAAATAAGATTCCTTTTCTCGTTGTTTTGTATAAAACAGAAGATCTGTTTATTCAGTTATGTTTCGTACATTCAGTGTCTTTGTTCCTCATACGTGAATTTATGAATGTGTTGCCATCTTTGGATCTTGTTCAAATGCAGCTTGGCAGGATTCTTGGATAGAATTACATATTCTGTTTCCCTCGCTGTGAGGAAATTTTGCTGTAGCTTTGTGCTGTTAACTGTCGCTCACTAATTTGAACTTATTTCACATGGTGTGTTTGAAGTAGAAACACAACACATGTTTGAAATATGATGCTTGATCTGTGTCGGATGACGGCAGATGTAAATTCTGTGAGTTCGGCGCAGGTTTGAAATTTGAGAATCTATTAGTTGCTTTGTGCTTTGAAAATTTGAAAAGAATAAACCATTTGAATTGGTAGTTTGTTTATGTATAGATAAATGAAAACAATGTTCAGTTTCGCAATCTGAGGAACGGATTCGCGCATTGATTTGTTGCATTGTTTTGATCATGAAGTAAAAGTTTAACATCTTGAAGAAACTTGCCTTGGTATTTGTTCAGGAACTCACAAACGTTACCTTATAAACTTGACTGTTTCTTCAAAAAAGAGAAAATATTTTATGAGTAAAGATAAACTTCCTCTGCTGAAGTATTCTGTAGTTTTACTGTAACAGTTCTGAATAGCGTGGCCTTGTTGGACAGCCTGCTAAAATCTGTTGCACTGGGTTTTGTGTGGTAATGTGGAGGTAGCTTTGAAGATTTAAACTATAGCGTATGAGCCGTTTGTATATGGTCATGTGTATATTGCATCTAAGAGGATCCTGCTGACGTGATGCAGATGTTTGTTGTCAGTTAGATTTCTGATTCTCAATACTTTGCCAGCACAGTTTACACTGACATCATTGATCAAATGTTGAATAATAAATTCACAAGATGATTACCTGGATCCAGTTCTTCTTTTTTTGTTCCATGAAACGTAGGTGAAGGGGTAGTTACGGAAGAAAGAAAAGTTTATTGCCAAGGTTTCATTTTAAAATGCGTGACCTATGATACAGTAATACTAAATTTATGGAATAAAGGAATTAGTGCCAAGAGTGTACTTTGAAATGCTTGACCTATGGTAGAGGAACACTGAATTTTTAAATACTGATAACTCTATTAAGCTGAATCTTTATGGCTTTGACTGGTGGTTTCCTACTGTACATAGATATTCTGTGGCCTAACTTTATTCATCGAGATTTACTACCTTGTCTGTTGTTTTTGAGCCTTATCTTCAGGTTAGTGAAGCCAGCTTTTACATGATGCTTAGACCATTTCTCAGTCCAGCTCATTATGGGTTTCTGGTTGTTTTGTGGTAAACAGAAGATATGCATTAGGCTTTAAAGTGTAACTGTCATGCATGTGGGTGACTGGCTTTAACCCTTTAATGATGAGAGGGATTAGGTTTCCATACACTTTAGTACACGCTCATGGTTAAAGTGTTAAGCTGTACATCTGCAGTTGAAATCTTGGGGTACATTTGCAGATGGAATTCAGTGTTGAACCCTGCAGGTTCATCAAGTTCTTGGATCGATCCTATTGTATGTACTTTTAATAATCACTATTAACTAGCACAGAACATGTTGGTACGTTTACACATTTACTACCTTACCATACCTTATTTCTTACTTCACCTTCTTTACCTTATTACTCTACCCTCTTACTCTTCTTTACCTCCTAACTCTGTTGTGCTAAGAAGTACTCTGTTATGAGACTTGACATGGATGCTGAACAAGTAGCCAGAATGAAATAAAAAATGTTAAAGGAATTAATTTACGAATTAATTTATCTCTGAAAAACATCGTGGTTATTCTCCAATGCATTATGGCTGTGCATTGTCTTGTGCTCTTTGCTGATCAACTTGAAAGCATTCTGTGTCGCAAGAGTTACTACAAGCATGATGCGATTTTGTGGCTGGAAGGAAAGACTTCTAGCCAGATTAAAATCATTGGGAAAATTCCTCCCAATGGGCAAACAGATTGCATGCTGCACACATCCAACCTCCCGATGCTTCTCTTCTTGTCAGTCTAAATAGTATAGCCAGCTGATTTGTTACGCATCGTTCACATATGTTTATTACGAGTCATTTATGTTTGCAAGTATTCTAGTTTAGTAGCCAAAGAACAATCAAGTTTGTCAGAACATTCTTGAATTATTCATAAAATTGTCTACATATTGATGTACATAAAAAAGGAAATCAAATTCTATATGCATATTGTATATACAGACGGAAGACGTAAACTCATAACCTATTTGTGCATAGAGAGCGCGCCTATATAGTCGTGTACAAGTCGACCCCTCAATTTTCAGCCTTGAAGAAGGGAAGTCAGTGACCTGGGTACAAGTTGACAACCTACGTCCGACTAAGATTGGTTTTTAGAGCGCAGCCTGTGGTGAAATAACTAACCACTAGGTGTGTCGATGTTCTCAGATGGATGTGTCATGGAATCTCCTTTGGATACTTCTCCAATATTGGCTTGACCCTCGTATTAGGGCTTTACCCTTTGGACTTTCAACTGCATCAAAAATTTCTTGACTTGTATACCCCGGTAAATGCTTCTATACATTCGAGTATATCTTGATATCAGCTGCTGAAGGCGTTTTCAATAGTACATGTATTATGCTATTCGTTGATGGGCCTGGATATATATTACTTGAGGCAAATCCTGTACATATTCAAGTGTACATAAAAAGATGCAACTTCAGTTTTTCAAAGGAGCATGTTGTTCGTAAAAGTTATGTAAAATCAGAAGAGGTACTTTAAAAATACTGTGACTAAGGAATTCCAGCCAACGTCATTTATAACACATCTAGGATTTCATGGCAGCTGTGCACATACAGTGCTGAATTTCTAATTTTGAACATTTGTTTTGCCTTTACATGTAAGCGGTTGTTTGACATTTCTGTACACAAGCGCTAAAAAAAGACAAAAGAGCTAGAAAGCCTTTTAATACTGTGCTGGACAACTTCTATATTTGATACCGTACCATAGTTTGACGTATGTTTAAACTGTAGCTCTTACAATTCTGTTCTTTTGTAGTTTCATCTTGTTTCTATAATGCAGCCGAGAATCATCTTTTTGTTGTAACTCGAGTTAAGATGGATAATATTCTTATCGGTGGAGCGACTGTATGAAGATCTCGCTTCAGCTTAAATATGTTGTGTCTCTTTCAGCAAAAGCTAATGTTGCTTCGCTCATGTAATGTTTATTCCAGATGCTGTTTTACGATGTCAATTAAAACTAATGCTTCTGTAGGCAATTTACGTAGTAACCAAGCATTTCTCTCAACAATCTGTCTTCTGCTGCGTCTCAGAATTTAACATTTTGCTTAGAAACTGTTGAAAAAAATGAGTTGGTGACACAGCAACAGATAACAAAGCATGGTCTAGTGGTTAGGGGTCGTCCATAAAGGACGTCCGCAAAATATGACCCACTTTGGACCCCTCCCTCCCCCTTGTCCACATTTGTCCACATTTAACCTTACCCTCCCTCCCCCTTTGCAGACGTCCGCAAGTCTAGGCCAATTTTTAATGTCATTATTTTAACAATTATTCCACAGTTCCTGTGCACGTTTAAGTGACAGTTCGGGTTTCATATCGCAGGATGTGCTGTAATAAAAGCCTTCTTAAAGTCTCAGTAAAGGTTATGCCATGCATGTGGTTTCAGGCAATCACTTCACAGACCTTTTTCATCTTTCAGGAAGGTTGCAACAATGTGGTGTTTAAAAAACTATCAAATTTAAAAGTTTAGATGCGGACGTCCGCACTGGTCATGACCCTCCCTCCCCCTTGTCCGCATTTGTCCGCATTTCGATGACCCCTCCCTCCCCCCCTCATTGCGGACGTCCTTTATGGATGACCCCTTAGCATGCTGAGCTGTCATTCATGAGGCTGGGGTTTAAATTAGGGGTCCACCGGTAAGACATTTTCCGCCGGAAACCGAATCCGAGTATTTGGATGTATTTTTGCCGGAACCGGTAACGAACCGGTAACGAACCGGGTTCCATTTGTTCCATATGGGGAGCTTCACATTTTCATGTAATAAGAAATTATCGACATAAATTTGTGTAATAAGTGACTAATACAATTTGAATTGTAGTAATTTCTGTGCAGTTGTGAAGTTTTCTGTGTAATTGTTTTAAGATTCAACATTTATAATTTTATATACGTAAGTTTATTGAATAAGTTTTTACAGAAAATTTTTTTTTTAAAAGAAATTGTTTGGCAACTATTTGCGTCAACAATATTTGCCGAGCCGAATACTTCCGGAAACGGGATTTCCGGCCGAACCGAGTATCTGAGCCGGTTTCCGGTGGACCCCTAGTTTAAATAGCATAGGCCATGAATTTTTTCCAGTTTCGAGTGATGCAGAAGTCATTGGTACTCTTGAAGGGGTTGTCCAAATAGGACATCTGCAGGGAGGAGGGGTGACCCAACTGCAGACAAGGACATGAGTTATTCCCAGTGTGAAGGTTGCGTCAAAATTTGCTATGGTTCCTTCAGTGCAGTCTGTACCTTAAACACTAATTTTAGTCGGACAGCAAATGCATCATGTAAAACTGTAATGTTACATTATTTGACCTGCAAGGAAGGGCTTCCAGTTGCCATTGCTTGCATCTAGGCCAACTATCCCGAAATCTTATGACCACACAAATGTTGAAAATAAATGAATGATTAATTGCTACAGTATGCTTACGTCAGAACAAAAAGAATATTCGGAGCATTTCTCTGTGAAATAAACAGTAAGGTAGATCAGCGGTTCTCAACCTTTTTAGACTCGAGGACCACTTCTAAATTTTGTGTCTCGGTCGCGGACCACCACTAAAAATTGTGCCAAAATAAATTAATACAAAATAATTTTTTGCCATAAATCCTTGCATTATTAGTTTCATGCTGCCGATTCTAGTGATTGAAATAAAACAGAAATTTTAAAAATTGACAAAATTTGTCTGTTTGCATGCTTTTAATTGTAAAAAATCTAAATTGTAGACCTTGCTCACGGACCACCAGGCAGATGGCCACCGAGGTAGATTAATTATCAAACACAATCAGTGCAGCGTTCACCTGACTGAAAATTTGGTGACTGTAATGTAAAATATCTACCGGTAATTTTCCCAGCTCAAAGCCAAAATGTAGCAAGCTTTGTGCTAACGTATTCACAGCAGAAACTTTCCAAGAATACTTTTCAAAGCCAACTACAGTTTTAAGATCGTTACAATTGCGGTTTCAGTGATCTGAACGTCTGTCTAAAAGTTATTTGCAATTGCTTAAATTTTCATTAAAACTGTTGCCACATCATTAAAATCTAGACCAGTCATTAATTGTATAGTGCACTTAGTACATTTAACTGCAAGCAAAAATTGCAAAAGCATGCACCACAATAGCTTTCAGACAGAAAATAATAAATACTGCAACTGAACAACTGGTGAGAAATTATTGCTTAGCAGTTACCAACAGGCAAGACAGTTTCATAATAATATTTCAGGGCATTGCTGTCATTAAAGTGAGAACAGTTTTCAGTCGAGGGACTAATGCAATCAACTGGAGTTCAGCTTTAGTTTGTAAGAGTCGTGAAGCGATTTCCATTTCTCACTCGACATGTCGCCCATCTGTTGCACTTCTGCGTCCAGTACTTCAACAAAGTGGAAGTCATCACTGGCCCCATCCTCTTCTTCTTCCTCCTCTTCCTCGGAACCATCTCTCTGGTCTGAAAATCACGAAAAAGAAAATGGCGTTAACAAACTTGCATTAATCTAACAACTTCTGAAGCAACGTTATCATAATGTTGATGGTCGCTTAAACTATGCATTAACTTAAAATTTTCTATAACTTTACGCCAAGATTAAAATGTTAGTTAACTATATATAAACTTCATTTCTCCATAATTTGGTGGCACAAAGCAATGAAACATACAGAAAAGAAAACACAAAATGCATATACAAAGAAAATATAAGTGCTTTGACTAAGAAGTACTAGTAGATGGCTTGCATAAACATTTGTACAAAAGTCACTAAGGTTACAATTAATTAATGCTTCAACATAGTTCTAACCAAGTATCTTTTTCTGTTGTGCAAACATTGCATACAACTCCGTTACCAGTTATGATGTTATCTTTGCAAATACATTCTACTCAATGTGATAACTCTGACCATACTGCCTAGAAACAAGTTTCAAATCTGAGAACACATGTTTTACCTAATTTGAGGCATTTTTCAAAGTCACTGTTTAACTTGTCACCAAGAAACCGTCCATCTAAAACAGAAATTCATGCCGATGCTACTAGACCTCAACACAAAAATTCACAAGCTCACAATCTTCAAGTTACTTGTGTTAATATTACTTTACAAGTTATTAACAGCATCAACGTGTAACAAGGGCAAATTAATTATCTGATTCCTGCCATTCATTAATTAACATTAATTTTACAGCTGGAATACATTATAATTAGTACAATAACAAGGGGTATGTCAGCATGCATACTTGTATATAGACATTTGTGCCACATATTGTTCTGCTTGGTTACCATGCCGAGTCTGTAATCAAAAGGTGGCCATGTCCAACAAGTGGATTCTTTGACAAGTTCTTTGCACATATATTCATCAACCAGTGCAACTTGGTACCAGAATAGCTTGGAAGTAAATGGAAAGTCCTGCAATGCACTGGTGCCATGTTCAGGAACTTAGGATTCTCCAAGTCTGTTGCCATTCATCCATTTCTGGCTCAAGTCATATCTCTAGAGATTTGATAGATAGCTATGATTCAGTGCCATCAACAGGTTGTTACAAGGTGCTGTTTAGCCATCATCTAGTTAATAGTGGATATAATTGTAATTAGTAACTTCTGTTGCGCCGCTGTCCAATGCACAAGGCATCAACCAATGGCACACCAAAACTAAGCCGTAATCAGGTCAATATCCAGAAGATTAGGCCGTAAGACAGAGAGGCAGCCTATGGTGGATAAGCAATTATGCAAACACATACATAAAACACCTCCACTACATTCCACTTAGGAAGTTAGAGCTTCACTACCTTTGCTTTGAACAGTTATTTCATTTAGACCTTTACAAGATTACCTTTGGCTAATCATAAAAAAGCATTAGAGCCAGAAGAGACTTTATTACTAAGTAACTGACCTTCGCCGTAAATGTATTCGGTGTCCATGCTCTCGTAGTACAGTGGGTCTTCGTCCGGATAATCGTTTCTCCAGTTGTCCTCGGCATTTTCATCATCATCTGGATCGACAAAACCCTCTTCATACTCATCGTTGCCACTTTCCGACACAAATTCCTCTCTGTAAACGATCGAAGAAAGACAATTGGTTTAACTCTACAGTCAGTATCATCATTCTTCAAGATCATAAAAATTGCTTATTCGTGTATGTAAGTTTATGTACTGATATCTAGATATATCATCGCACTACAGGTCCATGAACTAAACTAACAAACCTAAATTGGTAAGACTATAACAGATCTAAAGTGGTGTGAGTAGAGAAAGGCTTTATCAGAATGTTTCTTGAGCTAGAGGTGAAGTTCAGTAGATGGTCAAATAAAAGAGCAGGATGTGGTGTAGTTGCACCATACAAGGGCAGAACCAACAGAACCCGGGAGATGATAATGTTTGTCGCAGGCAATCAACAGTCTGATCCTTTTGTTAACAGTTGACATCACCCTTCTTCCCTCAAAAGTGTTGCAAGTGGTCCTTCAACGGTTGAGGTATTAGTATTATGCATTTATTAAGCGCCACTATCTAATGACCAGACAGCAATCGATGGCGATGAGCAATTGTGAGTGAAGGACTTGTTCAAGGTCTCTATACAGTAACCATCTCAGGGGAGGAGGCTCAAACCCATACTCCCCACATACAAGGCCAGTGCTCTTACCAATCGTCTACCATGTCCCATGGAAGGCATGTTGGTTTAATCCAGGTACCAGAGAAATATTTGTAGAAGTAAATTACAAAAGAGTGATTACCTCACTTTATATCCTTACATTACACTGAAAGCATCACAGGTACATTACACTACACCACATTACATTAATTACAACGGTAATTAAATGCACCAGTTAGCATTATGTCATGTGCAATCATTTAGAAACATTAAAAAGTGCAGTTTATCACACTGCATAATGTTAAAAGTTTACCTGGGCAACAACAACAAACTGTTACTTAAGTAAAGAAGCACAAGTCAGACTAAATTACTACCAGTTAACTTATTTAAATAAAAATAAAATTACTTCATCAGTTCAACAGCAAGGACATCTTCCAGCATTCGATAGTCGAACTTGGACGAGTTCATATAGTAGAGGTCATAAACGTAGTCATCCAAAGACTGAGTTTGACTGACTGGAGCGGTCACTTTTGTACGAACCATGCGAGCACCATTACAGGCGACTTCATTGTCAACAGCTTTGGTTTCCTTAGCAAGTACAAAAACAGATTATCAATCTATTGTCAACTGCCACTGATCTGGTTGTCTTAATGTGGAAAACAATCATAAAACATATATGATATATGCAGCACTGATAATCTGGCACACAATGCAAAGATCAAATCACTAAAGAATCTCCATTATCATCTAAAGATCACAACTCGAGTCTAGTCTAATTTAGAGACAAGTGCTCTGATACATACATACCTCCATTGTGACATAACACATATATAGCACACAAGAAGTCAGCTAAGGATCACTTACAAGTAAAACCCAGTCCATGGCAGCATACCCATAAACAGGCCATGTCCAAAGAAGTCCATGATTATACAGTCTGCCACGTGATATGCTATACAATAAGCACAGAAACCTTTTATTTAATTTTCACTCAACCCTCAGACTCCTACTGCACTCGCTCATCAGATACAACCCTTGTTCTAACAAAAGCTAGTAGTGGGTTTGGGACTTTTTCATCAGTGGCTATTCAGACTTCCCTGAATGCTGGCATGAATCCCTGAAATCAGCCACCTGCTTCTGACCACTCGTCTAGTTCTCTGAGGCTGTTTACATCTGGGCTAAAATTTCATCTTTAGCTTGTCTTCCAGTCTTTTGATTCTAACTCATTCATTCACTCATTTCAGAGCATTTATATAGCGCATCTCCACGATAACAACTCAGAGGCGCTTCCAGCCCAGTCCTGCTTGGAAGCAACCATCATATTCTGCTTTGTTCATTACGATAACAGCATTATACAAGTATTTGGATTATTTAACAGATTCGATTTTAATGTTCACATGAATTTTTATACATGAAGGGCAAAAATATTTAGAAAATGCAATCATTACGGGATGTGCTTTGTTTTCTTTCTCAACATCGTAGAGCAAGAACTGTCTTTCAGAATCAACTGGAGTGTCACAGGCATCATCAGCTTGCAGGCCTTGAAAGTTTATGGCACGTCTCTTTCCCACAATCTTGCACCTGCAATTCCAGGAAAAGAAACAAAGATAAATATGTGAAAAAATACCTTCTACGGGTGCTGAAGTTGCTGACACACACAGTAGCTTTTCAAGCACTGGATGTAAATGTACAAATTGTGAGCCTTTTGAAATCCTCCCATGGTTTATCAGACCGTCTGGCTTCAGAAAAAGTCTTGGCAGGGATTCCAGACACTGTGACACAGCATAACTTAGTTGCTGCTGCCGATGGGTTTTCCTTGCATCCGCCCGCAGGTATTTGTCATAGGCTATTGTGCAAACAGGCTTGATAAATTTTTAAATTCTTGAGTTTTGTTAAACGACTGTTCATATTGACAGCCGGACCAAGACCAAGACTTTGAACCTCAAGACCAAGACTTTGGTCTCAAGACCAAGACTTTTAAAAACGAACTCGAGTGCACTCGAGACCAAGACCTTGGTCTCGAGGACAACAAGTCTGATGTATTCACATAATCAACATCCATTACAGCATATTCACATAATAAATGTACAGTACATATTTTAAAATATAATTTCAATATATATTATAATTACATAATTTATGTACATAATTAACATTAACATTATATTTACATAATTTACATACATGCATTATACATAAGAGATTTATATAATTCATATTTACACTACACTACATAATTTATGTATAACAGAATATGTATTCAAATAATTAATATATAGAGCCTGTTGTAGAAGTGAATACCTTCCAGTGCTGGTTATTCTTGTTCGTTCCTCCTTTCGTTTCGCCTCCCAATCGACCTTGTGAAGTTTGTATTCTTTCGTTAATTTCTCTTTTCTAATTGCCTGCTGAACAAACTGTGTTGCCACTTCATTTGCCTGTTGTTAAAACGCAAAAAGAAAATTAAGATCTCAGTAAAAAATTACAAAAAAGATTTCTTTAATAAACACATATATGCACTGAGACACTTAACAAAGCGTCGGTGAAGGACCCATAAAAACTATTTTATGTAACTGAATGGTGTTAATATTGTCGACTTCAAAGAGATACAACCAAAGTCTGGTTTTTGGGAGTAGAACATGGTTTGGAAGGACAATTGAGTATTGCAACTTGGAATAAGTGCAGAGTGAGCAAATTTTGAGCGGCAAGCCTGAGAAGTTATAGACAGGCTCAATACAGAATTACAGATGATGCTGGGTAATCTTTAAGAACGGCTGCTTGCCGGTGACACAGCGCAATGAAAGATTTACCATAGAACGTCACAAAAGAAAGGGCCTTGTACATTAGACATCGGCGCAATAGAAGCTGCTAAACAACAAATCACAAGTAGAGACAAGCTAACAGATTGGATCCTGAGAAATATAATCAAAGTTGGAATTTTAGTCTCAGAAGTTACTGGTTAATTTCTTACTTGATTGTTCAACTATCCTTTCGGGAGCAAAGTTAGATATTACTTTTCAAAAGTAACCAGTCACAGTAACTAGTTGCGAGAAAGGAAAAAGTAACTAGTTATGTACAAATGGTTACTTTAGAAAAAGTATAGGTAGCGACTGATTACAGTCATTTTGAAAAAGTAACTTTCAGTATTTTTAGTTCCTGTTTGTGGGAATGTTAACACGAACTTTCGGCTCCTTTCGTGATGAAATATACTTTTAGAAATTGACGAATAGAAGGAACAAGTTTCGAGACACGAGCACAGCGGAAATGTCCTAGCGCATGTGAACCAAAGCGTTTTCAGGCCGAGACATTTACATTTAAAATAAACAGCTGAGTCAAAACAAAGTAGTCGCGTGCGATGGCTCACGACTTTTTTCGTATTCACGAAATACCTTGGCGTTTACAGTGCCGGCAAATTTGAAAACACTCTTGACTTCTTCGCCTTCGTCAGCTCCTTCTAATTTAATTCGTTTACATAGCATAAACAGAGTATCCGCCGGTTCTTCGACCCTACTACGTTTAACTCTCACAATAGCTGCCATTTTGAATGATGAATACCTCCCTCCAAAACATACGTCGATGGTTCTTGCGCATTGATATCTATATTTAGACCACCAATGTCTAAATATAGATATCTATGTTCTTGCACCATTTACAACCAAGGATCACGTATCGCTAGACCTTACTTAATGCGCAATGCGACTTTTTTTATTGCGCTTTACTTATTTTACTTATACGATTTGGAATCATTTTAATTTACCTTGTTCTTTTAGAGGAGTGCGCGATAGTCGTAGTTATCGTACTCGATTGTCAAACCAGAGGTCGGTAGTTCAAATCCCAAGCAGGGCACACCAGTGTTGCACTTATGAATGAGCCGTTCCCTCGACTTCGCTTATTATGGAGTGCTGTAGAATCTCGAGATTACGATTTGAAATGCCTACTTTAATGGCGCCCGTAGAGAATGTGGCTATAAAAAGGAATGGCCTACCCTGTGCTATTTCGGTGACAAGATGACGGCAGACGCCTGGCCATCTGCTCTCATCTCATTTCATACGCCAAGCCCGAGAAAACTTAACTCTTCACAAAAATCATACCCATGGCTGCTCTTCTTATTATCCCAGTGTATTTGTGATTTTTAAATTTTGGTATATATGTTACTTCTGTAGTCACCTAATAGGTTACACAGCACAAGTTATAAGATAGAAAGCCTATTGTCAATCAACACATATTTTCGTTTTTTGGTTTCTAGTACCTGGTGATATGTACAGAGTACATTTTTGTTTTTCTTACTGTTACCACGCAATTAAGTGTTAATGCTTCACCCTAGTATTAGTCAAGCAAACCAAACCATCGCTTCTCAGCATACACGACTCAGACAAGCCTGTCATTGATTCAGAGTGTTTCTTATAATCTAATGAAACACTTGCATGGCATACTAATAAACCTGTGTCAATTATATACTGATTAATTTTTGTTTTGATGACTCTGTAATTAAACATGCCTGTAATCAACCTAGCTCTGTGTTACATAACCGAGATAAAAAATGTAAAACAGTATTACATAGTCATGATTAGATACATACAATATGCACATGTATACAAGCATATATATATATATATATATTAGGGTGGTTCTGAAATCTGAAATTTTGAAATGTGATTATTTCCGCTTATTATCTTGTTCTAGTACATACTAAAATAAATCTGGCCAAATATGAGCTGATTTGAGCAATATTTAAAGGTAGCTCAATGAGGTTGAAGTTGTCAGAGCTTGTCTAACATAGCCTAATTACTGTGCATCCAAAAGATAGAGTTTCAGTTTTACGATTACAGTTACGATTAGTAATTATTATTGGATAAAATTAAAGAAAAATGTTAACAGGAAAACTAAGCCTCAGCAAAAAAAAATTAAACAGAATTTGTTGATGCCTTAGATAATTTATTTGACATTGCTCACTTGGATGCCTTAAACATAATCGAATACTAAGAGGATAAAGAGTGTCTGCTTGCCCAAAGAGAAAGAGGTCGCCGTTGTTATATGGGACCAGTTGATATGGTACTTACTTCAAAAGAAATGAGGGCAACTAAAAGGCAAAGATGAGGCATGGAGAGAAAGCAGAAAGAAGATCAATAGTTGGAAACCATGAATGAGAGAATTATTCTTGCAACCTCAAACCTGGAGTAGTGATGATTCAACTGAAGAATGCAAAGAAGGTGGCATTCAAAATGTAAATTTAGTGAAAAGAAAAACTCCTTTAAAAAAGCCACTAACAACAAATATTGTGACAACAAGTCTGGCAGCAGCTTTGGACAGGGCAAAGTTAAGTGACAGGAAGGCAGCATACATGTTAGCAGCTGCAGCTCAGAGTCTAGGCCACAATGTAGACGAGTTGAAAATCAGCCGTTCTTCAGTACATAGAGAACGAGAAGAATATCGAGAAGAAACTGCTAAGAAATTAAAAGATATATTTAGAACAACTACATCATCGCAAAGGTTCACCAGTCACTCTGGTACAGAGTAAAGCAGGGAGGCGACCTGACCGACGACTCTGATGAGCGTAGACTCGGATCCGACCTGGGCTGGTGAACCAAAGTCCTCCGTGCCCACCTTCTCGTGGTGCGGACCGTTAGTACCCTTCCTAGGAAGTACTCTTCCTAGGAGGGGGAACGAACGGGCACGGCAGGCAAAACCAGGGGAAGGCAATGGCAAACCACCCCTGTTAATCATGCCAAGAAAATCGTCATGCCACACACCAAACCACGCCGATGGTCGCGGATGGAGGGACTCCCAGGCCGGAGCGCTGAGGTGGGACTCCCAGGCCAAAGCGCGACTCAAGGGCTACTGGGAGAAGTAGCAAGACGGCAACGGAGACTGTGTGGCATGACGATCGCTAGGGCTCCTAGAGCCGACGGCACAAAGACAAAGAGAGACATCATCTACACTGGTTGTGCACTTATATGATAATTCCTTCCGGATCTGACAGGCAAATATTTGGTTGACCACCTGTCAGTTTATCTGATGTTGGGGAAAGGCAACTTCTTGAAGTTACCAAGCTACATTCTGGCACAGGAGAAGGACAGGCAGCCGCTGTTGCTAAATTGTTGCTGGAATGATTTATGCTTACTGAAAACTCTGGTTAGCTATCAACAAGAAAATCCTGCTCTCTCCAAAGTAGTCAGCAATAAATTTGCAGGTCATCAATTTCTGTGGTACCTTAGTGAGGAGCTTGTGGCTTTGGCATTTTTTGATTTGGCATTGACAGCTTTACACGAGCGACCAGGCCAAGATGATCCTTCTAAGAGAATGTAGGTAAATGTTCAGAAATCTGTGGTCATGAACATACAATGAACTCCATGCTATTTTTTGACTGGCTAAGAATATCTAGTGATTTCCTGAAAAGCGATCCTGAAACATGGGAACTTCAAGATGATTACAAAGTTGCCTCAGAAATTATTCATCATCTACAAGTTGTAAATGACAATGCTGAAAGAGGAGTTGCTTTGATTGAAGAGTACAATTCCATAATTACAAAGAAAACCAGACACAATATCTGTTTCAAGTAGTGCATGATCACTGAAGCAACTTTTCACAATGCAAAAAAGAAATGCTTAAGTCAAAATAAACTTTAGCAAATGATTTGTGAGCCATATATTATTATAACATACTAACATAAAGTCATACTAATTAATTGAAATTATTTAGAACTTCGACTTTAACAGTTTGTTCACTTAATAATAACAACAATTAAACATTGTTGTTTTATTAGGTAAGAAAATATTAAAAATGATGGATAATGGAAAAATTTCTTTTAAAATACCTATATGTCAAATTTAAATGTTATTGAGCTACCCCTAAATGGCAAGATAATGTTCTATAACTTTGCACAAATTTCTTTTATATTCATTGGAACACAACTAAAAGCGGAAAGTCAAGAAAAAACAGTTTTGATTTTTTTTCCATGGAAGTCAGAACCACCCTAATATATATATATATATATATATATATATTAGGGTGGTTCTGAAATCTGAAATTTTGAAATGTGATTATTTCCGCTTATTATCTTGTTCTAGTACATACTAAAATAAATCTGGCCAAATATGAGCTGATTTGAGCAATATTTAAAGGTAGCTCAATGAGGTTGAAGTTGTCAGAGCTTGTCTAACATAGCCTAATTACTGTGCATCCAAAAGATAGAGTTTCAGTTTTACGATTACAGTTACGATTAGTAATTATTATTGGATAAAATTAAAGAAAAATGTTAACAGGAAAACTAAGCCTCAGCAAAAAAAAATTAAACAGAATTTGTTGATGCCTTAGATAATTTATTTGACATTGCTCACTTGGATGCCTTAAACATAATCGAATACTAAGAGGATAAAGAGTGTCTGCTTGCCCAAAGAGAAAGAGGTCGCCGTTGTTATATGGGACCAGTTGATATGGTACTTACTTCAAAAGAAATGAGGGCAACTAAAAGGCAAAGATGAGGCATGGAGAGAAAGCAGAAAGAAGATCAATAGTTGGAAACCATGAATGAGAGAATTATTCTTGCAACCTCAAACCTGGAGTAGTGATGATTCAACTGAAGAATGCAAAGAAGGTGGCATTCAAAATGTAAATTTAGTGAAAAGAAAAACTCCTTTAAAAAAGCCACTAACAACAAATATTGTGACAACAAGTCTGGCAGCAGCTTTGGACAGGGCAAAGTTAAGTGACAGGAAGGCAGCATACATGTTAGCAGCTGCAGCTCAGAGTCTAGGCCACAATGTAGACGAGTTGAAAATCAGCCGTTCTTCAGTACATAGAGAACGAGAAGAATATCGAGAAGAAACTGCTAAGAAATTAAAAGATATATTTAGAACAACTACATCATCTACACTGGTTGTGCACTTATATGATAATTCCTTCCGGATCTGACAGGCAAATATTTGGTTGACCACCTGTCAGTTTATCTGATGTTGGGGAAAGGCAACTTCTTGAAGTTACCAAGCTACATTCTGGCACAGGAGAAGGACAGGCAGCCGCTGTTGCTAAATTGTTGCTGGAATGATTTATGCTTACTGAAAACTCTGGTTAGCTATCAACAAGAAAATCCTGCTCTCTCCAAAGTAGTCAGCAATAAATTTGCAGGTCATCAATTTCTGTGGTACCTTAGTGAGGAGCTTGTGGCTTTGGCATTTTTTGATTTGGCATTGACAGCTTTACACGAGCGACCAGGCCAAGATGATCCTTCTAAGAGAATGTAGGTAAATGTTCAGAAATCTGTGGTCATGAACATACAATGAACTCCATGCTATTTTTTGACTGGCTAAGAATATCTAGTGATTTCCTGAAAAGCGATCCTGAAACATGGGAACTTCAAGATGATTACAAAGTTGCCTCAGAAATTATTCATCATCTACAAGTTGTAAATGACAATGCTGAAAGAGGAGTTGCTTTGATTGAAGAGTACAATTCCATAATTACAAAGAAAACCAGACACAATATCTGTTTCAAGTAGTGCATGATCACTGAAGCAACTTTTCACAATGCAAAAAAGAAATGCTTAAGTCAAAATAAACTTTAGCAAATGATTTGTGAGCCATATATTATTATAACATACTAACATAAAGTCATACTAATTAATTGAAATTATTTAGAACTTCGACTTTAACAGTTTGTTCACTTAATAATAACAACAATTAAACATTGTTGTTTTATTAGGTAAGAAAATATTAAAAATGATGGATAATGGAAAAATTTCTTTTAAAATACCTATATGTCAAATTTAAATGTTATTGAGCTACCCCTAAATGGCAAGATAATGTTCTATAACTTTGCACAAATTTCTTTTATATTCATTGGAACACAACTAAAAGCGGAAAGTCAAGAAAAAACAGTTTTGATTTTTTTTCCATGGAAGTCAGAACCACCCTAATATATATATATATATATATATATATATATATATATATATATATATATATATATATATATATATTAGGGTGGTTCTGAAATCTGAAATTTTGAAATGTGATTATTTCCGCTTATTATCTTGTTCTAGTACATACTAAAATAAATCTGGCCAAATATGAGCTGATTTGAGCAATATTTAAAGGTAGCTCAATGAGGTTGAAGTTGTCAGAGCTTGTCTAACATAGCCTAATTACTGTGCATCCAAAAGATAGAGTTTCAGTTTTACGATTACAGTTACGATTAGTAATTATTATTGGATAAAATTAAAGAAAAATGTTAACAGGAAAACTAAGCCTCAGCAAAAAAAAATTAAACAGAATTTGTTGATGCCTTAGATAATTTATTTGACATTGCTCACTTGGATGCCTTAAACATAATCGAATACTAAGAGGATAAAGAGTGTCTGCTTGCCCAAAGAGAAAGAGGTCGCCGTTGTTATATGGGACCAGTTGATATGGTACTTACTTCAAAAGAAATGAGGGCAACTAAAAGGCAAAGATGAGGCATGGAGAGAAAGCAGAAAGAAGATCAATAGTTGGAAACCATGAATGAGAGAATTATTCTTGCAACCTCAAACCTGGAGTAGTGATGATTCAACTGAAGAATGCAAAGAAGGTGGCATTCAAAATGTAAATTTAGTGAAAAGAAAAACTCCTTTAAAAAAGCCACTAACAACAAATATTGTGACAACAAGTCTGGCAGCAGCTTTGGACAGGGCAAAGTTAAGTGACAGGAAGGCAGCATACATGTTAGCAGCTGCAGCTCAGAGTCTAGGCCACAATGTAGACGAGTTGAAAATCAGCCGTTCTTCAGTACATAGAGAACGAGAAGAATATCGAGAAGAAACTGCTAAGAAATTAAAAGATATATTTAGAACAACTACATCATCTACACTGGTTGTGCACTTATATGATAATTCCTTCCGGATCTGACAGGCAAATATTTGGTTGACCACCTGTCAGTTTATCTGATGTTGGGGAAAGGCAACTTCTTGAAGTTACCAAGCTACATTCTGGCACAGGAGAAGGACAGGCAGCCGCTGTTGCTAAATTGTTGCTGGAATGATTTATGCTTACTGAAAACTCTGGTTAGCTATCAACAAGAAAATCCTGCTCTCTCCAAAGTAGTCAGCAATAAATTTGCAGGTCATCAATTTCTGTGGTACCTTAGTGAGGAGCTTGTGGCTTTGGCATTTTTTGATTTGGCATTGACAGCTTTACACGAGCGACCAGGCCAAGATGATCCTTCTAAGAGAATGTAGGTAAATGTTCAGAAATCTGTGGTCATGAACATACAATGAACTCCATGCTATTTTTTGACTGGCTAAGAATATCTAGTGATTTCCTGAAAAGCGATCCTGAAACATGGGAACTTCAAGATGATTACAAAGTTGCCTCAGAAATTATTCATCATCTACAAGTTGTAAATGACAATGCTGAAAGAGGAGTTGCTTTGATTGAAGAGTACAATTCCATAATTACAAAGAAAACCAGACACAATATCTGTTTCAAGTAGTGCATGATCACTGAAGCAACTTTTCACAATGCAAAAAAGAAATGCTTAAGTCAAAATAAACTTTAGCAAATGATTTGTGAGCCATATATTATTATAACATACTAACATAAAGTCATACTAATTAATTGAAATTATTTAGAACTTCGACTTTAACAGTTTGTTCACTTAATAATAACAACAATTAAACATTGTTGTTTTATTAGGTAAGAAAATATTAAAAATGATGGATAATGGAAAAATTTCTTTTAAAATACCTATATGTCAAATTTAAATGTTATTGAGCTACCCCTAAATGGCAAGATAATGTTCTATAACTTTGCACAAATTTCTTTTATATTCATTGGAACACAACTAAAAGCGGAAAGTCAAGAAAAAACAGTTTTGATTTTTTTTCCATGGAAGTCAGAACCACCCTAATATATATATATATATATATATATATATATATATTAGGGTGGTTCTGAAATCTGAAATTTTGAAATGTGATTATTTCCGCTTATTATCTTGTTCTAGTACATACTAAAATAAATCTGGCCAAATATGAGCTGATTTGAGCAATATTTAAAGGTAGCTCAATGAGGTTGAAGTTGTCAGAGCTTGTCTAACATAGCCTAATTACTGTGCATCCAAAAGATAGAGTTTCAGTTTTACGATTACAGTTACGATTAGTAATTATTATTGGATAAAATTAAAGAAAAATGTTAACAGGAAAACTAAGCCTCAGCAAAAAAAAATTAAACAGAATTTGTTGATGCCTTAGATAATTTATTTGACATTGCTCACTTGGATGCCTTAAACATAATCGAATACTAAGAGGATAAAGAGTGTCTGCTTGCCCAAAGAGAAAGAGGTCGCCGTTGTTATATGGGACCAGTTGATATGGTACTTACTTCAAAAGAAATGAGGGCAACTAAAAGGCAAAGATGAGGCATGGAGAGAAAGCAGAAAGAAGATCAATAGTTGGAAACCATGAATGAGAGAATTATTCTTGCAACCTCAAACCTGGAGTAGTGATGATTCAACTGAAGAATGCAAAGAAGGTGGCATTCAAAATGTAAATTTAGTGAAAAGAAAAACTCCTTTAAAAAAGCCACTAACAACAAATATTGTGACAACAAGTCTGGCAGCAGCTTTGGACAGGGCAAAGTTAAGTGACAGGAAGGCAGCATACATGTTAGCAGCTGCAGCTCAGAGTCTAGGCCACAATGTAGACGAGTTGAAAATCAGCCGTTCTTCAGTACATAGAGAACGAGAAGAATATCGAGAAGAAACTGCTAAGAAATTAAAAGATATATTTAGAACAACTACATCATCTACACTGGTTGTGCACTTATATGATAATTCCTTCCGGATCTGACAGGCAAATATTTGGTTGACCACCTGTCAGTTTATCTGATGTTGGGGAAAGGCAACTTCTTGAAGTTACCAAGCTACATTCTGGCACAGGAGAAGGACAGGCAGCCGCTGTTGCTAAATTGTTGCTGGAATGATTTATGCTTACTGAAAACTCTGGTTAGCTATCAACAAGAAAATCCTGCTCTCTCCAAAGTAGTCAGCAATAAATTTGCAGGTCATCAATTTCTGTGGTACCTTAGTGAGGAGCTTGTGGCTTTGGCATTTTTTGATTTGGCATTGACAGCTTTACACGAGCGACCAGGCCAAGATGATCCTTCTAAGAGAATGTAGGTAAATGTTCAGAAATCTGTGGTCATGAACATACAATGAACTCCATGCTATTTTTTGACTGGCTAAGAATATCTAGTGATTTCCTGAAAAGCGATCCTGAAACATGGGAACTTCAAGATGATTACAAAGTTGCCTCAGAAATTATTCATCATCTACAAGTTGTAAATGACAATGCTGAAAGAGGAGTTGCTTTGATTGAAGAGTACAATTCCATAATTACAAAGAAAACCAGACACAATATCTGTTTCAAGTAGTGCATGATCACTGAAGCAACTTTTCACAATGCAAAAAAGAAATGCTTAAGTCAAAATAAACTTTAGCAAATGATTTGTGAGCCATATATTATTATAACATACTAACATAAAGTCATACTAATTAATTGAAATTATTTAGAACTTCGACTTTAACAGTTTGTTCACTTAATAATAACAACAATTAAACATTGTTGTTTTATTAGGTAAGAAAATATTAAAAATGATGGATAATGGAAAAATTTCTTTTAAAATACCTATATGTCAAATTTAAATGTTATTGAGCTACCCCTAAATGGCAAGATAATGTTCTATAACTTTGCACAAATTTCTTTTATATTCATTGGAACACAACTAAAAGCGGAAAGTCAAGAAAAAACAGTTTTGATTTTTTTTCCATGGAAGTCAGAACCACCCTAATATATATATATATATATATATATATATATATATATATATATATATTAGGGTGGTTCTGAAATCTGAAATTTTGAAATGTGATTATTTCCGCTTATTATCTTGTTCTAGTACATACTAAAATAAATCTGGCCAAATATGAGCTGATTTGAGCAATATTTAAAGGTAGCTCAATGAGGTTGAAGTTGTCAGAGCTTGTCTAACATAGCCTAATTACTGTGCATCCAAAAGATAGAGTTTCAGTTTTACGATTACAGTTACGATTAGTAATTATTATTGGATAAAATTAAAGAAAAATGTTAACAGGAAAACTAAGCCTCAGCAAAAAAAAATTAAACAGAATTTGTTGATGCCTTAGATAATTTATTTGACATTGCTCACTTGGATGCCTTAAACATAATCGAATACTAAGAGGATAAAGAGTGTCTGCTTGCCCAAAGAGAAAGAGGTCGCCGTTGTTATATGGGACCAGTTGATATGGTACTTACTTCAAAAGAAATGAGGGCAACTAAAAGGCAAAGATGAGGCATGGAGAGAAAGCAGAAAGAAGATCAATAGTTGGAAACCATGAATGAGAGAATTATTCTTGCAACCTCAAACCTGGAGTAGTGATGATTCAACTGAAGAATGCAAAGAAGGTGGCATTCAAAATGTAAATTTAGTGAAAAGAAAAACTCCTTTAAAAAAGCCACTAACAACAAATATTGTGACAACAAGTCTGGCAGCAGCTTTGGACAGGGCAAAGTTAAGTGACAGGAAGGCAGCATACATGTTAGCAGCTGCAGCTCAGAGTCTAGGCCACAATGTAGACGAGTTGAAAATCAGCCGTTCTTCAGTACATAGAGAACGAGAAGAATATCGAGAAGAAACTGCTAAGAAATTAAAAGATATATTTAGAACAACTACATCATCTACACTGGTTGTGCACTTATATGATAATTCCTTCCGGATCTGACAGGCAAATATTTGGTTGACCACCTGTCAGTTTATCTGATGTTGGGGAAAGGCAACTTCTTGAAGTTACCAAGCTACATTCTGGCACAGGAGAAGGACAGGCAGCCGCTGTTGCTAAATTGTTGCTGGAATGATTTATGCTTACTGAAAACTCTGGTTAGCTATCAACAAGAAAATCCTGCTCTCTCCAAAGTAGTCAGCAATAAATTTGCAGGTCATCAATTTCTGTGGTACCTTAGTGAGGAGCTTGTGGCTTTGGCATTTTTTGATTTGGCATTGACAGCTTTACACGAGCGACCAGGCCAAGATGATCCTTCTAAGAGAATGTAGGTAAATGTTCAGAAATCTGTGGTCATGAACATACAATGAACTCCATGCTATTTTTTGACTGGCTAAGAATATCTAGTGATTTCCTGAAAAGCGATCCTGAAACATGGGAACTTCAAGATGATTACAAAGTTGCCTCAGAAATTATTCATCATCTACAAGTTGTAAATGACAATGCTGAAAGAGGAGTTGCTTTGATTGAAGAGTACAATTCCATAATTACAAAGAAAACCAGACACAATATCTGTTTCAAGTAGTGCATGATCACTGAAGCAACTTTTCACAATGCAAAAAAGAAATGCTTAAGTCAAAATAAACTTTAGCAAATGATTTGTGAGCCATATATTATTATAACATACTAACATAAAGTCATACTAATTAATTGAAATTATTTAGAACTTCGACTTTAACAGTTTGTTCACTTAATAATAACAACAATTAAACATTGTTGTTTTATTAGGTAAGAAAATATTAAAAATGATGGATAATGGAAAAATTTCTTTTAAAATACCTATATGTCAAATTTAAATGTTATTGAGCTACCCCTAAATGGCAAGATAATGTTCTATAACTTTGCACAAATTTCTTTTATATTCATTGGAACACAACTAAAAGCGGAAAGTCAAGAAAAAACAGTTTTGATTTTTTTTCCATGGAAGTCAGAACCACCCTAATATATATATATATATATATATATATATATATATATATATATATATTAGGGTGGTTCTGAAATCTGAAATTTTGAAATGTGATTATTTCCGCTTATTATCTTGTTCTAGTACATACTAAAATAAATCTGGCCAAATATGAGCTGATTTGAGCAATATTTAAAGGTAGCTCAATGAGGTTGAAGTTGTCAGAGCTTGTCTAACATAGCCTAATTACTGTGCATCCAAAAGATAGAGTTTCAGTTTTACGATTACAGTTACGATTAGTAATTATTATTGGATAAAATTAAAGAAAAATGTTAACAGGAAAACTAAGCCTCAGCAAAAAAAAATTAAACAGAATTTGTTGATGCCTTAGATAATTTATTTGACATTGCTCACTTGGATGCCTTAAACATAATCGAATACTAAGAGGATAAAGAGTGTCTGCTTGCCCAAAGAGAAAGAGGTCGCCGTTGTTATATGGGACCAGTTGATATGGTACTTACTTCAAAAGAAATGAGGGCAACTAAAAGGCAAAGATGAGGCATGGAGAGAAAGCAGAAAGAAGATCAATAGTTGGAAACCATGAATGAGAGAATTATTCTTGCAACCTCAAACCTGGAGTAGTGATGATTCAACTGAAGAATGCAAAGAAGGTGGCATTCAAAATGTAAATTTAGTGAAAAGAAAAACTCCTTTAAAAAAGCCACTAACAACAAATATTGTGACAACAAGTCTGGCAGCAGCTTTGGACAGGGCAAAGTTAAGTGACAGGAAGGCAGCATACATGTTAGCAGCTGCAGCTCAGAGTCTAGGCCACAATGTAGACGAGTTGAAAATCAGCCGTTCTTCAGTACATAGAGAACGAGAAGAATATCGAGAAGAAACTGCTAAGAAATTAAAAGATATATTTAGAACAACTACATCATCTACACTGGTTGTGCACTTATATGATAATTCCTTCCGGATCTGACAGGCAAATATTTGGTTGACCACCTGTCAGTTTATCTGATGTTGGGGAAAGGCAACTTCTTGAAGTTACCAAGCTACATTCTGGCACAGGAGAAGGACAGGCAGCCGCTGTTGCTAAATTGTTGCTGGAATGATTTATGCTTACTGAAAACTCTGGTTAGCTATCAACAAGAAAATCCTGCTCTCTCCAAAGTAGTCAGCAATAAATTTGCAGGTCATCAATTTCTGTGGTACCTTAGTGAGGAGCTTGTGGCTTTGGCATTTTTTGATTTGGCATTGACAGCTTTACACGAGCGACCAGGCCAAGATGATCCTTCTAAGAGAATGTAGGTAAATGTTCAGAAATCTGTGGTCATGAACATACAATGAACTCCATGCTATTTTTTGACTGGCTAAGAATATCTAGTGATTTCCTGAAAAGCGATCCTGAAACATGGGAACTTCAAGATGATTACAAAGTTGCCTCAGAAATTATTCATCATCTACAAGTTGTAAATGACAATGCTGAAAGAGGAGTTGCTTTGATTGAAGAGTACAATTCCATAATTACAAAGAAAACCAGACACAATATCTGTTTCAAGTAGTGCATGATCACTGAAGCAACTTTTCACAATGCAAAAAAGAAATGCTTAAGTCAAAATAAACTTTAGCAAATGATTTGTGAGCCATATATTATTATAACATACTAACATAAAGTCATACTAATTAATTGAAATTATTTAGAACTTCGACTTTAACAGTTTGTTCACTTAATAATAACAACAATTAAACATTGTTGTTTTATTAGGTAAGAAAATATTAAAAATGATGGATAATGGAAAAATTTCTTTTAAAATACCTATATGTCAAATTTAAATGTTATTGAGCTACCCCTAAATGGCAAGATAATGTTCTATAACTTTGCACAAATTTCTTTTATATTCATTGGAACACAACTAAAAGCGGAAAGTCAAGAAAAAACAGTTTTGATTTTTTTTCCATGGAAGTCAGAACCACCCTAATATATATATATATATATATATATATATATATATATATATATATATATATATATATATATATATATATATATATATATATATATATATATATATATATTGTAAGTATGTATATGAACACTTATACAGAACATTTGTTACATTTCAAGACCCACAGTGGCGCTTGCAACACAACTCTCTGAGTTCTAAAAAGGAGCATCTTAAGATAAATCAAGAATGTTTCTGAAGCTGTTTGAGCAGGAAGTCAAATTTTCTGAGATTCATATTGTTATATATTCATATTGTTCTAGTTGCGTATGACAGCTATGATGTTCAATAAATGAGTATTCAATTCATATATATAATATATACAATATAGGCAGTGCTTTTTTCTAGAAAAAATGGTTATGGAACTGAACAATAGGTTCCGGAACTGAACAATAATTATAAGGCCTATGGAAGGGCTAAAATCCTGAGAAAACGGGATTGGGGTTGGGGGGTCTCAATAAACACTGAAAACAGTTCACAACACTGAAATTAAATTAAAATAACTAAATTATTGTTTTTATTATTAAAATAAATAAATTTGTTAGTAGCTGAAACAAGGTGCCAGAATCCCATTCCAGCACGTTTGAGATGAAAAAAGCACTGGAGCTGAAAAAAGCACTGAATATATGATTTTATAAATATGATGATTAATTCAATATATGTATATATATATATATATATATATATATACATATATTGAATTAATGTAATTTCAAGGATTTTCAGAGTTTTAAGTCCCGTTAGCCCCTTTGGCTTCAGCGTACAGGTTCATTCTAAAATTTTAGAAAGTTTGCTTAAGGAACATCATTGGGCATCTTTTCTTGAATTCTTACACGCTTTTTTGGATAAATGCTGCGAGAAAGAAGACAATCTATTTCACTGTGTGATTACTTTTCATGACGAAAGCAGCTCACCATGGCAAGATTAGTTCAGCAAAGCATATTTTATGGCTTTCACACAAATCAATCATAACACATTATTCCTCTTATCATAGACCTGTTCACACAGTCATACAACTGAAGCATTGTCAGAGCGTCATTTGTCAGTCACATCTACGCACGCCTCCAGTACGCCTTGAACCACATCAGAAAAGTCAACAGTGATAACGAATACCTAGAAAAAAACAATCAAAATAACATTATTTTGAATCAAATCAAACTTATTTCTTACAGAACCTAACCTAAAATCACAAGTCTGTTACTTTATTCCAACACACAACTCTAATTTACTCCATCAGTAAACCGCTGGTCAAATCAATATAGTTCATTCATGTCTTATATTTGAATTACCTTATCATCATTTCAGTTTTCAAGTCATTGATCTTTTATAAATGATAGCATTCTAGTATTGTCTGTTGTACTGTGCTGCTACATTCTTGAGCCAGCTATTGTATCATGCTACAACAAACTAGTATTTTAGTACTTTCTATTATGCTGTACAATGCTCCACTAGGTCACCTGTACTGATTATTTTAATGTACAGTATTATGCATAAAATATGCAAAACTTATGCATTACATATATAATATATATATACGCATAATGACTACACACATAATAAGCGCTTAAGTAAAATAAAATAAATAAATAAGCTGGTTGAAGAGACAATGTCCTAAGACAGACAGACCATGTTATGATGTAGGACAAGTGTTCGTTTCTAAGCGTCACTCTCGTCTGTCCACCGATTGGACCTCCATCGACAGTGCTCTCTAAACAATAACATTTAAATTCAGATATTTAACTCTCATGGCCAAATGGCAACATCACCTTATATTCAAACAAGTATGTGGCAAAGTCTCTTTAAAGTCACTCTGCCAACACCTCACACCCACAACTGCCTCCTGGGTAGACTTTAACACTTTAACGATGAGCTGCATTGATTTCCCAGTCACTTTTAGAACAATCGTTAAACTGTTAACAGATGGTTCTTCTTTTTCTTCATAGGAAAGCAAATTAACTAACTAACTAATCTAATAACTTCTATAGTGCCATTGTCATAATGCCCAAGATAGCAGTCTTGGGCTTCTGTGAAAGAGACTAGTGTTCACTTTCCTGCAAACCATCCTACTTGATGATGAATCGCGACACAACCCATTTTCCAAATACTCCCATTCCTCAAGGAGTCTATTAATATAAAAACATCTTCACCATAACCTCAGAATGTGTATTTTCGAATATTATCCTACAAGCGCATCCTAATCCAAAATCCTTAATCTAATAACTGACAAACAAAAACGTACTTCGATCGGCATCTACAAATACTGGCTCTACGCCAAGGGCTGCGGCCATGGCATCGACGTCGCGGTTGTACCACTGGTTACGAACTATATCATTTTTGGCAGCAAACTGAGGTCTCTGAAAAAGCAATTTATAAACGATAAAGATTAGCAGAGAACAATTTTTACTTTATAAATTATAGTTCTACCAATAACTATTATAAAAAAATTTCCATCGTGTGATTCAAGTCCCTCAAAGAGCACTGGCATAATGCAAACATAGTTGTAATGCAGTGTAATGTAACTGTAATGTAAGTTGATCAATGATTACCAAAATCAATTGTATTTGACCATTTACAGTTGGAACTGTCTCAAACTGAACTTTCTCAAACTGAACTTGAACTTAAGTCATGTGCAACATTATAAACTGGCTGCCCTGTCATAAATTTATTTTGTATTGGTATGCACGTACATAAATGTAGTGGTTAGCATAATGGACTGTCAATTGAGAGGTTGGGGGTTCAAATCCCCAACAGGGCAGAAATAGCAAGGACTTGAATCACTGACAATTGGCTCATCTGATCATGAAAATAAGGTTTACAGACTTTGAAACTAAACCATTCTAACAGCCCAGCAAACACCAAAGAAGCAAGAGAATTCAAGAGTTGAAAGACACTAACCTTTTCTGTGTGTCGGATGACAGCAGTGAACTCAACCTGTCCACCAATCTACAGAAAATATTTCAAACCTAATCAAATTGGTTTTGGACAAGTTTTAGAATTTAGATTTTAAAACCAGCATAATTCTGCTTCTTGAACATATTGTAAGTAAGTAAGTATATATATATATATATATTATTTATTTTTTCTTTATATGCACATATGCATTAGATACTAATGTGGAACAGATAGAGGCAGTCGACTCTGTTAAATACTTCTTTCTTGAGCAAATGTCTAGTCTGTTTCTAACCTATAATGACACCCATAGCATCAAAACCATAAAGCAATTTATGGCATCAATCAATAGATTCAATTTCAAAGACTGAACATAGTCGTTGAAGTCTTAACTGACCTGGCCATCCTGTCTCGTCTCTGGCTTTATTTTGTCTTTTGGTACCCAGCCTCTGTTGACAAGAATCTCCAGCCTAGAATAACAGAAAAAGCGCTAATGTCATCAAAACTGCCAGCTGAATCAATTCAGACAGAACTAAGAGCAGAAGTGAAGCCAAGCAAAACTACAGCAGCTCACCCATCACTCCAGGTTACACAATGCATGGAATTTGGGATTATCCCACCCTATATATTATGTAACATATGTATCTGCTCCCAGATCCATTGCTGGGCAAAATTTCTTAAGCAACAGAACTTTCAGGATAATTGCACACATGTTTTGGAGTGTGTGGTGTCTGCGTATGAAAGTGTGTGTATGCCTACCAACCAACGTCCTTCACATGGATGCATCATGAACTGTTAAGAACAAAAATTGACAAAAGAGAAGGTAATAAGTCAAAACTCAGATGTTAGAGGCACGTACTTACCCACTGTCTGCCAGTCTGAACACAGAAACTACATGAGCCCCTGTTAGTGTTTTTCCTGGATTTCGAAACCCGCCTTGGCTTTGGCTCTCAATTGGTGATCTTGGCATCATGTAAAGCTCACGATTGTGGTCAAAAGTCCCACTTACAACAACCTTTCGGTATTCCAGGTCCTGAAGTTCCTCTAAACTGATACATATCACAACAGATTATCAGCTCCTCAACAAGTAATTAACTTACAGTAGTATAATAAATAATACTAACACTAATAATAAATATGATTATTATTAAAAATCGCAATCCACCTACCTAGCAATGTCACATTCGACACAAGCTATCTGCTCCAAGATACTGATGGGTTATACTGGTACCCATTCTAAATACATTTTTTCTCTAGGAATTGAGTTTTGATGAATATAAAAATGCACTAACTCTGTTATTACAAAATTTCAGTACGTTATAATTGTAAAATGAACAGTTACCGGTAAATAAGTCAATGTCAATGTAATTCTTGTTTTGTCAATCTTTTAGTTTGGTATTTTTCAACAGTGCTATTTAAGGACTGACCATCATTCAATGCCACTTAGCAATCATGCGTGAAGGACTCGCATACATACACGCAAACACATACACATGAGTCGATTTAGCCAAGAGCAACTAGTAGTTGCGTACAAACTTTGTTGGAAAAGGTATTGGATCAGCCATTGTTCTCTTTTCCAGATCTGCAATCAGAGACAACTTCCACTGGCGCCGATACACCTGCCATGTTCCAAGGCCAAAAGCCGCCACTGGAATTACCTTGACATCAAAAACAATCACTCAACAGATAACACTAATGGACGAGAATCTCTTCCAAGCACTGTCCTTTGGTTGATGCATTAAGAACGGCTTAGTACAGTTGTGTAATAATGAGGTCATTTTCGAAAGCTCAACTAATTCTTGAGATGCACATCGTCCAAAACCATCTTATGCCAGGATTCGTCTTATAACAAAGTTTTATCGAGAAACTCTGGTTTAATTGGAGTTTACTCACTGGCATCTTTGTGTCTGCAAGCATTTGCAGTGGCATTCTCCAACCCCATATCATTTTTAAGTCACGAGGGATCACATGTATCTTGGGATAAAAAATTAATAACAATAATCGAAGAACTTCTATGGCATCACTGTAATAATATTTCATAATAATAATATTTAAGGCATTAGTTAGTGGTTGCTATTAGGTAAAATCGTTGTGTCAAATTCCAGGGTGAGTCTGGTCAAAAGCCAAGAAGGAAATCCGAGAAGACACAGCCAATGGAAACAGCCTACGATGGAAATTTAACTGCATCCATCGAAAGTTGATTTTTAGTCAGAATCTAAAGGCCAACAAGGACTCTGCAAGGCAAATGTTTTACCAAAAGAGCACCCCAGCGTTTGGAGCCAGCAACAGAAAAGGCATGACCACTAAGGTTTGCCCTCATCCATGGTACAGCAACCACTAACGGAAGTCTTAAGTATTATGTTTTTAAAAATCAGTTAAAACTGTACTTGCTATGTAGCTCTTAGCATTTGTGCTGACAGTTGACCGTTGAAAGCATCCTAGAAGTAGTTTGCTACTGAAAATGCTATAGAAATTGTCGTAATTACAATTACAGTCCAAGTGAGGCAGACAGAGGACTTGGTCGAGTATGGCATTTAAGGTCTTGGGAATCAGCATGAGATTAAGATAGTGAAGTTGGTTGAAATGTTGCACTTTATAGACAGTTAGCCTGGTCTTGAAAACTAATCTCTCTTCTATGGGTAGCTAGTGTAAAATTTAAAGACTGGAAACGTACGTTGACACAATGGAGTCTTAGTGATGGCCCTGACCAAGTCGGTCTGGACCAGTTAATGGCAAGGAAGTTAAGCCACGGTCCACAGACAACAGAAAGGACTTACCAAGAGGATGTATCCCATTCCGCTGAAGTCCTTTGCATCCGGTTCCTGCATGGAACGAATTGTTCGATCGTCTTTGCGATATTGCTTAAAAGACTTTGGTGTAAGAATAATATATCTCTTTGATCCCACATTTTTCAAGTGCTGTAAAGTAATGCATACCAAAACTTAGACCTAAGTAAGCCCATAATGGATGAGTAAGTACACACTTAAACTGCCCAACAAATACCTGAATAAAACAAAAAGCAACTTGTTAATATAACTATGTTTTAGTCTGACCACTATGGCCTGCCACTGGTTGATGCCTTGTGAATCAGATGCCAGCGCTATAATAGATTTTTTAAATATACAATTCTTATATTATTCAGGCTTATATTCTGACTAATCCATACTGGCTTTCAAGATTCGAACGCTTGGTAAATTGTTTTCGGGAATTCGGTCAGCCTTGCATTTGCACCCCTTTCGAGAAATCGTAATCTCCAAACTTCTAAAGCGCCGCTTGAAGGCCAAGCGCAGGGCACCCAGCCTATTCACGAGCGCTAAACTATGGGTACACTCCGTAATAACTGCGTTGTAGAATGACACCTCATCCTTTGGCAAATAGTCCAAATGGTAATCCTGATTTTGGCACTAACAGAGGAAATGGCCTGCTTTTCCGAACTTGTTAAAGACCTGTGGAGGTTACGATACAGAGGTGGCTTAGGGAGCAATGCCTCCAGAATATAACACACTCACTCGCATGCATATCCAAATAAAGATTTTTTGGCAATTAACTGAAATACAACTTACATTCGTCAGCCTTGTGGCTACTTTTAAGCACTGAAACATGTTTACAACTTAAACTGTAGTCGTGCTTTACTTGCTGAAAAACAAGCGTGCTCTCGGTTGCCCGAGTTCTGAAAGGCGAGTGACGTCATGGAATTCTAGTGATGTGGTCGCCATTTTGTTGCCATTCCATTATTTGCATTAATAATAATATTTATTCTTTAATTAAGCGCGTGCAAACGCACTGCGCTGTACATGTACATGTTATGCGATAAATTTTAACTACTAACAGAACAGACAGCCTGCAATACACGGCGCAAATTGCAGCCTACAAAGCATGTCCGCCTATGGGACTCGATCTCTGTACCTATCGCACTCTACGCCAGATGTTATATTACGCTGTAACTTAAAATGTAAATGTACACGTTTTTATATGGCGACCATATTGCCTCGACCATTCCCATTTTTCCATAAATTCATCAGATGAGATCCTCCACCACCGTTGCACGTTTGAATGGGCGCCACACCATGTAAGGTCGTTATGCATGGGCCGTGCTAGACCGAGATTTAAACCTCAGATAAGGTTAAATTTGTGTTTGCGGGTCTATCATAAGAAGAAAAATTGCAAATGACTGACTATATATTTAGACAATATATATATATATAGATACTATATCTGAATACGTGCTCTAATGGAAAAATTAATGCAGAGCCTGGACACAGTATAAATAATTACACAGTACGTCGACTCTCATCGCTGGCTGTTGACAAGTTTTTCTGGTCACATGCAGGGGCGTAACTTTGGTCTAAAAAGTCGGGGGTACCAATTTCTTACATACACGAAACAAGGCTGAGACTACGCGCAATCTCTGGGAAGGCACAATAATAAATATTCATTGGCATTGTTCAAAAAGTGGGGGGTACGGTACCCCCCAGTCCGAAAAGTGGGGGGTACGTGTACCCCTCGTACCGCCCACAAATTACGCCTATGGTCACGTGATTACGTCACGTGATTACGACGCCACCTTGAAAAATACGGTACCCCCCAGTCCGAAAAGTGGGGGGTACGTGTACCCCTCGTACCGCCCACAAATTACGCCTATGGTCACGTGATTACGTCACGTGATTACGACGCCACCTTGAAAAATAGCTTCTGAATTATAGATTTAAGCTGAAATTAACGTTAAAAATAATATTGCTAATTCTAATGAAGTCCTAAATGTTGTTGTAACGTTTACAAAATATTTTATTTTATGGATTGCGGTGTAGGCTATCGGCGTGTAGTCCTCAATGTTGTTTTTAACGTTTAAAAAATATTTGATGTGATTGTTTCCGGTTTATCGCCATGGTAAACGGTCTCTTTCAAGATGGTGGACGACAGTGGGCGGGGCTTATGTATTTATAATGTCGTTACAGTGGGCGGGGCTTAGTTATTTATAATGTCACACATTCTGACTGCAGCAGCGGCGACGAGTCGATGTTGTATATCGGCTTAACGACACTTTTTCATATCGAAGATGATCAGTGTCGGAGGCAGAGTACAACCTCGTACTCCACGTTTATATTGCGACCGAGCCACCCGCAGTAAAGATCCGAGAAATTAATCTCTGAGAAACCGACCGACCGGGAATCGAACCCGGGCCGCCGGCGTGGCTAGCGGGCTACAAACCCACTCGGCCACTCAGGATCTCTGCGACGAGTCGATGTACTGTGTAATTATTTATACTGTGGCCTGGATGCAATGGAACCCAGTGAGTGGCCACGTGACGAGAGCATCGTCCTCTAAAATTTCTGTTGCGAGGTCTATGCCATCAGTGGCAGCCGCGGGCTCGAATCACGGCCTGGTAACTGGAGCCCTGTAGAGTGAACACGGATAGTCCCTTAGAAATGGCGCCAAAAACGCTACTTAGGAGAAGTACTCGTCTGTTTCGCAAGGCTAGGGTTGACTAAGCCTTTCGAAATACTGGAAGGTCGTTTCCCAGCGAGGTTGACCGGGAGTTGAACCCGCTCCCTCCAAAGTCCGTTCGAGCAGGTCCGTCCTCGAATGCCTCACAGCTGCGCACTTGTTCGCCAGAGGGCGGCGCAGTTCGCGACAAGTAAAGTACAAGTCAAGCAAAACAAGTTAAACAACACATAAATGATTTAAAGCGTCACCAGTGGCGGAGCTCACGCACTCACGTGGAGCCCTATCCAGAGGTGACATATGATATCATGTTCAGCTCGAGTGCCTGGATCAAGTTACTCTCAGAAATATGAGCGCCCTGCGGCTTGACCCCAGCTTTGGACAGGCACAGCGGTGGATGGTGTTTAGAGCTGGAACGGCGAGAGAGGCACGAGAGTTACATAAGCTAAATGACAAGGAGAGGAATCAGGATTTATGGGAAATGAGTTCTTTCAGTTGGAGTGCAAGACCTATGCAGACACATGTGCAGTTTTTTAAATCAAAATATAAGCTTAATCTAAGTTTTATCAATTAAAATTGTACTTACCTCGATCTCTGTTTTAAAATGTTGTACCAGAATGTGTTGTATTTCGGTCGGGGTTTCGTAAAAAAATTTCAAGTCAAAAGAGTTCCGTAGCCAATAGAGATTGAGAAACACTTATCTAGGCCTACAACCTACACGAAGATGGCGCTTCAAAAACGCTTAAACTGGATCGTCTCTTAATACTAGGTCTATAGCGCAGTGGCGTCACTAGGGCTGGTGTCACCCGGTGCGGTAAGTCATGATGTCACCCTCAAAAAAAGTGATGACCTTTTTTAGGAATTCGTCTCCCAAAACAAGTGATGACCTTTTTTTTAGGAATTCGTCTCCCAAAAAATTACATGACCTTTTTAGGAATGCCTCATCTTCCAAAATTTCATCATTTTCTCATGTTGGGTGTCACCCCCCTCTGAGGGTGTCACCCGGTGCGGTCCGCACCCCCCGCACCCCCTCGTGACGCCACTGGAAAATGATCAAGAGCAAGTTGGTATTATATCTGAATAATTATCTCATGACGCGTTAAATTCCAGCTGAGCTATATGTCTATAGCCTAGTCGAATAATAGACTAACTTAGACTGAAAGGTTATTATTTATGTCCTTGAAACTGGCCAAAAATGCGTTTCGTATTGTGCTAAATAAGCAGCCCCTGCAGTTAGCAGTAAGCGCGTTGGCAGAATTAAGTCTTAGTAACGACTAACGACCAACACGGCACACCGAAGGATGTATGCGCCTCACGGGGATTGGAGACATTTCTCATAAAAGAAGATTAATGTCAAAGACAAAGACTTCCCCGAAGTCTACACCAAGAACACTAGGAGTCTAGGGCCTAATAGTCCTGTCAATTCCATAGATAATCCGATCATGTCTTTGCAGGTTTTTCAACGGCGAGCCTTCGCACATCAGCTTTCAGCGTCTTAGGTGCCGAGGTGCGCGCAACAAATCGGATCACGTTTTCTAATCCTCCATTGCCTTCCTTCTTCTCAAAGTTCTCAGTCTTATTCTTTCTCCAATTCCTTCGTTTCTTTCCGTGCAGTAGACTGATCGATGGAACTGTAAAAAAACTGAGGAGAGGATTGAAAATAATCAGCAACAGCTCAGAACGGATTAATAGGACTTCTGCCTATTATCCGTTCTGTCTGTCTGTCTGTCTGCCTGCCTGCCTGTCTGTCTGTCTGTTTGTCTGCCTGTCAGTAGTCCTATGACGACGGACACCTCTGACGCGCATGTCAGTTAATGTTCAGCAATCGCCGGATTACATCTGCGATTAATCTGGGTCAGGTCAGGCAGGTCAACCAAGCTACAATAATTAGGCCTAACTGCTTATCGAAACTAATTTCATTGGTGGAGACCAACATTAGGATTAAATGCACATTAATGGACATAGAATGCCCTTACATTTAGGTACTATCGCATTTGACTCTGGCCGGATTTGCTCTAGGTCCTTACACAGTGACAGAATGAGCATGTAGGCTCGAACCTGTAATGGCTGTGTTACCGATCGAGCACTCTATCCATTATAATTAGGCCTATAGCCTATAAGGTCATCTACCGATGTAATTATTTCAGAACAGGATATGGCAGAGATTGCGAGTCATTGACGATATCGAGGCTATCGCATTGGTTCTGCTGATATTGATTTTTTTTAAATAAATGGAGTAATACTAGGCTAATACAGTTCCCACGGCCACGTAGCCCAACACTACTTGCTTAACTACTTTTTAGAACGGCTTTCATGTTAGAGATCCACTCTTTCTTCACCGGACAAATCGATAACAAGCTCTCCTAAAAATCTACTAGCATTACTGCAGGGTCTGATCTGTGAAATTTTATCTGAGGGAAAATTTGGGTTTCGTAAAAGGTGTGCACCAGGATCGACATAGCCTATGCTGACTACCTTTCAAAGAAAGAAACCTTGCTGGCCTTAATCAAGACTGTGCATGGGCTGCGAGCATCGGTGTGTGTGTGTGTGTGTGTGTGTGTGTGTGTGTGTGTGTGTGTGTGTGTGTGTGTGTGTGTGTGTGTGTGTGTGTGTGTGTGTGTGTGTGTGTGTGTGTGTGTGTGTTGGCATCCTCAAAGTGGCGCTACATAAATCCAGATAAAATAATTACCAGCAAGATAAAAAAACACGGCTTAACCAGTCGATATAGGGCCTAGTATTATTAATACATATTCAAATCAATCGTTCAATCAATACACAGTAATAACGATAATATGAGATCGGAAGTTAACAAAATAAATCTTTAAACGTTTATCTACAAGCATCGCCTCATCAAAATTTACAAGAAGCCATTAAGTAAGATTAATGACAGTTCTGCAACCGTACCATTCGCTAAAATAAGTTCATCAGCCAAACTTTTTCATAGCGAGCGACCAAACATAAATATTTGAACATTATGTATTCGCGTCCTCTAGATGTGCAATTAATTATTGGTTCTTAACAGATGCAGCTTTGGCTGCTCGTTTTCCTTCCTGATTGCGAAAGATTAAGTGTTTTCGACCAGCAAAATATACTATAATATCGCTCAGATGAACTCCGTTGATAAGGGTGAGCAACTGAATCCGCTAACTGAAGCTACATGCTGACGCCAAACAGAAAACAGATTCGGCCGCAGGCAACGCTGAAATTGCACGAAATTCGACGGGGATTGCGACACTAATCTACGGCAGGCGGAATTCTCGCGTTGGCATTATACTATACACGCTTACATAAATAGACTATCTGCATACATGCAAAGATACAAACAAACAAAAATGCATACCTACATACATATGTACAAATAAATACACACACGCATACATACATACATAAATATGTACATACATACGTGCATGCGCACATATGTACTTACATACATACATACATACATACATACATACATACATACATACATATGTACATGTATACATACATACATATAAACATATATACATACATACATACATACATACATACATACATACATACATACATACATACATACATATATAGATACATAGATACATACATACATACATACATACATACATACATACATGCGTATATGCGTACACATGTACATAGATACATACATAGATACAAACATACATATGTACATACATACATACATACAAACATACATACATACATACATACATACATACATACATACATACATACATACATACATACATACATACATACATACATACATACATACATATGTACATATGTACATAGATACCCACACTGATATACTACATGCACTATATAAATAAACAACCCAATTAATTTAGTTAATCGTATATATATATATATATAGCGTGCGTGTATGGATGCTGAATCCGCGAAGTGTGTATACTGAGTGCCTTGAAAGTATAGAGGGTTATAGTGAAACGAGAATCGAAGCGTCACTGAACTGCCTCCAAGAAAACCACCTTCAAAGTAGTACAGCTTAACAGTTATCGTTGCCATGGTAGCAGCTATTTATTTAATCGCATCCTGTGTAAACAGCGGTCAGACGATAAACAGAGACGGCGGTTCGAAACCCGAGAGTCAACCCACTTGGTCACGTTCATCTGTTCATCTGCTTATCTATTCAACTGTTCATCTGGACATCTATGAATCTGTTCATCTGAGCGCCTGATGTTACGTAATCTAACACTCCCAGAGGAACCGGTCGATGATGTTTAGAAGTCACGACACCGGAGTCCTTGAGATGATGACCTTGTGTCGGAGTCCTGAAGTGATGACCTTGAATCGGAGTCCTTGAAACGATGACCTTGAATCGGAGTCCTTGAAATGAACCCCTTGACTTTGTGCCCTTGAAACGATGACTTAGATCCTAAGTCCTTGAAGTACTGACCCTGAATCGAAGTCCTTGAATTGAAATCCTCCAAATGATGTTCTTAAGTCGAAGTCTCTGAAGCGAAATCCATTAATCATTATCCTTCAAGAGCGCTGTCCACTCTCAGTGACCTCTGAGCGTCGTGCTGAAGATGTCCGTGAGTCCATGGGAGCCAGGAGTGGCGACAAGGTCCTGATCGAGGCTCGACGCCCTAAGTCCCATCAGCGACGGAGAGCTGCTGATGTCCGACAGTGCCCCAGGGGAACCTGAGTTCGACAGTTCGTTGAGTAGAGACGCTTTCCGCATCGCCCCACTGGTCATCGACTGGACATCGAGCATCCCTCCCGTCCCTCCCCCTGACATTCCTCCAACCCCTCCGCTGCCACCGGCGCTCCCGCCGCTGTTGTCTGAACCGGGTTGCTGCTGCTGCTTGTCTCGTTCCTTCATCGCCGTCCGTCGATGCTTCGCTCTGGCGTTCTGAAACCACACCTGCAGAGTACAACGCACAACAGCATCATCACTATTATCGTCATAATTATTGTCGATGTCGTCGTCGTCATCATTTTCTGCTTCTTCTTTTTACTCTTCTTCTTGTTCTTTTTCTTGTTCTTCTGCTTCATCTTCTTCATCATCATCATCATCATCATCATCATCATCATCATCATCATCATCATCATCATCATCATCATCATCATCATCATCATCATCATCATCATCATCATTATCATCATCATCATCATCGTCGTCATCATCATCATCATCACGATTATCATCATCATCATCATCATCATTATCATCATTATCATCATCATCATCATTTTCTCCTTCTCCTTCATCTTGCTCTTCTTCTTGTTCTCCTCCTTCATGGTCATCATCATCATCACGATTATTTTTCTTTTACTACTACTAATACTATACTGGTACTACAACTACTGCTGCTGCTGTTACTGCTACTACATCTTCTTAGTCGCATTCTGCATCTTTTCATTCATCTTCTTGCTCTGTCATCATTATCGTTATCGTCGTCGTCGTCGCGATCATCATCATCATCTTCAGCATAACAACAACAACAACCAAGGGATCGACATGGTTCCGAGAGTTGCGGAACCAATTATCTACAAACTAGGACGATTGTACTTCCTGGTTTTAGTGGACTGTTTGTAAGAAATTACTTACGACTTATTTTGCGTCAACGTTTGTGACTGGTTTATTCAGTTATCCCCACACTACATCTTCTATTGAACATTAAAAAAAACCCTTAGGCCTAACGGTCAAAATCTCACCCTAAAATGGTTAAAATGACTCAGTATCAAGCAGGAGATGATCGCTTGGAAGATACGTGACACAGGGCTAACATTTCATACCCATGCTGCCTTTAAGGCTGGATTAAGCCTTTAAGGGGACTGCTATTCTCTTCTTATTCTTGACTTACCTCGATCAGGTATTAATATAGGTTCTATGACGCTACAAAAGTGATGGGATTAAATTAGATTAGATTAGAGCGTGTTACTAACCTGTAGGACCCTTTTGCTGAGACCGGTCTTCTGGGCCAGTTGCTTGAGGTCCTTGGAGTCTGGATTGTGATTGAGAGCGAAGTAAGACTTCATGATGCGCAGCTGGTGATGTTTGAAAGAGGTGCGCATGCGCTTCTGCCTCGGATGTTGAAGCATGATCTCGTCGTGTGCGAGATTTGTCATCTCGTTCCCTGAAGAACCGCAACAAGAACACGTTAGAACTATGCCAAACGACATCGTTTCATCATCATCATCACCACCACCACCATCATCATCATCACCACCACCACCATCATCATAACCACCACCATCATCATCGGCATCCATCATCATAGTCGTCGTCGTCATCATCATCGTCGTCATTGTCGTAGTAGTAGTCATCAGAATCATTATACATCGTCTTCGCCTTTGTCCTAGTCATCATCATCATCATCATCATCATCATCATCATCATCATCATCATCATCATCATCATCATCATCGTCATCATCCTCATCCTCATCATATCGCTCCACCCCTGGGGCTTTCTCGGATAGCAGTCGACGTGATGCGGTTTAATTTGGAGAGATATGGCACAACCACAACAAGAAGGAGTGGGAGGGAGGGATGGCTTGGAAGGCGGATTGGAAATCAACGGCAAGTACTATATAGACTATTAGACAACGCCCTGAGGCTCCTCCATCCATAAATACTTACATCAAACGTATTTTGCTGCAAGGAATTCTCACTCAATTCACGCTGATACACAGACACTTGATAAAACTCTAATCTGAATGTATCCCTACTCGATTATATATATATATATATATATATATATATATATAACGTATTCTTAATTATTGAAACAGCATTTTCTATGTGTGTAAAAATACACATGTGTCTAGCCTACACTGTTTAGGTCCTACATGTAGTCGTAGTGTGTGTATATATAATATACATATATATATATTGATTTATATATATAATATATACACTGTGCCCCATAAAAAAACACACCAAAAAACTTTGTCATGAAACGCTTGTAAGTCTAATGTTAAATAAGAAAAAGTAATGTTTCATTTAAGAAGATGTTCGAAGTGATGTCCCTTCGCTTGAACGCAGGCTCTCAGCCTTGGCCGCCACTGTTCAATAGCTTTGTCAATGACACTCTGCTTCAACTGTGCCCACACAACGATGAGGCGCTCCTTCAACTCGTCGATGTCCCGTATTGCTGTCTGGTAGACGCGTTCCTGTATTAGACCCCAAATTCTGTAGTCAACGGGATTGAGGTCTGGTGAGTTTGCTGGCCAGAGTTCCGGTCCAATGAAGCTTGGTGTTTCACGTCGCAGCAACGCAATGGTGTCCTTTGCGCGATGTGCTGGGGCGCTGTCCTGCTGGAGAATAAATAAGTCGCTTGACATCCCTCTGATCGCTGGCAACATCTGCTCCATCAACAGGATATTCCTGTAATATTCGCCGTTGACCTTCACCCCAGGTTCCACGAAGAACAATTCCGTGCACCCGAGCTTCGAGACGGCGACGGAGACCATCAGTGAGCGGCTGAAAGTCGGGCGGGTCCGCAGTAGGCGATTGGCGTCAACGTTGCGCTTCAGTGTTGTCGTGGATACGTAGAGACGATCGTTCTGAGCGTTTATTGGAGGCGCCACTGTAAACAGCTTCTCGTCACTAAACCAGATGAAAGGGACTAAATGCTCGGGAAACTTCCTAAGAAGTTGCTTGCATCGTTCCAGGCGTGAATCTGTGTTGCATGTTGATAACAGTTGGGCACGGCGTTTTTTCAGACACTTCAGCTGAAGGTCATCGTGTATTACTCTATACACTGTTCCCTTACTCATTCCAATTTCTCTTTGAATCTGGCGAGTTGTTCTGTGAGTTTGTGGTGCGCCCTCCTGGCTTAGCACAAGATCGTTTACTGAATCAATGTTCTCTGGTGTGCGCACCGAACGTGGTCGTCCGCTGCCGGGCTGACGATCCACGCTGGCCGTTTTTCGAATCTTTCGCAGCAGTACATCGAGGCCATTTTTATTCCAACCCTTCTGCGGGAACTCTTTTATCAACCGACGACTACTGTAATCCTTCAACAATACTAAATTCTTAATAAAAATCTTATCTTCGCTGCTGAAAACCATTTTAACTCTAAGTTACTAATCTCTGTTTATATGTTTCCAAACACGCCTAGTCGCCTAGTCTGCGTCACTGCCTCTAACAGCAACCACTTCTGTGAGTAAGTAAAATGTGAAATATTTTGTGGCAAAATTATTTTAGAAACAACGTACAAACTTTTATTACAATTGGCTTAGTTTTATAGAAGATTTTTGAAAAGTTTTTTGGTGTGTTTTTTTATGGGGCACAGTGTATATATATTGATTTGTATGTACAGATGGTTTATATTGTAGGCTCACCTATGCGTACGTACATAAGTATATACCTGCTGTAATCAAGACCACATGTTTAAGCGATCGCTGAAGCGAACATTCTCTCTTAAACTTGGAGAAGGCTGGCACTGACAATCAAATGTCGTCACGCACCACAGACCAATCGCTAGGTGGCGATTTGCACATTAACAATATGATAGACCTAAATGTCCGCCCTATCGATGTACGCCAGAAGGCATGCTACACAGATAGAGATGCACACGTACGGAGGGACATACAGACAGACTGTAACAGAAAGACAGACAGACAGGCAGACAGACAGACTGATTGACTGACTGACTGACTGACTGACTGACTGACTGACTGACTGACTGACTGACTGACTGACTGACAGCTAGACGGATGGACGTATACACAGTGTGAGAATTGTAGAAAAAAGACTGGGGTGGGGGGGGTAGACTTTGATGAGTTTGATTTATGTAGAGTTGAATATTTTATCTATATTTTGCAAACTGAGGAAATTCAAAAATTCAATAGAAAGCTTAAACTCCTTAAAGTGATGATACCACCAAGGACGTAGCCAGACTTAAATTCAACAGGAGGCAACTCCGGGTGACATCCAGGTGTAGTAGGGGTGCAGAGGTATAATCCACGGAAAATTGTTGAAATCTAAAACAATGTGGCTACGCCTATGGACATCACTAAATTTATTAGTATACAATTTACATAGTCACGAATCTCACAATAAACCAGAGTAACAAAGGGATTTGTGAAAAAAAAATTTAAAATTTATGCACAATATAATCACACTAGCACAACTGGGGGTTGGAAACGACCCCCTGGGGTGTGCAATGAAGTCTTAACTGGGGGTCCTAAGAAAGACCAGGGGGTTGAACCCTCAACCCCCGACAATTCTCAGCCTGCGTATAGAGAAAGACATACATACAGTTAGAACGAAAAACACCACTGCCAGAATGCACCCATGCAGAAAGAATCCTATAGTAACCACGACAGAGACCCACTACGCCGAACACCGTTTCAAAACGCTCACTCTCTTTCTCTGTACCCACCCACCTATCGCACAACACACACACAAACACACACACACATACGCACACAGACAGAGAGAGAGAGACAGAAAGAGACAGAGAGAGAGACAGACAGAGACAGACAGACAGACAGACAGACAGACAGACAGAGAGACAGAAAGAGACAGAGAGAGAGAGAGAGAGAGAGAGAGAGAGACAGGGACAGACAGACAGACAGACAGACAGGCAAAGAGAGACAGAGAGAGGAGACGTGTGTAGTCGTGTATGCTCACCGAGAGCTGGAACGAAGTGTTCGGCGTCTGACATCGCCGTTTTCCTCTTCCGCGGTCTTCCTTTTTGGAGGGTCGCATGCGGAGGCCCCGATCCCTGATGGAAGTAGGAACCTAGCGAGGGCGTGGGCGGGGGTGGAAGGCCCCCTGGGTTGGCTCCCGAGGGGTCGGCGAACCCAGACTGGTTGCCCGTGACGACGTTCCGGTGGTAGAGGAACTCGCCGTGGAGCAGCGATTCGTAGTGAAGCTGGCAGAATATCATATTATCGCTGAGGCCGAAGTGCTCGCCGGTGTTTAGCTGCTTGCCACAGGCGGCGCAGGTGAAGCAGTTCAGGTGGTAGATGTGGTCTCGAACCCGCATCACCAGTTCATCGGCTCCGATCGATAGCTGACAATGGGCGCAACACTTGAGAACGAACCGCCTACAGAAACCACATGACACAACCACCATATTATATATATATTATATATAATATATGTAATATATACAATTCAATATGATATAACACGGAGGTGGGCAAAAGTTTTGCACATTGGACCACATTAGAGTCCAAAAAAATTCGGAGGGCCGGGTTACAGATTTTAAACTTTTAATAACGACTAAGATGAAACTTTACTTATTTAAAATTAAATATACCGGTACATAGACTGTTACTATAGTGAGATGTATGCAACTGTGAACATGCATTAACAAGTTTCCCATAATCTGTAGTGATTGCATTGATTGCAATTCGCAGTATTGAGTTCAAGTTCAGATCAGTTGAATGAGACCTGTACTTGGATTTCTTTAAAATTGCAACGGCGCGGACAGTGGCGTCAAACCCCTCCACCCCCGCCTGGAATGGGAGAACAAACCCCCACACTCTGTCCGACTTACTTAGGCTAAAGGTCACTCAGAACTGTAAATTACTTTATTAAATACATCAGCATCACGCATGGTAAACCCCCCAGTCCCCCACTTCTGACCATCATGCATGGTAAAACCCCATTTCTGGCAACCGTGGGAGATCGCTCTCTCAACCCCAAACCCCATTGGTAGACGCCACTGGACGCGAAAGAGGGCAGGGTTGATGCATAGAGTTATTATATGAAAGACGAGACCGGAATAGTAAGGAAGAAAGCGGTCCCATGTGAGTAAAACGAGGAAAACTTTTCGCTGGTTTGAATTTTCTGACTTTTTAAATTTTATTTTCTGAAGAATTGTGTGGGCCGGATAAAACGAGTTGGCGGGCCTTAGCTTGCCCACACCTGATATTACACGACAAGCAAGGCGAGCCTGAGGAAGTCAAACAAAGAGAGAGAAACAGTAATCCAAGCGATTGACAATAAAACATGTACCAGAGTGGAAGCTGCAGAGACTGAGAGGGAGCGGAAAATGACTCGAACGTTGGCGCAGTTGGTAGTATACCAGGCGCGTGTCACCTCATGAGTATGTTAGAGAAGGAAAGTTCCTGGTCCAAAATGACGCCAAGGTCACGAACAGAAGAAGAAAAGGTGAGGGAGGCGAATTCAATGGCAAGAGAGGCCAAGTCAAGCTTGGCCAACTGTTGACGAGTGCCAAACCATATAAATTGGTCCAAAGGGTTGAGACACATTCGATTGGATGACATCCAAATAATTAAGGGTGGAAGTAGCACCTGACGTAAGCCGAACAGCAGCAGGAGGTCAGTTGCAGAGCAGTGAGTTCAGATTGGAGGCCAAACTGAACAGGAAGTCAGAGGGAGCGAGTGGAACCAAAGATTGCAGAAGAGGACCGATCAGACATGTAGGATATAGGCCTGGCTAGGGTAAGGCCGTGATCCCAAACGATAAGAATAGACGGCGGATGAGAATATTTTAGTCGACAGAGTCAACGGCAGCACTAATACCATAAAGGTTCAAGAGAGTGACCTCAGATCTGTCAATGGCACAACAGATGCCAGAGAGAAGATGAAGAAGAAGGGTCTTAGTAGAGTACCCCTTAAAAAACCTAGAATGACGTGGAGGAAGGAGCTTGTTAGAATCGAGATAGTTAAACAGTTGACTAGCTACTAATTTCTCAACAATCTTATATATAAAAGTAACGTTAGCTAAATGCCTACAGCTATAGAAGGCGTATACTATAGACGGGTCAAGACCCGATTGCTTGAGAATAGGCATGATGATCGATCGTTTCTGAGAGGCCGGAGGAACAACTTCACGAAGAGATGTATTGCAGAGGAGGGTAAGGAACGGGAGGTGAATGTCGATCGATTCTTGGATGAGGAACGACGGTAGATGATCAAGCTCTGAATACTTGGGGAGGGGGTGAGAACCAGACGGCGCAGGTCAAGGTCAGTGACAGGTTCGAGAGAGAACAGGCAACAGCCCGTCAGAGTGAAGTCCGGCGAAGAGGAACCATCGGTGTCTGAGCGGACAGAGAGGATCTTGGAGGCACCGTATAGTTGACGTATAGTCAGTAGCTGTAAATGGAGGGACGTGCATCGCAGCGACAGGTTGAGGTTAATACAACACAATACAATACAATACAATACAATATATAATATATATTCACAACCTAAAATATAGATAAATGAGACACGGTGTGTACCGGATTGGCTATACATCACTCGCCTTGTAACGCAGAGGAGACAATGACTTCGAGCCTCCTCTCATGAGACGGTTACTGCGTTGGAGACTTGGGACCTTGAGCATCGTGTATACCGTAAAGTCCAAATATGCTACACGAAAGCTATATTGGCAGGGCACCGGCTTATTCACGAGCGCTGCGTCGTGTCAAAGGGGTTGTCCAGAGATATGAAATGAAGATTCAAAACCGGTTGTCAGCAGAGAGACCAGAGGGAGAATCTGTCAGACCGTCATGTTCTGTAGCAACTTTGGAAGTTACATGAAAGGCGACATACAGATGGTTAGATACACAATGTCATGCGTGTATGTGTTATGCGTGTGTATGTATATACATAATGTATATATATACATAATGTATATATATACATAATGTATATATATTGTGCGGTGTATGTAATATATATATAGACTATATGAAAAATATAATAAAGTGTCGGACAGAAAGGCGCTTCCGAGATATCAGTTATCAGCGGAATAGATAAGCGGGTGCTGATGTCAGACTCTGAATCCGACACGAAAACTAAGAGCCAGGAGCCTGAATGGAAGGAAGGAAGGACGGAAGGAAGGACGGAAGGATGATGGATGGGAAGTGACGCCGATAACAACAGTTTCTGCCGCAGCAGCTTCAGCATCACCACCACCAGCTGTACTGATAATTTATCAGCACCGGAACCTATAATTGATAAAAAGATGCGTGGTCGAAGCGATAGACAGACTCAGTGGAAAGGAGAATGACACATGGGGACAAGGACATACAGACAGACAGACAGACAGACAGACAGACAGACAGACAGACAGACAGACAGACAGACAGACAGACAGACAGACAGACAGACAGGCAGGCAGGCAGGCAGGCAGGCAGACAGGCAGACAGACAGACAGACAGACAGACAGACAGACAGACAGGCATGTACATATGCATGTATGTATGTATGTATGTATGTATGTATGTATGTATGTATGTATGTATGTATGTATGTATGTATGTATGTATGTATGTATGTATGTATGTATGTATGTATGTATGTATGCATGCATGCATGTGTGTATGTATGTAGCATGTATGTTTGTATTCTGGGTTAAATTCAAAACTTGTATACTTCGGTGTTGCCTGTGTACATCGGATGACACCCTTCACCGTTGAATGAAACGGATCGCAGTTCATTAACTTAACCTCAAGAGGCAGCGACTTAATTTTCTTAGCCTCGGCGTGTAACGGGGGTTGGCCAATCTTTTCTCCCACCGCCTGTTCTGCCTACCTACAGTGTACTGTCGATGTAGAGCTGAGTCGCCAGAGATCCCAAATGGAGCAGAAATTGCAAAACATCATTTTGCCCTTACATGGATTTGAACCCGCACCTATTGGACAATCGCACACTGAACATAGAGGGTGCTCTAAATATGGACTGGATCAAAGATAAGGACGCAAGAGGGACGTTTTATGCGTATGACGTCAGAAACTCTATACAAGTGTATTTCCGGTTTCGAGCTTTCGATGATCTGTCGTCTGTTGATCGGAGATTAGTTGAACATCCAACATATCCGCCGAGATAAGAACGACCCATCGCATCCGATGCAACAGCTTATCCAGTCAAAAACACTTCCCTAATCAGCTGACATGATATTTCCAGCCAAACAACAAGGCAGGAAGGAAGGAAGGAAGGAAAGAAGAAAGGAAGCATGGATGGAAGGAAGGATGGAAGTCCATTGCATAAAACTATCATCGAGTATCATCCTGCGTTGGTAACTGTTTGCGTGTCCTCCGCATAAGCGCCTGTGGTTTGATGATTAGACGATTAGGGTTAGGGTTAGGGTTAGGATTAGCTGAGGGTCTGCATCTCGAGTTTGAAGTTTGCTCTACCTATGGCTATAGGTCTGCTTGTGGTTCGGTTCCATGGTTTGGGCCAGTAGGTCCCACGGTATTACCTGCCGTCTTGGCTCTGGTACCTTTGTATGCGTGCTGCTATAAATGATCTAAGCAGGCGAGCCCTTCAGATCGGAATTCCCATCGTCTAAGAAATAAGTTGAACTCGTGAAATCTGACGGTGTATAGACAGTGTCGGTGGGTAGGAATAAAGGTAATAAATCTATTGATAAATTAAATAATAATGAATAATAGTCATAATGAGAAATTATAATAATAATAACGACAACGACATAAGTAGAGAAATTGTGATGACCTGTAATAGTCGTCTTTGCAGTAGATATCGCCATCCTTGGCGAAGCACGTGACTTCCGAGTCGAGCGGAAGTTTACAGATGACGCAGACGAGGCACGTGACGTGCCATTGTTTCTCGACCGCCAACAGGTAGTATCGGTCGGTGATCTTGTCTCCGCAACCGGAACAGATGCCTGGCTCCTCGGTTCCACCGCATTCGGAACCTGCTCCTCCTCGTCCGCCTCCTCCTGCAGCCATCATCATCATTTCCGGCATCACAGGCGACGATGCTACGCGAGGCTCCCAGCTCAGCACCACCACGGTCTCTCTATACATACAGCAAAACGAGCCATGTAATGTAAGGCTATGCTGTGTAAGGCATTGTCTACTGTATCATGCAGGATCATGCATGTATGCATGAATGAATACATAAATGAATGTATGAATGAATAAATGAACGAATGAGTTAATGAATGAAGGAACTAATGAATGAATGAATGAATGAATGAACGAACGAACGAGGGAATTAGGCCTAATTAAGGGCTGAAAGAAAGAAAGAGCGAATGAATGAATGAATGAATGAATGATTGAATGAATGAATAAGTGACCGAACGAATTAATTAAAGAAAGCATGAATGAATGAAAGAAAGAACGGACGAACGAACGGATGAACGAACGAATGAATGATCGCGAGAGACACTGCTCTACTGGCTAGGCAGAGAGACATACAGAGATAGACAAAGACACAAACAGACAGACAGACAGACAGACAGACAGACAGACAGACAGACAGACAGACAGACGGACAGAAGGCAGTATTTAAAATTGATGGGTTATGTCGTTTGAGTTGCGGAGGGCAAAATAGGGCGTGGAACTGACTGCGGGGAAGGAAGATGTGGGCTGAAGTGAGCTGAAGATGTCGGTGGCTGAGACAGAGGGTGCCCAAGTGACACTTGCTTCCAACAGGGTGCTGAGAAGTCGAGTGGAGGAGGAAGGCAGTGGAAGAGGGCTCGGGGTCATGTACCCGCCCACTGGTCCACAGGTGCCCTCGCGCAAGTGCCAGCCAAAACCCCCTCCTCTGCAGAGGTAACTGTACCCTCTATTTTCTACGCCTCTTCACAACACCCCACGGGGGTCGACGACGGAATTCTTAACGCCCTGTCCCGATGCATATGTTATCTAAAATAAATTGTCTATATATAAATATTATCGATATATGCATATATATATATATATATATATATATATCTGTAGTTACCCGTGATCGATATATGCATATATATATATATATATATATATATATATATATATATATATATATATATATATATATATATATATATATATATATATATATATAACAATGTAAATAAATATACATGTATATATGTAAGACACAGGTTAGTATCAAACGGTGCAATATACAACACAGTAAAAAATCTCAAAATCGTTATAACCACCACCTATATATATATATATATATATATATATATATATATATATATATTTAAATACTTGTAAGCTTCACATAAGGCAACATATTATATACACACACACACACACCTACACACACACACACACACCTACACACACACACACACACACACACACACACACACACACACACACACACACACACACATATATATATATATATATATATAAATCCCAACAAATCTATATATATTGTGTATTATACAGAGAGCGATTAAGACAGAGAGATAGAGATTAGAGAGACAGACAGACAGAGATAGGGAGGGCGGATTAGAGAGAGTTGGGGTCTTTGTTGTTATCGGTTGATATCCTTTGACACGGTCATAACCCGTGACGTGTCATGTACTTAGGGCAACAAATACGACTAAGTGAACACTTGAAGGAGTAAAGCTGCACTGGTGTCGTTTCCTATGCATAGCCCACCCTTTGCCCCTGTATACGGAGGGTTCCTCATCACTTCCTGTCCTCTCTCTCTCTCTCTCTCTCTCTCTCTCTCTCTCTCTCTCTCTCTCTCTCTCTCTCTCTCTCTCTCTCTCTCTCTCTCTCTGTCTGTCTGTCTGTCTGTCTGTCTGTCTGTCTGTCTGTCTGTCTGTCTGTCTCTCTGTCTCTGTCTCTCTCTGTCTCTGTCTCTCTGTCTCTGTCTCTCTCTGTCTCTGTCTCTGTCTCTCTCTGTCTCTGTCTCTCTGTCTGCCTGCCTGTCTGTCTGTCTGTCTGTCTGTCCGTCCGTCCGTCCGTCCGTCCGTCCGTCCGTCCCTCCGTCCGTCCGTCCGTCCGTCCGTCCGTCCGTCCGTCCGTCCGTCCGTCCGTCCGTCCGTCCGTCCCTCCCTCCCTCCCTCCCTCCCTCCCTCCCTCCCTCCCTCCCTCCCTCCCTCCCTCCCTCTCTCTCTCTCTCTCTCTCTCTCTCTCTCTCTCTCTCTCTCTCTCTCTCTCTCTCTCTCTCTCTCTCTCTCTCTCTCTCTCTCTGGGGTAAAATTACCTCAGGCTTTAAGCAGCAAAAGTTTTACTGAACCACCCTTGATATTAAAACTGAAATGTCAAATGCATACAAGACATCCTACCCTTTACCCTCTAATTTGAACCCTTTCCTCAACCTCTAACCCTGACAATTTACGCTATAGTATACCTCTAATCCTAACCCTCTAACCTTAACCCTGAAACTTCGACAGTGCCTTTTCAAGTGATGCCAGCCCAGAACCTGGATAAAGGAGGAGGGCGATGTTAATCGTCTTCGTTATAGGACAGCGTCGTTAAACCGAAACTACTTAACCCTGAGCTTCATCGGAACCTATAACCTTATTCCTGACTTTAGTCATAACCTCTAACCCTAAACACAACCCTCTAACCTTAACCCATTGACATCATCGCTTGATCATCACACCCAAGTCGCGGTTGAGACTTTGAATCGATCATACTTACAGACGTTGCCTTTCGAGACTGAAAAAAACTACACGCGCTGATGTTAATAAAACTTAATCACCTTGGAGTTGTTTTTAGGCCTATCCTCCGTGGCGATAGTCTTAGAGACTTCTGCGAACGGTGCAAGTGCATATACACCTAACCCTTTACTTACCTCCATTGTTACACTGTGTACATATCTCTTTTAAATTGTGATTATAATTGTAATCGAACATTTATGAAAGCGCCACTCAACGATTCAGAGGACAGATGAGTGTGGCGATCATAGATCAGCATTTGCTGAAAAGTTTGTTGTTCCTGGCTAACGTCTTGTCTTTGACCGCCCTTCTCAGCTGCGTCGTCAGATTCCAGCCATTCGGCGCGATCTGTTGTTTAGTTGTTATAGAGTATAGACAGAGGCGGATCCAGAAGGTTTATCGGGGGGGGGGGGGGGCAAAAAGAATACCTACATGAAAGTTTGTGCGGGTAGTGACCGACGGACCAACGACACATTTTTTCGGAATTCATCTCTCCAAAAAACCGATGACCTTTTTTAGTCTATTCTACCTTACCTTACTCTATTCTATTCTACTCTACTATATATGTTAATCTACTATAGATCCACTACTTTATTCTACTCTACTTTATTCTATATACTTACTCTACTCTACAATATCTATTCTACATTATTCTGGTCTACTCTACTTTGTTCTACTCTACTCTACTTTATTCTATTCTACTTTATTCTTTGCCCTACCTTACTCTATTATGTTCTATTTTACTCTACGTTATTCTACTCTACTTCATTCTACTCTATTCTGTATACTTTACTCTACTATATTATATTTGAATACACGTTGTAGCCTTTAGTCTAGTCTACTCTTTCTAATCTACTCTGCTCTACTCTCTATACACTCGTATCCACTGCTCTACTGTAAAAGTAAATAAGTAAGTATATTCTACTTTGTGCTACCGTATACTCTATTCTACAACCCTCTACTCCACGATTCTTTACTCCACTTCACTGCACTCCACTCCACCCCAATCCACTCCAATTCACTCCACTCTACGCTTCTTGAACATTCAAAGGCAAATATGACATTTTATAGAAAAATTAAATACAACAAATTACAAACTAATTCCTCTGAAACAATGAATAGGAAACGGGTGCACAATACATTCAGCTATACCACTCATGTTTATGTGTATATATCTTATGGTCTGGCTATACCACGTGTGTGCAGTGGCGGCGATCTTGTTTGACAGGTGGGGGACACGGGACACTTTTGAACTGATCTGGTCAAAAAAGAGGTTGTTGATCTTTTTCGTGTTTCTTTCAAATTTGAGGGGGGTCAACTCTATACTGTGTCCCCCACTGTTAAAGGTGGGGTCTTGTCCTCCTCGACCCCTCCCCGGATCGCCGCCCATGTGTGTGTATATATTTGCATAGTCTAATAGTCTGGCTATACCATATGTGTATGTTATTGTCTTGGCTATACCACGTGTGTGTTTGTATGATCTCATGGTCTGGCTATATACCAAGTATGTATCCACGTATGATCTCATGGTCTGGCTATACCACGTGTGTGTATGTAGCCTATAGTCTCATGCATGTATGGTCTGGCTATGCCACATATGTGTATGTAGCCCATAGTCTCATGGTCTGGCTATACCACGTGACATGTTTGCATGTAGCATATAGTCTCATGGTCTGGCTATACCACGTGTGTGTGTGTAGCCTATAGTCTCATGCATGTATGGTCTGGCTATACCACATATGTGTATGTAGCCCATAGTCTCATGGTCTGGCTATACCACGTGACATGTTTGCATGTAGCCTATAGTCTCATGGTCTGGCTATACCACGTGTGTGTATACATGTCTCGAAGCAGTGTTGGTGCATTCGCGTCGCGTTTTATGCGCAGGTTGAGAGAGAATTCTGAGGAGACATCAAAGCAACGACTGATGCTGCTGGGCTCAACGCTGACCTGCAGCAACAGCAGCAGCAGCAATCAAGTCACGCACAGACAATGTCAGGTCCATCGACTGCAGCGCTTCAACGGTCAGCCATCTCTCCATTCATAAACAAGTCTCTTTCATCCCATCCACTTCCCAGTCGTCGCCGTTAACATTTACCTTCTATAATGCAACATTTCCATTCTTCCACAACATTACCCTTCTTATACAACATTCACATTCTTCACCAACATTTTCTGTCTTCCACAACATTATCCTTCTTATACAACATTCACATTCTTCACCAACATTTTCTTTCTTCCACAACATAACCCTTCTTATACAACATTCCCATTCTTCACCAACATTTTCTTTCTTCCACAACATTACCCTTCTTGTATACAACATTCCCATTCTTCCACAACATTATTCTTCTAAGTTCTTATACAACATTCCCATCCTTGTACAACATTCACATTCTTCAACAACATCATCCTTCTTCAAAATATTCCCTTTCTCCATAACATTTCCATATATATACTCATGCAATATTCACCTTCTTCATCAACGTTTTCTACTATACTCTATTTTACTATACTCTACTATATCATATAACTATACTCTGTTCTACTCTACTCTATTCTACAGTACTCTATTCTACTCTATTGTATACTCTACCCTACTCAGCTACTACTCAACTTTATTCTACTCTACTCTACTTTGCTCTATTGTATACTTGAGTCTATTCTACTTGATTCTACCATGCCTTACTTTACTAAAGTTTACTCTATTCTACTCTACTCTAATCTACAGTCAAAATTTCCATTCCATTCGGTTGCACGCTGCGCCTGTAATCGAACGATTGCTGGTTCCGCACCAACGACCTCTTATATATAACGGTTCGCACCTGCTTCATGAGCGGACTCCGTTCAATGACCCCAATGGAAGTTGTAATTGTAAATATCTAATAACTGATTTATATAGCGCCTCTTCAGGAGAAACTCATCAGAGACGAGAAGAAGATTGTTTACACACACGTGCGTGCACGGCTCTGCATGTCGTCAAGAGATTCGAGTTGGTTTTGGTGTGAGCTGCTGCCATGGGAAGTAAAAGATAACTCCTGCGATGCATGGCCCCGTGTCCAGGAACTTGCATGTGATCCGTCCACTACCGGACGAAGAGCGAGAAATGAGCGCCTCCACTACTTTCTACGTCGGCCGTGGAAGCGTTACCTTTTACCTTACAACAGATCCGTTCTCTTACAATGTTTCAGTTCTTCCACAGCACATCTATATTCTTTCAAACAATTTCCAACTCATCCACAACATTTCCCACTAATCCAGAATATATTCCTGTAAAATTTCTGTCCTGTATACGTCTATGTACTGTTCTTAGGCAAGATCTATTCTAAAACTATACGGATGTCCAACTTCCGCTGTCATCACAAGATTCGCTCCCTTATATCCTTAGGTCTCATCCATGCAATGCCCCCATCCATTACTGTCATACAGAACCAGAATTATATCTTGCATGAGGACGTCTATACAACTTTCAATCAGGCATCTAGATATAACAGGGTGACCTGTCTGACAAATTGTGACAATGCAATACAATACGACTGTATATATATATATATATATATATATATATATATATATATATATATATATATATATATATATATATATATATATATCTGATATTGCCCTCCCTCCTTCTAAAGGTATAAGAAGTCCATATACACGACCATCATGCACATATATGACAGAGCATCGATGGCGCTAAGCACCTGCAGCATGCAGTGTACGAACGACTTACTTATAAAGGACTCGATACACATCAGTAACCTCCTTGGAACGAGGCTCGAACCCGTACTCCATATATAGGCGTTACAAGCTCTGGCGCCCTAATCGGTTATACCGCGCCCCATTATACTGTTCCTGTAAATGTTACCAATCTTGATATCGACAGCAGCAGTTATTGTATTTCAGATGTTTGCAAATTTCATCAGCGTATATACGACATGATTATTCAGAGCGTATACATCTCTCTCCTGAAATTGCAGATCAAACCTATGTATAACTGTGAGTGTACTGGGTGCAGTTAGTTCGTCTGTATACAGTTTTACAGTTGTATACATATACAGGACTTAGGCTAGGCTTAGAGGCGCCATCGACCCAACCTCTACTGTACAGTTAATAACTGTACAGACAGACAGACAGACAGCCAGACAGACAGACAGACAGACAGACAGACAGACACAGACAGACAGACAGACAGAGAAACAGACCCACATATGCACAGGAGCACAGAAAAACATACATAGACAGACAAGCATAAGCAGACAGACAGACAGACAGACAGACAGACAGACAGACAGACAGACAGACAGACAGACAGATGTGCACACATATGCAGACTGATGGACTGGTTATATAATCCCGCTGAGAAACAAAACAGTCCAAATGAAACACTAACAGACCTAAGCCTCACTCAGTCTCCCCTCTTCTTTCCCTTCGTCTGCGTGTATTTGCTTCAGTCTGTGTGTCTGTCTG
>OY744608.1:10777448-10794948 GCA_963556255.1 Allolobophora icterica
CAATCAGCCGTAAAAGATAGCTGACTAGCAACACAACAGTACTGATATTCAGTTACCGTTCTACTTGGAGTCTTGAACTTCGATTTCTATCATAGCTGCGGTGTGTAACTGTGAGTGTCAGTCAGCAGAACGAAAAACCACCAGTGCCCCAGCTCCAGTGTGACCAGTCAGTCACTAACACAGCTTGCAACCAAACATGGTTAAAAAGGGTTGGCAACGTTCACCGAGCTGTGTCTTCTACTTCATCGTCCTCTGATTCTGAGTCAGGAACAGCCCACTGCGCCCACTCGAATTTGGTTCCTGTATTTTCGCCATGCAAATGCTCCCGAATTCGGGCAGAACAACCAACAAATTCCTTGTCACAAAAACAACACTGTATTTTTGGATTACGCTTTCCTTCTCCTAGAAAAGTACTACATATTTCCACTCCGTTCCATCTTCTTTCATCTTTAAGAAATTAGATTTCAACTAAATTAACTCGTTACGTAATATACTTTTACATTGAATTTTGCATTAAATTCTAAGCAGAAGCTTAACACAACAAATCATGACGTCATCACATTTGTTGTTGTTGCTTACGCTGTTTTTGTAAAACGCCGCTGTCAATGTAAAAAAGGCCTAACAATGGCCCAACGAATTTTGAGGAATTTTTACCAATTTTAAAATAGACCAAAAATTCGCGAATTTTTACGAATTTTAAAACCGAAAGTCACGAATTCTCGAACTATGTTATTATTGTCATAATTATTATTATTCTAATTATAATAATCAATGCTTTTTTCAGCCGGAACGCGCCAGAACGGCGTTCCGGCACCTTTTTTCAGGTACTAAAAATAATTTATTTATTTTAATTATAAAAACAATAATTTAGTTATTTTAATTTAATTTCATTGTTTTGAATTGTTTTCAGTGTTTATTGAGACCCGTCCTAACACTCAATCCCGTTTTTCTCGGGATTTTAGCCCGCCCATATCCATTCCGTTCCGGAACCTATTGTTCCGTTCCGGAACCTTTTTTCTCAGAAAAAAGTACTGATAATAATAACAATAATAATTATTATTATTTATTATTTTTATTTTTATTAGTATTATCATCATCGTCGTCGTCATCATCGTCGTCATCATTTTTTCCATCATTTGACAGTCAACATTTCGACACCTTAAAAAGTTTTTCGATAAACATGACAAAATAATTCCGGAATTATGAACGGTGAGAACTCTTCAGAATATGTCTGTGGACGCCAACGGCCGTTGTTGCAATAAGATTTCGCTAAACTCTGGAACCATACATCCAATCGCCGGATGTTAGATACCGCTCCAGGGGCCATTATACGTCATACAATATGCAGCGTGAGAACTGTCGGGGGTTGGGGGTTCAACTCCCCAGTTTTTCTTAATACCTGAAACTTAAGTCTTCATTGCACACCCACAGTATCGTTTCCAACCCTGTCAGCTTTGCTATAGTATGATTTCGCATTATTTGACTTTGAATCTCTGACAAAGAGATGGTGTATCATGTATAAGATAATGAATGGTTTCTTGTGCGATTTGTGACCATGTGAATTGTATACTAATAAATTTGGTGATGTCATCATTTTAAGGAGTCATTATAAACTTTCTATTGCATTTTTGAATTTTCCCAGTTTGCAAAATACGGATAAAATATTCAGCTCCACATGGATCACACTTATCAAAGTCTATACCCCCCAATCTACAATTCTCACACTGACTATCTATAGGTATATATACTATATTCGTTAGAACTGACACAAATTATTGAAATTTCTACAAGGCACCGCATGAAGAGAATGTGCAATGGACGTGGAAGAGGAAGAGTGCACCCATGCATGGAAAAGGAAGACCAACATCCCATCGCGTATAGGCTATAGATAGCTAAGAACAGGTGGCCTGTATAGCTATGGGCCGATATGTTTGATTTGACTTGACAGAATGATGAACAAGTATATATACTGTATATTCATTACATTGCATTGTATAAGCACATAATTATACGAATGGCATTATTATTATGCATTTATTAAGCGCCACTATCTAATGACCAATCATCAATCGATGGCGCTGAGTGAAGGACTTGCTCAATGTCCCTATACACAGTATATCCGTCTAATTATGGGTCGAACCGTATACTCCGCATTGCAAGGCGAGCGCTCTATACCATGGCAATCGGTTATACCGTGTCCCGCCATGGTTGGACGGTGGCCGGTGTATATAGAAGTCTCCCTATTGAGGTGATGGGTCTCCCTGTGGAGGTGACGGGTCTCCCTTCTTAGGTGGCGGATCTCATAATTTGGGTGGTGGGTCTCACAGTGCAGGTGGCGGATCTCAAATCAGAGGTGCCGGATCTCAGATCCGGCGGGATCCGGCTGAATTTAACCACTGTAAATAGTTATCCTGCTTGCACGTGACCCTGGTTCAGAGGTACTTATGAGCCAATGTGGTCCTCGTCACTGCATGCATGCATATATGTATCCTTGTATTGTAGTTTTCGTCAAGAATGCAAATGAAGCTTCTGTGGCTTTCTCGTCTTACAATTAGGTGCTTTCTATATATTATGTGTTATCCGGTAAATTATCCGTGTAAATCAGTCAGACCCCGTGCTTGCGTGCTGCAGGTATCACACTGCAGCGGTGGGACAAGGTATAGAGGATATATGCATGCATGGAACCTATAGTCAATTTACATATTTCGGAAAAACAATTTGGGCGGGAATGAGTTAATAAAAACCATAATATTATTATTAGGGTGCCTAGTTCATGTTAATTTTCTGTGACATTTCCGGGCCCCGTATACGTCGCGGACCCCGTGCGACCGCACGGTTCGCGCGCTCATATATATATAAGGCCGAAACTGATGCGTTGCATAAATTGAAGGGCTTGCCTCAATAACCAGGTATACGTCGACATACCTGGTTTATGCGAAAAAGTATGCCAGCGTGCTTGGAATATTGTATTATGTATGCCCTGCAAATTTGGTGCAAATCTGATTATTTTTGAATTGGCTTTTGGATAAAACAGTTTGTCGACATATGGTATTTATAGCAGCCGGCAGCATTACTCCAATGCAATAACCCGGTATGATAACAAAAATTGTCGTTTTTTCTTGTAATCTTTGTATTAAAGCCGGTACAATAATCAGGTTATTTGACATACCCGGTTATTGTCTCTTACTTAATCTACAATTCACTGATTTTGCGTTATTTTTTTCTTACTGTAATGTAGCTATGATGACTTACCTTCTTATTGCACGATTAATTTGTACTGTGTGCAAGAATAAGGTATGTCGACTAACATCAGACGATTTTTGCTTCATACTGGGTTATTGAGTGTCAATAACCAGGTATGAAGGAAAATTTCAGGAAAAAACATTAATGTTATCTTTTGCATTGCATTATGTAACAATTTCGTGAAAAACAGTAATAACTCACACGGTGCTTCAAACAGCTTGTCAATATCTCGTAAAATGGCTTAGATACAACAGTTTGAAGTGTCAAATCTTTGAAGCCATTTTCCCAAAACTAAAAAAAATCCGACATACCTGGTTATTGCTGCAAGCTCTTCAATTGTTTCCGTATACATTTACAGTAGCCTATATACATATATATACCAGCCCTTAACCGAGACAGTCCTGTGAGGCACTGGCGTAAACTTGTCCAAAATATTTGGGGGGGGGGGTGGCATAGGGTCTCAGCCAGAAATACCAAAAAAACAAGTTTTTTTAAGATGAAAAGTTGTTTTGTTTTGTTGTTTTTTCTTTCGTTTTTTTTTTTTTGTTTTTGCTGTCTTGGTTGTTTTTAAGATTTTCGGATTTTGGATCATGAAAATCATGAAAAATGGCATGAACAAGAGCTCCAACTCCGTTTAATCAATTCAGTTGCGATTTTCAAAAATCAAAATTCATAAATCAATGTTATTAAAATAACTTCTAAAACAATAAGACATTTCTTATTTTAAAAAACAAAAAACAAATGTTGTGGTTGTCTTTTGTTTTTGTTTAAAACAAAAAACCGAAAAAACTTTTTCACCTGTGGTCTGGATAGTCAGCAGAGGCTTCCGGTGTTACCTTATTAATGCGTATGAAATGGGGCGTTTTGTTTACATGTAGATTTGTTTCTTATTGAAGATATTGAAGATAAATATAAATCTTTGTTTCATTATGAATTTCTGATAGTATTTCAGTTCTGTGTTTCTGTTTTTCTGTTTCTGAAGAAATTGATATGTATTGAAACATAATATTTTAATATTTGAAGAAGTTCTCCTCTCGATTTTTGGGTGGCATTGCCCCGGCTCCTCAATTATTGGGGGGGGGGCACGTGCCCCGGCTACCCCCCCCCCCGAGTCTACGCCTATGCTGTGAGGTTAGGTAAAGTGCGATTGCACTTGCACTGCCTTCTCTGAACTGCATAGGGTTCGAACCCTGCAGGTGAAAGAATCGTGTGAAATTGTAATTTTTGTTTTCGGACGATTCATAGAATTTCTGGTTTGTCGTATGATATATAGTTGCTGCGGGATATACGCACATCGGACAAAAAGGACACTCAGTATAATGCAAGTGCACGTATACTAAGACAGGTAAGGTAAAATAAGCCTGGAACAGGGTGGGAATTGTCCAGGGGTTTGGGGGTTCAACCCCCTAGCCTTTCTTAGGACCCCCACATTTAAGTCTTCATTATAGCACACCCCAAGGGGGTCGTTTCCAAACCCCTCAATTGTGCTAGTGTGATTTAGCACTATTTGACTCTGAGTGTCTGACAAAGAGAAAACATTTCCGTGGTGTATCATGTATGCATTTTTGAATTTCACAACAAAGGAACTGATTTTGATTCGAGCCTGGCTTAAAAAAATTTACTAGCGTTGAAATAAGCTGCTTTCAAATTTCGTTGACATCAGTTTGCAAAATACGGATACAATGTTCACCCCAGTCTTTTTTTCACAATCCCACACTGGCCTGATATAAGGTAAGGTAACGTGAGATGAAGGGAAATAATTTAAGGCAATGCAGGGTAAAGAGCCAGTGGCGTCACTAGGGCTATTGTCACCCAGTGTGGTAAGTCGTGGTGTCACCCTCATTAAAGGTTAAAAAAGTAACTTAGCATAGAGTTTCAGAAAAAAGTGAAATTTGATGACTTTTTTTAGGAATTCGTCTCACAAAAAATCTGATGACCTTTTTAGGAATTCGTCTCGCAAAAAATGATGACCTTTTTTAACGAATTCGTCATGTTACAAAAATTTCATCATTTGGTGTCACCCCCCTGAGGGTGTCACCCGGTGCAGTCCGCACCTCCCGCACCCCCTCGTGACGCCATTGAGGGCAGTAAATGTAAATGTATATGTAAAACTCCGAAACTTCTCAGCGCCACACAAAAGCCACGTTATAAGGAGACCAGCTTATTCATCGACGACATATAAATCAAATGAAGTCCGCAATAACAATGTCCGCCTTGTCCGTTCCGGAACTTCCGGTGCCAAGTCAGAGTCCGGGGAGGTCAAGCCGAGGTGATGGCATGATGCTACGGTGGTAATCGGTGATGATGGTGGTTGTGTGGTGGCACAGAATTTGAATCAGGAGAGGATATCTTGAAGAGTTCGGTTTTCAGTCGTGAGTGGAAATCAGTATAAGGTAAGGCAAAGTGAAGTAAGGAAAGGTAGGCCTGTACGGTATACAAGGCATAGTGTAGGGTAATTTAAGATAACGTGGCATACGATAAGGTAGCCTATACAAGGTAAGGTTATAATAACTCAGGAGTTTCTCCTAAAGGTGCGCTATAAAATAAGCAATCGCAATGACTATTTTGTATGGTCAGTCAACTGCAGACAACTTCAGAGCCATCGCTGTTTGCGCTGCAGACAAGCGCTGCAAACTATTTCGCACTTATAACAGTGCCGTCGATAAAATGTCCCCATGGCAGTCCTATTAACCCAATATAGGACAATAATGAAGGCATAAGACTAGTGAATAGGCCTATTAGTCCAATTACTGGCAAGACTCCATATTAAAGATCTAATAAATGTAACGATGTTCTTTGTATATACAAAGGTATAACATTGCGCTTTGGCTTAAACAGAACGTCCTCATAATCATGGTCCCAATCATGCATGGTTGCAATGATGAGCAGTTTTGGGGTTGGGTAAACAAGTGTGGGGTTGGAGAAACAGCTGTGGAGTTGGGAAAGCAGTCGTGTGGGTGTAAAAGAAGGGCCCACTCAAAGCACGGTAATTTATCTGCGTTTAATAAATCACTTATAAGTGTTTCTTTTTTAGCCGTGGCTGGACTGGGAGCGCTCCTGAGTAGGTATCTTGAAGGGGCGCTATATAAATTTTCAGAATGAATGAATGAATGGTATACAGTGTATCTATACTTGCAAATATGAGGGAGGGATCGAGAAGGTCCACTTTACGAAACTTGTGGAGGTGACGAAGTGAATTAAACAATGGCTACGTTGCTTAGTATTTTAATGACCACACTCCAGTGCTCGAAATGGACCGGAACGCACCGGAACGCCGTTCCGGTTCGTCAAATGAATTAGCGTTCCGTTCCGGTTCGTCAAATGAATTATTGTGGAAAATACTATGAAATTAACGTGAATGCTCCCATATCTTTGACTAGCGTTCCGTTTCGTAAAATTTTCCATTTCGAGCACTGCCACACTCCCATACGTACACCTGGTGTATTATTGGAGAGCTGACTCACCTGGATTGAAACCAGAATATAGACAAATCAGATCGCTAGACCGCTAAAGTACAATCCCGTTGGCCAGTAAGTCCTTGGCCAATAGTTTTCTTCTAAGTTCTGCGATAGCTTGCGTCGCGAGGAATAGCGCTAAAGAAACAGATATTTTGTTTTCGCGTGCTGCCAGTAAATTTCTACCATCTGTTTTCTTCACGAGTGAGAATCGATTCGGAGTATTCCAGCGACGACTCGATTTAAGCAACACTGCCTTGAATGACTAAGTATTTCGTGGTTAACCGAGCAGAGCCTGAAAGAGAGGGAGGGGCGCGCGTGACGTTATTAGCGTCCAATCACAGCACGATTCCTCACGCCATTTAAGCGATGCTCGATTAGCAGGCTGCGATTGGTTCGTCACAGCAAGCGAGACGACAGCGTCTCTCATGAATATGTAGCGAGAGGGGCGTGGCTTGGTGCAGACGTTGGCAAATGGATTGCGCCTTGGATAGTGATCGACAGGCGGACGGTGTAATTTCTAGGAAACCATGTTTGGGGACCGTGGAGTCTGATTTCCATTATGAGCAGTGCTATGATATAACTACCTTGAATCAAGCAATGATGATTGCGACGTGTACGATTATGTACCTGCGTATAAGTCGCGTTTTCGTACAATAATAATCCGTAATAGGGCTACCATTTACAGAAATTAACTCGTGTGTGGTGTACAATGACATACACTGAGAAATGTCGCTACATAAATATCTAACAAATTATGTATGTATGTATGTATGTATGTATGTATGTATGTATGTATGTATGTATGTATGTATGTATGTATGTATGTATGTATGTTAGTCTTCATGAACTTCATGGACTTCAAACAACAATTTGACAGCGTCATGCATGATAAATGTGGAAAACGATGGAAAATGCTAGGAATACCATGCAGAGACATGTGCTGGATATAGATACCGGAACTTTTTGATGAAAGTATATAGAGAGAAAGATCATTGAATACTTGCAGACGAACACAGAAGTATACGTCAAGTATGCATCCAATCACATACTGTCCATATATATTCAACTTAGTATACTAGACGTAGCTATAGAGGAACCAAAGGCACTCATGCAGGCATGCAGAATAACTGAGGCGTGTAGAAAAAGAAGAAGAGCTGTACCTTTAGCTATTAAAGAGACAAAGAAGAATTGTAGGCCCTATACCTCGCAAGCATTTGCAATAAGAAAGGCCAAAATGTGGAGACGCATGCAGGAAAAACAGCAAAGGAAACAAAGCAAAATATATGCAAACGTCGACAACAATTATAAATATATGAGACGATGAATTAGCTAAATTTTCCGTATAGGATGCTGGACAATTATTTATCTATAGATATACTCAAGATGAAAACATAATCCTCACAACGGAAATAGGCTACAGAGATACATACATATATCATCAGGAAATTTACAGAAATCTCACGAAGAGTCAGAAATAATACAAGTATGCAAGATGGCAATCCTCGGATATGCAAATTCCTCTCTTTTAGTCGTCATAGATGAAGTCGTTCAGCGCATTGCCCAGTGTTTAATCTAGACACCTTTGGGGGGGGATCCCCCCCAGGATTTATATCCCAGAGGCCAGAAATATTGTAATGTTGAGACCTTTTGGAATCCCCCCACCCACCCCAGGATACATGTTGCGCTCCCCCAGAGACGAGGTAAACGAGTAATACAAGAATAAAATAACAGAATAAGATATATGAAAGTTTTTGAGAGATGAATTCCTAAAAATAAGGTCGTTAAAGTTTTCAGTTTCCGAAAAAGTCAGGAAAGGGCCATGGGATGAATTACTAAAAAAAAGTCATCAACTTTTTTTGTTAAGATGAAATTCCAGAAACGCTTGGAACACGGATGAAATTCCCACTAATTTTGACAAACAACTGAAAAAACGGAGGTCATCTATTCGTACCCATCGCCGACGCCGTCACACAACAGCTGCAGCATCTGAATACAGGAACTGATGACGATTCATCCACACTCCAGCAGTCTGCCTCTCTGCCTCACTGGACTCACTTTCTGGCTACTGACCTTATGACTATATATATATATATATATATATATATATATATATATATATATATATATATATATATATATACGACTTAGTGTATAAAAAACACACACACATATGTAATATATAAATTTATCCTCGAATACATACACCTGCACATACACTCACTTATCATATATACATATATAAAAAATGGATATATGCATATATAATATAGGCCTATATGTATATATATTATGTATATATATATATGCGACGTGTGTCTGGTTGGATGTGTGCGTGTGTTTGTTATGGCGCTTGTCGATCATTAGTTCGCGCCAGTGCATCTTTAAGCGACCATCGTCGTAATTACTGCGACCGAGTCCTCGGTTGGATGCTGCTGCTGCTGCTGCTGCTGCTGCTGCTGCTGCTGCTGCTGCTGCTGCTGCTGCTGCTGCTGCTGCTGCTGCTGCTGAAGAACGAGAAGAAGAGGTGGAGGAGGTGGGATTATGAAGGGCAGAAGGAGGAGATGGAGGAGGAGGAGGAGGAGGAGGAGGAAAAAGTAGGAGATTGCGGATAAGGAGGAGACGAAGTATAGGCGGAAGAGGTGGAGGATCAGGGTGAGAAGGCGGCGAAGGAAGCGGATGCAGCAGAGGAGAAAAATCTAGAAGGTGGAGTATATAAGAGGTACAAAAGAAGGAAGAGGTGAATGAGAAGAAGGAGGAGGAGAAGTAGGAGAATGAGGAGAAGGAGCAGAAGAAAGAGGAGGAAAAGAGGACGATGTAGGGAAAGAGGAGAAGGAAGAACGCCGTCTAGCGACTGTTGGGAGCACATATCAGCAGTGTGCTGAGTAAGTACTATATACTGCATTGTGACGGTTTCACTGTCGCTCTTCTTCCTCTGCATGGTCGAACATCCATCCATTCCATCTCCTTCTACTCCTACTCCTACTCCTCCACCACATTCTCTGACTCTTCCACTTCCTCCTCCTCTCCATCCTTCCTCTCTCCTTCCTATTTTTCCTCTTTCTGCTCCTGCTCCTCCTTCCTCTACCTTCTCCTCTTCCTCATCCTACTCTCTTCCTCCTTTCTTCTCTTCTTCCCCCTCCTCTTCGTTCTACTTCCTCATCCTCCCTTTCTCTCTCTTCTACTCCTCTTTTTCATCCTCATCCTTCTTCCTCCTCTTCCACCTCCTCCTCCTCATCTTCCTCCCCTTCCTTCTACTCCTCCTCCTCCTCCCTCCTCCTCTTCCTCCTTCTCATCTTCGTCCTCTTCTCCTTCCTACTCTTCCCCTTCCTCCTCTTCCTCCTCCGTCCTTCTCTCGCTCCTCCGTTTCTTCCTTCTCCTCCTCTTCCCCTTCCTCCTCTTCCACATCTTCCTGTTCCTCCTCTTTCCTCCTCCTCCTCCGTCCTCCGTCCTTCTTCCTCCTTCCACCTCTTCCTCCTCCTTCCACCCTCAACTCCTTCGACCGGATAATTACGACCGTCCGTCCGTCGTCTGGTCGTCATCCTTCGAATGGCGCAACACGCAACGGCCGACGCTACGTGCCGCAGGGAGCGTGTCACGACGCACCCTCCGCCCCTTCCCCCCCCAGAAGACCAGCGCACCCCCTCTGACCACCGCATCGCTGTGGGAAAGGGGAGAGGACGAGGCAGGGGTAGGACGTGGTTGAGAAGGAGGAGGAAGAGGAGGATTGGGAGGAACGCAAGAGGAGGAAGATTGTTAAGGAGAGAATGAGGAGGAATAGGAAGAGGAGGAGATGAGGAGAGGAAGAGAGGAGTTTATGTCGGAAGAGGATGAAGAGGACAAGCAGGACGAGAATGAGGAAGACAGGAAGAGGAATTATTCTGAGGAGGGTATGAGGAATGAGAAGAGGATAGAAGGGAAAGGAAGAGGATGATGAAGATTAAAACGAAGAGGATGGTGATGAGGAATGCCAGGGAAGAAGAGGCTAGATTCTAAAGAGAGGATATGGAGGAGGTGGAGGATGAGGGCCTCAGGTATTCGTAGTTAATCCAGGTGTAAGAGGATGCAGACGTCGACGGCAGATTGGAGGAACGAGACACGTGTCTACTGCGTCTTGCATGAGGCTGACTGTGGCTGCTGTTGATGCTGCTGGTGGGGAAACGGATGTTGGTCTTTAGGAGATGCGGTGCCAATTGATACGAAGATGCGATAATTGGACATTGTGGACGATTCCCTGACGATCCGCTTACGACGACCGCATGGACGAAGAGAAGGACTAGGACGAGGAGGAGGAGGAGGAGGACGAGGAGGACGAGAAGGACAAGGAGGAGGTGGAAAAGGAGGAGGAGTAGGAGGAAGAGGAAGAGGAGGAAGAGGAAAAGGAGGAAGAGGAGGAAGAGGAGGAGGAAAATGAATTGGAGGAAAATGAGGAGGAGGTGGAAAAGGAGGAGGACGAAAAGATGGAGGAGAAAAAGATGGAAGAAGTAAAGATAGAGGAGGACAAGAAGAAGTAGGAGACGAAAGAGGAGGAAAAGGAGGAGTAGGAGGTAAAAAAACAAAATAATTAAAGCAGAGAAGAGGACATTGGAAAGACTCCGTGTCCACCCAGTTCTTCCGCTTGACCGTCGATCGATTGGTCAGTCTATTGGTCAGTCGATTGGTCAGTCAGTCAAATTTGAGACATTTGAAGCGTTTCAGCTGCTTAGACGTAAGGCACAAGGGACTTCGTAAGCGTTCCAGGGATGACAAGTGACAATGATAAAGGTGAACGTGAAAAGATGAAATGCAAATTATTATTATTATTATTATTATTATTATTATTATTATTATTATTATTATTATTATTATTATTATTATTATTATTATTATTATTATTATTATTATTATTATTATTACTACTACTACTACTACTACTACTACTACTACTACTACTACTACTACTACTACTACTACTACTACTACTACTACTACTACTACTACTACTACTACTACTACTACTACTATTACTACTATAATTATTATTATTATTATTTTTTTGTCCCGAGGTATCAATGGTCCCTCAGGAATAGAAAGAAATTATGTTGGGAGCAGGGGACAATGTCTGGAAAATCAAACCTCGTCGTCCTCGTATTATTATTATAATAATAATAAAATAATAATAATAATAATAATATTATTATTATTATTTTATTATTATTATTATTATTATTATTATTAATATTATTATTATAATAATAATAATATTATTATTATTATTATTATATTATTATTATTTTTATTATTTTTTATATTATTTTTATATCTATATATTTATTATTATTATTATTATTATTATTATTATTATTATTATTATTATTATTATTATTATTATTATTATTATTGTTATCACTATTATTATTATTTATTTATTTTTGCCCCTAGGTATACAGGATGCCTCAGGGACTTCAATATTATTATTATTGTTATTATTATTATTATTATTATTATTATTATTATTATTATTATTATTATTATTATTATTATTATTATTATTATTATTATTATTATTATTATTATTATTATTATTATTATTATTATTATGATTTAACGCCCGAGGTTAAAATAATCCCTCAGGCTCTTAGAAACTGAAGAGCTTTGTTGTTCTGGAGTTAACGGTCATTTTCACCGGTCAATTGTGTAAAAGTTCCTCGAAATGCAATGGCATTAAATTATTGCGTGCAAATTGAAAGACGTTGAAAGAGGCGTGCTGTCTCGTGCGGCCCCCAATCCCCCCCCCCCAGAAACAATGGTCAAACACCGACCCAGTTCTGATAAGAACTCCCGGCCCTGGACATTGATAGGACCCAGAGTTTCCAGTGCCACTGGAATGAAAATGTGTGTAGTGGGCATTTCTGCATATTGTGTGGTCTTCCTGGTGGCTGCCATTTCTGCTGCTCCTGGCGTTATGGAAGTCAGGCGTATATTATATACAAGTTGCACACGTGTGTACACTGGTGGCGTCCCAAATCATGTGTTTCCCTCTTGACCATGGGATTATTTTTATTATTATAATTATTATAATTATTATTATTATTATTAGTAGTAGTATTATTATCATTATGATGATGATGATGATGATGATGATGATGATGATGATGATGATGCTGCTGCTGCTGCTGCTGATGATGATGATGAACATTATTATTATTATTATTTATCATCATCCCCAATATATAGAACGTTCCGCAGATAAAAGCGCTAGAACACCAACCATGCATTCGACATGGTCTGCCAATAGAGATGTCATGTCATGCAATTGTCATCATACTCACCGTGTTTTCAAATATTCTTTGCACGGACCCTCGCTCTACTGAAAAGGACCGGAACCGGAAATGACACAGCACCTTGGCTTCCGCTCAAGAAACCGGCGTCTGCTTAGACTTCCGTTCGGATTTCCCCTATTATCGCTCACGTCCTCTACCTGTCCTTTCCCCGCGTCTCATTCTTTCGTCTATGACGTGAAAACCGGTGTATGAGCTGATGGTGACTCTTGTGTGATTCTATCTCCTTGTTCTCCTAGCTCTTTCAATGTTCACACGGACTTACTGTTGGTGGCTCTTGTATGATTATGTCTCCTTGTCTTCAACGTCGTCGACGTCTTCTTCTTGTTCGTATACGTACTCGTGCGGTGTTCTGGATCCTTTATCTCCGGCGTGTTCTATTGTTCTAGAACAATTCTAAAGAAAGACGGACGGACGGACGGGCGGATGAACGGAGTCCTATGAAGGCGGAGGCGCTCTCCACTTCCGTCCAAAGCAAAGCCACACAAGGGCCTCTCAGGAACCAGAAGACGCGTGTCAAGCCGCACATCAACCCACCCACCCACCCAAACAGACGCAGCAAAACAGTCTGTTGTCCAACCGTACATCCTTCGTTCCCTCCATCCTCCTCCTTATAAACTCTTCAAAGAAACCTTTCCTTTTTCTATTCTGTTTCAACCTCTTCGGCCATCTATCGACCAACATTTTTCGATGTCTTAACAACATACATACACACACAGTCACATATTTGGTTTTTTTATTTCACTTGTTTGCATTGAACTGTACTGCATACAGCATCGTATTTTGTTGTTTTGCATTATAATTGTGTCAAGGCATCCTTAGTGAATTTAAAGTGGTGGGACAAATACCTGGTGAGAGCCAACATTTTGGCGCGTGAGCGGGAAAACGTTTGTTGACCCTTTTTCATAATTTTACAGAAAAGAGAAACAATTGGTTAATGTAACTTCTGTTACCTCTATAAGGGTATCATTATACCTATACATTTACACAATTATTATTGATTACATTTTAATTTACAGTTGTCTGAGTTGTTACATGATTTGCGTTGGGCATTAAATGCATTGAATGGTATTAAAAGTGTTCAGTGAAACTGAAACTTGAGTGGTGGGACAAAAATCAGCGGTGGGTCAAATCCGAGCAGTGGAGGAACATTTTGTCCCAGCACTTAAACAGTTAAAATATGTATGTTGTATTGAAGTGCATTGCATATAACTGTATCATACTGTATATGCATTGCATTTTGTTACAGTATAGTATTGTAGAGCGGTAGATCAAATTGAGGTCAAGTTACTGGGTCAGATCATACAGCTTACAATGTGGGATCTACGTCAGCGATGATAAATCGAGGATAGGGCTAAGGTCACAGAACTAGGTCATTGTTGTATCCATAGATGGCAGACTAGGTCAGAACCTGGAGTCAGCCCGCAGGAACCGCACAAAACTCTGAATGTCAAGAGCCAACGGCACTGATCCTAACCATCATAGGATTATCCGCGGATTATCGATCATTCTGTAGAGGCAACAATTAAGTCTCTGCGTCTAATTCATAGTCGTCGCGAAAATGACGTAGACACTCGATGATGATGCGCATTTTCCGGCGTTAAACGGGTGTTGAGAGAAAGGGGTGCTATTGCCCCGTCTCCCAGTCCCCCATTAAGATAGGAATCATGACCTGCCAGGCTCAATTGATGGACACTGGTCAACGCCTAATGACCAGTCCGATCGGTAGGTGCGGTGCAGTGGCTGACCCACGTAGCCCTCTGTCGACAGCGGATATCGTATTACGGCGGCCATTAAATCGTTTAATATGCTGTCGAGCGCATTTATATTGCGCCAAGATCGCACGTTATGACGATCCTTTGTAACGGTGGCAAGGCTGAATGTGGTGTAAAACGAACATTTTAGAGAACATTAAGGACGCAACAAGTACAGGGAGCATTTGCGGTCAACAGTCGAAGGAACATTAAACGCAGGTGCAACAGAAGAAGTGGAGGCAACGTCTTCTAATAGCCCTCTGGCGGACAACTGGAGCATGAACGCCGGCCTTCCTGCAGGTCGTCAGAATAGGTGGCAGTACGTGCACGAGTGTACGATACTGGTAGTAAATGATTACTTACGTACTTACATACTTGCTCGGTCGCTTAATGATCGCTCGCTCCTGAATGTTCCGAATAAATATTCGCTTACTTACTTACCTAATTACTTTACTTGTGTGTTTACTTATTTACTTAAAATTAACTTGCTTGTGACTAACTTGCTCATTCCATCTCACTCGCTCACTCACTCACTCACTCGCTCACTCACTCGCTCGCTCGCTCGCTCACTCACTCACTCACTCACTCGCTGTCTGTCGCTCTGTCTATCCATCCATCCATCCATCCATCCATCCATCCATCCATCCATCCATCCATCCATCCATCCATCCATCCATCCATCCATCCATCTTCCTCGCTTGCACAAGCTCCTGCCTTCAGCAACAAACGCAGATACATAGATGATATATGGATTTTCATTTATATAAATGTACATTTTTTTTAATCCATCCATCCATCCATCCATCCATCCATCCATCCATCCATCCATCCATCCATCCATCCATCCATCCATCCATCCATCCATCCATCCATCCATCCATCCATCCATCCATCCATCCATCCATACGTGTGTATACATATATGCGTATGCTTATGTCTATATATAGACACAGAGAGGGGGAACGGGGTGGGGTAGAAACTGTCGCCTAATTAGCCACTAATGACGTCGTATTCGCCGCAGATTACGTCGCTTCCAGCAGACGACTTCCTCCTGGCACTTCCCCGCCTCCTCCTTCTCCTTCTCCTCCTCCTCTTCTTCCTCCTTCAGCTTTCTTCCCTCCTCACTCACCCGTGTTCATATAGCCTCGGGCAACACTCAAATGATTCCTCTTCTGCCGTATATATAGACGTGTGTGTGTTTATGTCCAGACATTTTATAGCGCCTTTCAATCACGTGCATATGCATATCTATGCATGCAATTATACAATCGCAATATATCTTTATATATATGCAATTGGGTCTCATAGTATATATGTATATATAATATATAAATTATATATATATATATAATTTATTTCAGATGCATATTGTCAGATATTCAAGCAAGAGAAATAGCTGACCGATATGAATGACTATTTGGGTAGTGCACCATATTCTTCTGCCTCCCCATATTCTCTGGCTCCCACAAGAATACCCATATTCAGATTTCTCTGCCTCCCATTTCTTCTGCCTCCCCATATTCTTCTGCCTCCCATATTCTACTGTCTACCCATAACCTTTTGTCTCCCCATATTCTTCTGCCTCCCCTCCACACTCTCATGTGAGCATTCGTATGGAGTCTTTCCACAATGCATGTAATGTAACGCAGCGGTTCTCAACCTGTGGTCCGCGGACCACTGGCGGTCCGCGGCCATCTGCCTGGTGGTCCGCGAGCCAGGCCTACAATTTATATTTTTTATAATAAAAAACATGGAAACAGACAAATTTTGTCAATTTTTTATTTTTTTTAAAATTTCAATCGCTAGAATCGGCTAAATGGCACCATTAAACTAATAATACGCGGATTTATGGCAAAAATTTCTTTTGTATTAATTTGTTTGTGGAACAATTTTTAGTGGTGGTCCGCGACTTAGACACAAAGTTTAAAAGTGGTCCTTGAGTCTCAAAAGGTTGAGAACTGCTGATGTAAAGCACTGTTGTGTCTTTTGAGGATACCTAACTATACATTGATGTGGGGTTATTAACTTCAAACACATGCACCTGCAATATACCATCAGGCGGATATATACTCGAAAATATAAGTGGAGATATAGTATAGAGAAGAAGATTGTTACGAAGAAGACGAAGCAGAAGAAGAAGAAGAAGAAGAAGAAGAAGAAGAAGAAGAAGAAGAAGAAGAAGAAGAAGAAGAAGAAGAAGAAGAAGAAGAAGAAGAAGAAGAAGAAGAAGAAGAAGAAGAAGAAGAAGAAGAAGGAGGAGGAGGAGAAGAAGAAGAAGAAGAAGAAGAAGAAGATGATGATGATGATGATGAAGATGATGAAGAAGAAGATGATGATGATGAAGAAGAAGATGATGATGATGAAGATGATGAAGAAGAAGAAGAAGAAGAATAAAAAAATGCGAAGAAGGTAAATGCTTTTAAAATGTGAAGAATGCGAAGAAAAGAGGTGGAGCCGGAAAAGGAGGAGGAAGAAGAAAAGAGGAGGGTACGAGGAGGGAGGAGGAGGAGGAGGAGGAGGAGGAGAAGAAGAAGAAGAAGAAGAAGAAGAAGAAGAAGAAGAAGAAGAAGAGCAATACTAAGTCAGCCTTGTGAAATACAAGGGCGGTGGCCAGTATTTTCCCTCACCGTCTGACTTCGCCTCTTACACTGCAGTGTACAGTCAGCGTATTCATTGACTTTTGATTGGCTATATAGGGAGTCGAAATCTGAAAAGAAATAAATAGGCG
>OY744608.1:10802448-10907448 GCA_963556255.1 Allolobophora icterica
CGTGCATGTCGCATGCGGGGCACCTGCGTGTACCCTCAGCCCGTCAGTGGGTCAGGTAAATTGCAATTCGCACAGAGTACAATAAGAATCAACAACCTTCAGTGGACTTCGCAATTATCATTGTAATGGCGCTGAGTGAAAGTCATAAGGCAAACACAACATACTTAACTATACACACAGAGTATTGCAGTGAAGGTTTATAGAGCCAACATACTTGTTTAGATGGCTCTATGGAAGCACCTTAAAAGCGAGGTTCTGAGGTAGAAGGAAACCTTGACTGAGGCGCACACATGACCACGGTAATCGAACGACAGGTCAAGATCTATTTTGACGATTTTTTAAACATCCGATTTGCGTTGGTAGTCAGTTTCCGTCCAACGGACGGCTGAGTTGGCACCAATGGCGCTGCATTCAACCCTTCCAAGTGCTAACCGGGTTCAATGCTGTTTAATTGAACTGTCTCTGTGTGCACATGCATCGTATTTCCACGGCGTCGAATGACTTTGTGTATCTTATACAGTGGTATATGATCAATGGTCGGGTCAAATGGGGCAATGAACTGGCGCCCTGGGATCATTTAGACATCCAGTCGATTATGAATAATTAACACTAAACTGCATTAAAATATAAAACCCGACAGAAATTCATTGGCTGGAGGGATATACGCAAATGAAGACAACCCAATAACTCCTTATTGCGCCGCTACATTGTATCATATTGTATTACACCCCAAATCCGGTTCTTCACCGTCCTTCGTAATCCACCCTGTGCGATTATATCAATTTCTATGGCAGACGCTCGGCATCATCTGGGGCTGTTGGACCGTCCCAGTGGGGCGTCTACCATCGCCCTTTGGCCACTCCGAGACCCACGAACACCTCGCCCTCATCTCTCAAGTCAATCCAAAGAGTCTGTTTCTGTGGTCATTGAGATCTAACTGCATCTCAAGACTTCCTCTCAGCCTCTGAAGTCGCAATAAAGAAGAGGCAGCCATCATGGCATGGGTATGAAATGCTAGCGACTTCGTTTTGCTTAACCTCGGCATATGAGGACGGGTTTTCAGTCCTCTCCCTCGCCGCCTGATCGTCCCACTGACAGTGTACGGTCGATGTACTCATTATAGCTGAGTTCACTAGATGAAGCAACTGGATCAGAAATCTTACACAGTCTCTCTTACCATGGCGAGGATTTGAACCTCCGACCTCTCGGTTGAGGGTCCATCACGAAGATCACTACAGACAACCTGACCCCCCTTAAACGCCACCGCATACGTACCTTCTCCGCCAATCCAGTGTGGGAATTGTAGAAAAAAGACTGGGGCTGTACATTTATCCGTATTTTGCAAACTGATGTCAACGAAATTTGAAAGCAGCTGATTTCAACGCTATAACAGTTTTGCAAGTCAGACTCGAATCAAGTCAATTCCTTTGTTGAGGAAATTCAAAAATGCATACATGATACACCATGGAAATGTCTTCTCTTTGTCAGAGACTCAGAGTCAAATAATGCTAAATCACATTAGCTCAATTGAGGGGGTTGGACACAACCCCTCTGGGGGATGTGCAATGAAGACTTAACTGTGTGGGTCCTAAGAAAGACTGGGGTTTGAACTCCCCAACCTCTTGACAATTCCCACCCTGCGCCCCTCCCATGGCACGCTATGACAGTTTCTGAAATAATGTGCATAATAAACTATGCTATAACTTCCCTTCGTCTAAGCTCACCAGACACACTATAACGCCCGAAATGAATGTCTGCTGGTGGCACACACCGTGTAATGAATTTGTAGTATAATTAAACATTTATGTAGCGCCCTCTCGAAGATGCTCGCCGCCAACATATTATTTTATCGATATTTTAAAACTGTGTATTGAATTTATTACGCGCACAAAATAAGTAAATCTGATTGCGAAGCGCGAGACAATAATGCGCAAGCAGTTTTTCAGGTTCGTCTCGCAGTTTGCTGAGCAGGCTCGAAGCCGTAATCGTTCGATTATAAACCTGCTGCTCTGCCGAACAGACCAGCATGAATGGATGGAAGGAAGGAAGGAAGGAAGGATGGATGGATGGATGGATGGATGGATGGATGGAAGGAAGGAAGGAAGGATGGATGGATGGATGGATGGATGGATGGATGGATGGATGGATGGATGGATGGATGGATGGATGGATAGATGGATTGATTGAAAGAAGAAAGGTTGGAATGAAGGATGGATGGCGGGATTTTAGAATCTACCGTCGAGAGGAGACTCTAACCCGTACTCTCAAGTCTCAACGCGTCAAGGTGAGCGCCCTAACCAATCGGCCACGGTCTTTGCTCTCGTCGTCTGCATCATCAGCCGGGTTTAGTGACTCTGAGATGGACGTCCTCACCTTTCTGCCCTTCGATCCTCTTCCCTTCCCTTCTTCTTCCATCTTTCGTTTCATCGGTGCCACTCCTTCGTGCGTGGGTCATGAATAAACAGGACCGCCGACGGAGGAGCAGACGATGATGCTCCTGCCTCAGCAGCCGACGAAGATGCTGTCGTGACTCAGATGAACGCGACAGTCTTTCTCTCGCAACGACGAGGGTCCTTCAATCCATCCTTACATCCTTCAATCCATGCCTGCATCGATCCTTCCTTCATTCCATCCTTTCTTCCTTCCTTCCACCCAACCATCCATCCTTCTTTCAGTCCATGCATACATGCATGCATACATCCTTCCTTCCTTCCTTCCATCCAACCATCCATCACGGATACAGCGACAGACCTTTCGCCCTGTCCACACTCGCCGCCCGACAGCACCCCCTCACCGACCCGGACAACACTCAGAGGACGCTGAGTCGTGATAAATAATTACAAAGGAGGAACAAAACGAACAGTCTCCTGTTCCGACCGACGACAAAAGGGAGCGCTTCCTGCTCAACGGAGAAGGGATCTTTCATTATCAAATCGCACACGTCTCAATATACTGTCGTTAATTAGAGCGCCCGCTATGACGCGAGGTCGGCGCTGAGGAAGAGGAAGACGAGGACGAGGAGGAGTAGGAGGAGTGGGAGGAGATGGAGAAGGAGGAGACATAAGAGGGAAGAGGGAAGGAGGTAGGGAGACCATCGACTGCCCTTAGATCACCACACCCTGTGATTAACTTAATATTATCGTTCGAGATAAAACAGAGAGAAATTCGCTTCGTACGGAAAACAGGTGCACTGCTCAAGACCGACCAGCACCAAACTGGACCGACCCAACAACAATCCCTAATGGGAGGTTCCCTCGACATGATATCGACCATCACCCCCTCCGCCGTTCTCTGTGTCCCTCCCCCCATCCCCCGCCACCGGAAGAAAGTCATTCATCTAGGGCTATCAAGGAATTCCGGCAATCAGTTTATAATGCATTGGTTGGCTTTGTCTCTCGGTAAGTAAGTCTTCTTTATGTTCTCTGCCCATTGGCAGGTTCGTATGACCAATGACGCCATCGTTCTCTGTCTTGTGCTCTTCTCTTCAGTCCACTGTATCCTTCTTCTTTTGTCATCATCCAGTCTAGCAGCATTGCCCTCGGTCTTCCTCGCGTCTTTCTCCCCTCCATCCTTCCCTCCATGATGTCTCTTAGCAGTGTCTCACTCCTTAGGATGTGCCCGATCCATTTCCTTTGTCGTCCGCGTATAGTACTTATGAGTGATCTTTGTTCTTCTACCATTTGCAGGATTTCCTCGTTCGTCCTCCGTTCCACCCAGCTAACTCTCTCCATTCTGCGCCACACCCACATCTCGAAGGCCTCCAATCTTTTTATGTCGTCCTTCCTCATTGTCCATGTCTCGGAGCCGTACAGCACCACACTCCACACCAGTGTCTTCACCATTCTCTTCTTTAGATTCTTGCTTAAGGTTCCTCTCATCAGCTCTCCTCTTTTGTAAAATGCATCTTTTCCCATGGATATTCTTCTTTTTATTTCCTCGTGGCATCTTGCATCGTCTGTGATCACACTTCCTAGATAGCAAAACTTCTCCACCTGTTCTATTTCTTGTCCGTTTAGTGTGATCTTTATTGTTTGTGGTATTATACCGCTTCTCTTGTTTATCTTCATTACCTTTGTCTTCTTTACGTTTATTAAGTAAGTAGAGGTGAGTATCTCGGCTTCTAAGAAAGCTACTGTGTAAGCACCGTTAATGATATGAGATTATGTTTGGTAATGTAATTTCATGTAATGTGATGAAATTAACTGCAGAAACTGTTTTTCAGAATGTGATAGTCTATTGGTTAGCGTGCTGCAACTTCGACCAAAAGGACGGGTTTCGAATCCCGCCCAGGCCAGAAATGTGCTCGAGATTCTACTCCACATCCGCTGCTTAGAGAACTGAGGTATGATTTGTATATTGAACGCAAACTGTCAGTGGGACGATCTGACAGTGAAGGAGAGGACTGGTCACCGCCTTCATATGCCGAGACTAAGAAAAATGAGGTCGCTAACACTTCATACTCATGGTTACCTCTCATGGCTTAAGGGACTGCGCTTCTTCCTTTTCTTCTATTTTAGTTTAGCCTATTGTTGGTTAATTTGCTATGTTCTAGGTTGCTCTTTTTTTAGAAGAGGTAGGAATCTCTCTCAGTCTTTTCTATTTTGCACTAAATTATTGCCCGTCTTAAGATGGTTTAAAAACAATTTGAAAATGTGAGTCATTAAAACAAAAACGTAACGTAAGAAATTTCTCTTTGTTTATATTATTAATTGTCTAGGCCTGCTACCCGAATAATATCGTTCCCGGATGCGTGGCTCCAATAGCTGGGAAGATCATTGCCCGTCCTGAGACGGTCTAAAAAGAATTTTCAATTTCAATTTTTTTCAATTTCAACTCATTTTATTGATCCGAATTTAGTACAAAAGTACAGTAGGCACCAATCGGAATGTTGAAAATGTAAATTGGCCCATTTAAACCCGTTAAGCTTGTTCGTTTCAGCCTGTTCGCCACCTAAGTAAATTACTTTAAGCCAGTTTTAAGCCGTTAGTTTAAAAGAGCAGGCCTTGACGGTATGCTTAACTTTACGTTGAATGAAGTGCGAAAGAACGTCCGTTTGAATGTTGTCATTTGTAAACAGTGACGTCATTGGTCATGAATATTCATTAGTTGAAAACGGCCAATGAGAGGAACGTAACAGAAAGTTCACATGATGACTGGCCATGGCTTCATGACATTTCTGTTAGTCTATATTATTAACTAACCTAGTCTGAAAAGGTCATTCTATTAACTAGAATTTTCTACCACTGTATTGCATTTATCGCATTCTATAGTGTTGCATTGTATTGTATGAATATTATTGTATTGAAATAAATTCACTCCAATACAGTTCAATTCTATTCCGATCTATTTTAGTAATCAAGAACATCCGATGGCTGCCATGAGAACTGGAGCCATAAGAGAGAATTTGAAATCAGTCGAGTGGATGTAACTTTCTCCGACCAGAATTCCAACAGTGATCAAGTCCGCATTTCTTCATCACTCCAAAGGTCAAGTCTTCTAAACTGTAAACTGCTTTGGGTCATACATAATCGTCCGTATACGAACTCTATAATATCCGACGCAATAAAAGCGCTCTGTTCAAATGGAACAATTGACTACAAGTAATTAGGGTAAATAGGTCGCGGGGTGATCTGGTGAGAGGCTCGGTTTGGTTTGAAAATTAGGGGTTAATCAAATCCTAGACGTCGATTCCTCATGCAGGGTAAAATTGTTCTTTGTTGCCACTCCTTGGGGTACTCGGCTGCTCGTGTGGTTTATTTCCTTGTCTGGTCGGGCTGCGAAGACTTCAGCGGCATTCTAAAACGACAATTTACAGTATTTTTTTAAACGAGGTAAGTGTAATCCCTCAGGAATCAAACAATCAAAAGAGTATTGCGAGAATGATCGGAATCTGGAAAATCAGATCTCGTCTTCCCATCATCAGTGAACGTGCCCACTACTACAACTACTACAACTACTACTACTACTACTACTACTACTACTACTACTACTACTACTACTACTACTACTACTACTACTACTACTACTACTACTACTCCTACTACTACTCCTACTACTACTACTACTACTACTACTACTACTACTACTACTACTACTACTACTACTACTACTACTACTACTACTACTACTACTACTACTACTGCTACTACTACTACTACTACTACTACCATTGCTACCGCCGCCACCGCCGCCACCACCACCACCACCACCACCGCCGCCGCCGCCGCCGCCGCCGCCGCCACCGCCACCACCACCACCACCACCACCATTACTACTACTGGGCCTTCAATAACCAGATACCGATATCATGCTAATTTATACATCCACCTCAAGAGAGCGGGTAGCTGGAAAAGCTCCGTCTTCATCCGCCGATTGAGCGAGGGCAAACGGAAGGGGATCGATCCGCAATGAATTCCATCGATGTGGACCAGTAAGGGAAATTGTACGGAAACCACAAGATTTTTTATCGTAATTTGGATAAAACAGTTCACATTGGATGTAGCAAAAGTCATCAGAGACAATTAATTAATGGAGACACCATACCACAACTTAAGCATCGCAGACAAATAAATGGATGGATGGATCCAGAGTTTAACGACAGCTTTTGTCAACAAAGGCCGTTGGCGTCAACTGAAATTATATTTGGCATATTACAGCTCATATTACAGCTCAAATAAATGTAAATTTAATTTAATTTATACGTTTTTATATAGCGACCGTATTGGATCTCAATCCTGATTTTCAATGAATTGATCGGGTGAGATCCTTAACTACCAACATGGCTCAGCGCTTTGTGGTACCCTGGTATCGTGCGTTAGTGTTTCTGGTGTATTGTATTATATTGTATTGTATTTCAACATTTGAAAAGCATCTCTAGTAGGGTGAACCGTGTCATGATAATAGGCCCTAATAGGCCCTAATAATAATAATCTTCGTTTAATATTTTCAAACTGACAATTACGCAGTATGATTACAAATCAGTTTGAACGGATGATCACAAGTTATTACAGGAGTCGAATTTTAACTGTATACGGCAGCCTTGCAAGGCGCCCATCACGTCCTACATCTCATTTTCACTTGCGAATTGATAGGCTGAGTGTACCTTGGGAGGGTTACGGGAGGCGATCCCGCTACCTACTGCACTTGACGCCAGTGATGTTACCACTACTCTATGGACCCCCCCCCATGTGTACCACTGGGGGGGGGGTACTATTACAAGTTTGGACGAGTCTAATGGTTTTACGTCCTGGACTGTCGACCCATGCAGAAAGTCAAATGTCTCCGCTTGGGCAGACAGATGTTTTAAGATTTATGCGCTACTGGCGCTCTCTAGCGAACTCAACTGTCAAATGAGTAGAGTGACCATACGCTGTCGGTGGAGAGATCAGAGGACGAGGGAGAGGATAGACAAAACGCGCTCATTGGTCGAGGCTAAGAAAGCTATTATGGTTGCCTCTCGGGAAGCAGCAATAGGCCTATGTGACGATGGCAAACCTCAGTATTTCTCGTATGCATACATACATGTAGGCCTATGTGTGTGTATGTATGTATGCATGTATGTATGCATGTATATGCAGTCTTAAGGGACTGTTCCAAGCCTTCTACAAGGGGCCTTCAGACGCTGAGCATTCTCCATAGGTTTGACCACAGGAATAGACGCGGTGGATCGACCATTCTTCGGGAGAGGTGAGTCTAGAGCAGAGGTGCAAAAACTAAGTTTTTTTAAGGTGAAAAGTTTTTTGGGGTATGGTTTTTTGTTGTTTTGGTTTTTTGTTTATAAGATTTCAGATTTCGGACCATAAAAATCATAAAACTGGCATGAATAAGAGCTCCAACTCAGTTTAATTTAGGCCTACTTACGATTTCCGAAATAAAATTCATTAAATCAATGTTATTAAAATAACTTCTACAAGAATTAGACATTTAAAAACCCCAAAAACAAATTTTGTGGTTTTCTTGTTTTTTGTTGTTGTTTTTTAGACAAAAAGCGTCAAAAAACAAAAAAAACTGTTCAACTCTGGTCGAGACTCGAGAGTCCGTGAGCGAGGAAGATGGTCAACTGCGTATAAAAGTGCCTCCATCTATCGACTAACACAGCTGCAATCAGTTCAATAACCATCACAAAGAGAGCTGCGCAAAAACCTGAATAAGAATAGCAGTGGCTAATTTCCTGTAGGAACAAACAAGACCATGATCTAGGGGCGGCACATTTCAGAGGGCGCTAAAACTTAAAATTTAAAATTGAAGTCTAAGTTTAACTTAAAACTGCGAGATAAACAAAAAATAGATATTACTATGGTGATATTAGATAGAGTTGAAACTAAGTTATTTGGACACCAGTATTAGGACAGGCACAAAAACTTGATCTAGAGGCGGCAGAATATCGAACCCGTTTCTTCTGCTAGTTGTTGGTTAACCGTTAACGATTTCAATTTCATACCTGTGAAACACTTCTCACCGGTATCAGTAAGAGAGTAATTAGTTATCGAAAGTACCTTGACACATGGATGCATACAGACTCAGGCACAATTACTAATTTGGTTAGTCTCCGCATATTAGTAATTGTAGAGAGGATTGTTACCCAATTTTGCATTTGCTTTCGCAGCGGAAGTAGGTCTTCTTGTCGTGGTACATACAGAGTCCAATGCAAAAGGCCATCGCTCGGTCTTGGAAGGTTACGCTGCAATGAGACAATCGCACTGCATATTTGTACAAAGAGTTTTTCTTTTATTGTACACTCGAGGTAGTAATACAATACCTCCAGACTTAAAATCACTAAAGAACAGAGAAAAGTACCTACTGCTCTTCACGCCAGTGATGTTACCACTACTCTATCGACCCCCTCCAAGAACTGTGCCTTGGATACTCTCCTTCTCCAGACAATATCCACTCTTCCGCAGCACATGCCCGAAATATGGAAGCTTCCTCTGCTTGATCAATCTGAGTATATACTCCTTTCAACTCCAGCAGAAGTGATATAACTTGACTACTATAAGGTATTCAAGAAATCCTTCACCGAAGGGTTCTATTGAATGTCAAGAGGGAAAGCAACTACGTAAGCAAGCAAGAAAAATAAGTAGAAAGAAAGAAAGAATGAATGAAAGAATCAATGAATAAGTCCTTCTGTGAGTTAGTGAGTGCATCATTGCATGATTAATTGATTGATTGATTGATTGATTGATCGATTGATCGATCGATTAATTGATTGATTGATTGATGGGCTTATAAATGTGAGACTTACTATATTTCTCGTTTGTGCCTTGGTTCTTGGAGCAAAGAACTGTCAATGACATCAGTACTCGTTGCCTGACATTAACAGACAATGACAAGGATGGTTCACATTGTACACAAGGACACAAATGTGCCTGCATACAATTATTTGCTAACTCAAAATACTAACAGGCATCTACAGGTTCCACTAACAGCCAGGGTCACTCAATTTCTTTTACGGATTTCAAGGCGAAATTTGTAACAGTTCCGAAATACTACAGATGTTGTTAAAGGTGCAAATGCAATATTCTGTTAAAAGCTCTTTTTTAAACATTAGCCCAATATGGACACAAATTTAAATTTTACATGATTTCTAAATGTGTACACAATATGTAACCTGGTTTACATATCAGGCAAAGAATTTCACAGGCAAAGAATTCCACTACTGCTGCTGTTGCTGCGACAACTGCTACTGCTGCTGCTGCTGCTGCTGCTGCTGCTGCTGCTGCTGCTGCTGCTGCTACTACTACTACTACTACTACTACTACTACTACTACTACTACTACTACTACTACTACTACCACACCACTGCTACACAGTCACATGTAGGGCCCATATTTTGGAGTAGCACATGTTATATTTGAGACCATTTCTTTCCAGCTGAAGTACGAATCAATGTACGGCAAAAATTTACATCTAACTCGAATAATTTGCACATTCATGATGTTTACATAGAATTATACCGATATGTATACTGTTTACATAAACAAATATAGGCCTATCAACATGCACAAAGATACTCAACAGAACATACACACTTACATGTTTGCAAACACATACAGAACTGAATACATACACAAATACATAAGCGAAAATACACACATACCCGTAAACAAACAAGCACGTACATAGAAAGAAACAGAGGCGCAGAGAAGAAATTAAACTGCAAGCATTAGAAAGTTCAACAGCAATGATGCTCAATTCTTGCTTCTTCCCTCCTTTAGCCGACAGAAAGACTTCCGAGCATACAGAGGAAATTAATCAGCCGATGACTATAAGAATGCATTTCCTTCATATATATATATATATATATATATATATATATATATATATATATATATATATATCCACATCCACAGTTGGTATATATATATTATCATCGTAATATATATATACGACTATATATATATATATATATTTATCCACAATTGGTATATATATCCACAATTGGTATATATATATATATTATCATCGTAATTAGTTCTTAACGCCAGCCACTTGGTGGCGATCGGTGCGAATAAATGTACCCCATTTTCTCTCTTTTTTTACTCCACTTCTCCTCCCATATATTTAGTCTAAGTTTTTATTGTGGCTTTGTTTATATTTTCTGTCCAAAGCATTTTTGATTTCTTCTTTTGTATCTTTTTCTCTCGATTCTAGCGTTCAGTTCTTGTGTTGGACAGTTGACATTTTATCCACTTGGACCAGTGCTTTTTTTCAGCCGGAACGGGCCTGTACGACGTTCCGGCACCTTTTTTCAGGCACTAAAAAATAATTTAATTATTTTAATAATAAAAACAATAATTTAGTTGTTTTAATTTAATTTCATTGTTGTGAACTGTTTTAAGTGTTTATTGAGACCCCACCCAACCCCCCCCAATCCCGTTGTTCACGAGATTTTAACCCACCCATAAGTACTCCGTTCCGGAACCGATTGTTCCGTTCCGAAACCTTTTTTCCCAGAAAAAAGCACTGACTTGGACAAACCATATACGTACATTATATAATAAATAATATATGCCTTTACATTTCTACATAATATGTAAATAAAACCCAGTTATCAGAGGCGCATCCGGGATTTGCACTTGCGTGGAACGAAGGAGAGTTAAAAGTGGGTCTTGGCGTGTAATAAAATATCAATTACGTAAAACGCTCGGTCGCCAAGCCAAACGTCCTTCACGGCCCATCCAATCTGACTCAGCCCCTGCATATGTCGTAGCCTAATCGTAATCTCGAGGTTTCTACAGCACCCCAAAAATGAGGTCGTGGGAACCCTGCAGCTTTTTCTCCGGCGCTCAGTCAAAACCAAAATCGGTGAGGCAGACATAAGAGTAAGGTTTGATTCTTGGTCGATATCTATGGGTCAGGAGGTAAGCAATGTCAGTGTATGTACATGAGTGTAGTTTAAGTGTAGTGTAATTGTAGTGTAAGTAGGACTATGTAAGTAAACGCGGAAGGGAAGATAGCATTAGCCAGTTCTTCTCGTAATGATCTTGCAATGGTCTGCCTTTGACGTGAGGTCGGTCGGTCCTACCAACTGCTAGATATCATCGGATATATAAGATATCATCAGATATGTCATTTTTGTTTGTTTGAAAAGACGGCTGATTGGTTTGAGCGCTTGCCTTGCAACGCTGAAAGTGTAGGTTCAAACCGCCAAGAGAGTTGCTGTGTTGGAACCTGAGCAAGTCGATCACGCACAATCTCTCAGCGCCATCGATTGATGCTCTATCATCAAATAGTGGTGCTTAAATAAAACATGGAAAATAGTTCAGTAAAATAGACGATGAAAGACTCGACGGACGACGGTCTTCCATGGCGGACGGACCGTCGCTTGCTGTGTGAGATATACAGTCACAGATTTTTACCTTCCATCCATATCGATCTCACCTGTCGGGACAGCCGAGTTGGTAGCAGAAAGGAAACTACAGCTTTTTATTCCGAAAGGAAGTGCGCAAAGTACAGCACACCCGCGCAGAGCTATTAATTCTCCCGCGTTGGTTGCTGAGACTCTTGGCCCAAATTAATAGCAGTGGCCTAGTTTTCGTTACAGAGTTGGTGCGCAGCCTCGTTCCTATAACCGGTGACACGAGAAAAACCAGTTACCTCTACCAGCGCATTGCTGTTACAAGCTTTATCGCAGTTCCCCTTCCAAGACATTTTATGCTACTCCGCACCTTCAGTGCTCGAAATGGACCGGAACGCACCGGAACGCCGTTCCGGTTCGTCAAGTGAATTAGCGTTCCGTTCCGGTTCGTCAAATGAATTATTGTGGAAAATACTATGAAATTAACGTGAATGCTCCCATATCTTTGACTAGCGTTCCGTTTCGTAAAATTTTCCATTTCGAGCACTGCGCACCTTGAAGAGTTCTAGGCGTTCCAGAGTTTTATTCCCCACCGGAGAATTTTGCATTCCTGAGGGAACATTGTCTATCTCGGGTAAAAATAACAATGTTAAAATATTATCGCTTATTGGACTGATTACTTGTCGTAATCGTAATCGTAAACTCCCAATTTCTAGAGGCGCTATTCGAAGGCTAAGCGCAGTGCACCAGCTTATTCACGAACGCTGCGTCGTGTGAGAGGGGTTGTCCATAGGCAGTGTTTAATCTAGTCCCCCTCTGCTGAGGGGGGAAACATGGTTTGTCGGGGGGGGGGGTGGCCAACAAGGGCGACCTTTTTGAAAAATTTCATCCGTGTTCTAGCGTTTTTTTGGAATTTCATCTGCAAAAAAGTTGATGACCTTTTTTCTTCCTTTTTTAGTAATTCATCCCACTTTCCTCACTTTCACGACCTTTTTTTAGGAATTCATCTCAAAAACTTTCATATATCTTATTCTGTAATTTTATTCTTGAATTACTCGTTTACTCGTCTCTGGGGTGAGCGCAACATCAATCCTGGGGGGGGGGGATTTCACCCCAAAAAAGGTGTTTACATTAAAATATTGTTGGCCTCGGGGGGGGGGAGAAACATAAATCCTGGGGAATTCCTCCCCAAAAGGTGTCTGGATTAAACACTGGTCCATAGGTATCCAGTGGAGATCCGAGTCGGGTTGCCGGATAGACTTTTAAACTGCGTATCTGTCATGTGGTTTTTGTGGAAGAGGTGGCATAGGCTTCTATAGAATACAGAACAACAGATTTCCCTACAGTAAGGATTGATCTGAATCTCACCCCATTGGTCTGAGTTTCCTCGGTTGAGTTTCCTTCGGTAGTTGTGACGTTGACCGTCAGATTTCGCTGGTCTCCAAGGCTTCTTGCGGTCAGCAGAACGAGAACGGAAGTCATCCAGAGCAGAAGAAGAAACATCGTTTCCGGTTGCAGAGTGAACAGGAAGAAGAAGAAGAATGTCTTGTTATCAAGCAACCAAAGTGGAGAACTGCTACAGAAATCTGAGACGCCTGAGATGCTGCGTCTTCAGCTTCTGAGTATGGGAGAGAGAATAACAGTCGCCATTTATACCACGCAGACGAGGTTGCATATGCCAGATGCAGGAAGAAGACTAAGGTAGTGGATAGCACACACCAACAACACCATCTTATCTCTCTCTCTTGCTCTTTTTCTTTCTCTCTTTCTCTTTCTTTCTCGCTTTCTCTTTGTCCGTGTCTCCGTCTCTCTCACTCTCTCTATATCTCTCTCACTCTCTGTATCTCTCCATCTCTCTCTCTCTCTCTCTCTCTCTCTCTCTCTCTCTCTCTCTCTCTCTCTCTCTCTCTCTCTCTCTCTCTCTCTCTCTCTCTCTCTCTCTCTCTCTCTCTCTCTCTCTCTCTCTCTCTCTCTCTCTCCTTTTCTCTCTGTCGCTTTCTTGTTTTCTCTCTCTGTCTCTTTATCTCTGTATATATATATACACATGAATATATATAATTATATATATGTGCATCTTGACTATAACTGTGTGGGATTAGTTTCTCCTCTTATTTTGCCCGAGATGTGCGCTTTGTTGGGCAAAACTATAAGAAGCACCTAAAGTAATTACAGCTAAAGGCTGCAATCTCGAAACTGGATTCACTATTAGTTGTAGAAGTCGTCGCCAAATGCTATCACACACGCACATTCTGTCACGCACGCACGCACACAGACACACACAGACACACACACAGACACACACACACACACACACACCCACACACACACACACACACTCACACACACACACCTACACACACTCACACACACACACACACACCCACGCACGCACACACACACGCACACACACATATGTACATGGGCAATAAGAAATAAATGTAATAAGAAATAAAAAGATATTGTATTGTACCGTATTTGTAAATGATATAGTGTGTATAATATAGAGGGTTGAGGATTTTAATCGATTAATTTTTTTAGTACCAGTACCAGTTATCAGTATAAGCCCTAATAATGTATAGCTATAGGCCTATATGTATAAGTGTATGCGTGAGTGTAGATGCGTTTGGTGTGGTCTTTATAGTCAATGATGACTTAATACTGTCGTGAATCTAGTTTGCTTCAGATGTTAAATGTAGCGGAGGCACAAGCGCATGAGGCCCAGAGGGATGGTGGGGTGGCATCAGGGTGAGAATTGTCGGGAGGGTTGGGGGGTCAACCCCCTAGTTTTTCTTATGACCCCATAGTAAAGTATTTATTGCACACCCAAACTCCACAAGAATCAAGGTCTAACCCCCCAGTCTTTTTTCTATAATTCTCATACTGGGTGGGATGGTGGGATGGGATGGTGGATGGGTGAATGAAGGAAGAGGGCGATGTGCGTGATCTGTCGATGATCAAAATGGTTTCGGGCAGTCTTCCTAAAAAATTTATGGAAGGAAGGAAACAAAAAGGATGGATGGATGGAAGGATGGAGTGATTGATTGATGGATGGATGGAAGGACGGATGGATGAATGCATGACTGGATAGATGGTTAGTTGGAAAAATTAATGGAACTCGATACATTATCCATCGATGATAAAAATGGTTTCGGGCATTCTTCTTGTGGAAGAAAGGAATGGAGGAAGGAAGGATGGATCAATGATTGGATGGATGGATAGATGGATGGATGGATGGATGATTGGATAGATGGATGAATGGATGACCCATCGACGATTAAAATGGTTTCGGACATTCATTACCTTGAGGCAATAAACAACTGATACAACTCAAAAGAATTTAATTTTGATCTATATTGCAGACGGTATTATAACCTCTAAACACCAGAAAAGCACGAGAAAATATTGCACTAAAAGCCGATACGCCCCTACTACTACATGCATACAAATAGATTGCTTCAAGAAATAATGTCGAAATAATATCAGAAACTTTGCATTATCGTGAAAGTAAAATACTGCATATCAAACGTCTGATAAAAGAAAACGAAACATCTCGTTCTGACTTTTTTGAATGCCATTCGAAGGACAGTGAAGTAACACACAACTAGGATAACAAATAAGCCCAAAATCAGCCCAAATGAGCACAAAATAACCAACCGTTGATAAAAGAAGAAACGAATACTTTTTAACTGTGTTCATTAGATGTCTGTAGACTGTACACAAAAGTGAGATTAGCAATTGGTTAAAAAAAGAATATACTTACTTACGTTAAAAACAGCAAGCTATCCTTTTTATTGCTGCTGTCTTAATATCAGGGCGGCTTGAAACTGTAATTGTATTTGTATACACAAGTTTATATAGGTTCGATCCCTCGTGGCCGGCAATATCTCGAGAAATGGCTTCCTTAGGGAATTAGGGCCTACAGCAGCAAATGTCTTGTAAACTGCAGTTTAACTGCTGAAGTTTTTCACAGCTAAACGAAAGCTGTGTCGTGGAGACCAGCTTATTCACCGGCGCTTATAGTCAAAACAATTCGCAACATCCAATTAAGTTCTTGGGTCATTTCCAGTGCCATGTTCTAAACCCTGAGAGGTCGAGTCAAGATTGCCTATCACAGTGTTTCCCAATCTTTTTTGAATACGGAACCCTTTTGACTTACAAATTTTTTTGACGGAACCTCGACCTAAACACAGCATATTCTGGTACAATATTTTTTTAACAGTGATCGAGGTATAAGTACAGTTTTAATTAATAAAAATTAGATCAGAAATTGTTTTAAATGATTTATAATGTAACAACATATTAAACATTACTTATCCAATTGCTTCACGGAACCCTTGCGCTCCCCTCACGGAACCATAGGGTTCCGCGGAACCCACTTTGGGAAACACTGGCCTATCAGATGCTGTGCCAGAAAAAGATTAATGACAGAGAAGACAGAAAATTAAGAATCAACACCCTCGAAAGCAGTCTTACTCAGCACGCTCGCACAGCCATATGCTATATAATATACGTGTATAATATTAATATATATATATATTATTTATATAGTATGCATAATATATATGTATATATCTTATTCTTCATAGGCGTAGACTCGGGGGGGAGGCAGCCGGGGCACGTGACCCGCCAATAATTGGGATGGACTGTACATCCAATGCGACAAGTGTAGAATGAGTAACCAAATGCCCCCAATATTTTGGACAAGTTTAGGCCAGTGTTATTCTTAGTTTTTTAGACTGTCAGATAAACCTCGATAACAACAAAAGAAAACGTGTAAATATTACTCCTGAGTAGATAACCTTGAAGGGGCGCTATATAAAACCTCTGTAATTACAATATTAACAATCTTATAACAGCGTTTAAAAACAGATGCTCACATATATAGGCCTACAACCTATACAAACTTACAGATAACAAAAGAAAACATATATAACCCGAAGCTACGACTAATCACCTCAGCCAAGTTTATATTTGGATGCTACAATATACAAAACATTTAGAAACTAGCAAAATCGTCCTCAAATAGGCTGTACAATAAATTTGTCAACTTCGTAAGAAATAAAACCCCAAACGAAGCCGAAAATTAACAATTGAATCAATACAGACACATTGATAAACACCGGTTTACAAAGCAACAATCCTATTAGGCCTATATCACACGGTTACCATTGCTGTCGTCGGAGATCTCTGAGTTTGCGCAGACTACTTAGCGGATTTCTGGCTGGTTCAGCGAGTCTGCGCTGCACCGTTGGATACGGACGAAGACGAAGCGATGGCGCAGCACTGGGAATCGGTGGAAGATGAGATCGAAAGGTTATGAAAGACGACCCACTGTTCAAGCCGTTGTAGTTCGTCCCTCATTGATTCAATTTCTTTGACCAGCAAATCATTTTTGTCCTCCCATTCAATCGCCTCCTTGATAGACGAAACGATTAGACATAATTATGCAAGTCATTTATTTCCTGTAGCCTACTATAAACTTAAGTTCACCACAATCGGGCAGAAAAATGAAACTCAAAAGGGCCTACATAGAAGAAAACACAACAGTTGAAAAAATAAACAAATACAAAATAATAGCAAATAATATAAGTATTCGACTAACTGACAATTGCTAATGCTACACGTTTGTTAATTTAGAGGGAGTTCAGTAAAATTTTCACCCTCATCTGTTTTTATCTCTTCGCCATTTGCCAGGTGACATATCGTCAGCGCGAAGGAGAGCCAGTGAAACTTTGTATTTGAGACTAACCTCAGTGAGTGTCTCTAGTTGAAGGACTCTTCGTTTCCGGCTTCTTGTTGCTGCTTCTTTGTTCGCTCTTCTGCGAAGGGCTCGCCGTTCTTTATCTTCATCTGTCATCTGATAATAATATTAATAATAATAATAATATTAATAATAAAAATAATCATTATTATGTCTTTTCCCCTAGGTACATCATGATCCCAGAGGATTGCAGAAATTAGGAGAGCGTTGTTCTGGAATGGCTAGTCATTGCAGATGGTTTATTATTATCATCATCATCATCATCATCATCATCATCATCATCATCATCATCATCATCATCATCATCATCATCATCATCATCATCATCATCATCATCATCATCATCATCATCATCATCATCATCATCATCATCATCATCATCATCATCATCATCACCATCATCATCATCATCATCATCATCATCATCATCATCATCCTTATTATTATTATTATTATTATTATTATTATTATTATTATTATTATTATTATTATTATTATTATTATTATTATTATTATTATTGTTATTATTATTATTATTATTAATATTATTATTGTTAAATTACCTTACTTTGTTACCAAACCTTATTATCATTAAGTTACTTTACCACTTTTAGCGCCGTTGATGAATCTCTATTGAAGTGGCGCTGTATAAATTTACAACTTTGCAATTACAATAACAATTACCTTGCCTAAGGTAAAGCCAAGCTAACCTACTTTACCTAGGTCCTAGGGTGATGTAAGTTAGTTTAGGCAAATGTGCTTAGGTACTTTACCATACCTTACCCTTCTTGCCCTTACCTCACTTTACCTCAACTCACCTTATACTACCTATCTTGCCTTACTTTACCTTCTTGCATTCCCTGACCTTAACCTTGCCTACTTGACCTGACCTTACGTAACCTTAGCTTTGTTAGTTCATTTCATCATCGAATCAGTATGATTCGATAGATGTGGTAGAGAGCGCTGACCTGTGATTTTGATGAAGGGACAGGTTTCTCGAGATCTTCGGTGGTCAGCGTCTTCTGTCCCTGAAGGACCCTTCGGAAGTGGATTCGGGTTGCAATGATGTCCCTCGTTGTCATCGGACCCTGGAGGTAGTCGCTGGCCAGCAGGGTTATGTTGGACGCACTCAGCTTCTCCTCCTCGTCTGTGACTGACTCTTGACTTGAGCTCAGAGGAGATGGAAGGCAGATGCTCTGCTCCTGTTGCTGCTGACGTTCACCTGCCTCCTCTTCCTCCTTCATCGAAGGACAGATCCGTTGTGACTCAGTTTCGGAACCGATCCTCATGGCTTTCCTGGCTCCAGGCCAGTCATCTGGAATGGACTGGTGGTCACCAGTGAGGACAGTGCTGTTGCTTCGATTCCAGTCGACAGGAAAGTTGTAGCTGGCGATTCTGTTGTCTTGGGTTGGAAACCTATCGATGGACTGGTCTCCCGTGATATGGGTTTGATCATCTGCGATGGATTGCTCTAAGGCCACGAGAGTGTCGTTTATTGGAGACCATTCCATCGGAATGGAGCTGTGACTGGCGATCGCATGGTCCTGGATTTGAGACCAATCGATTGGAATGGAATGGTCTGCAGTGGTTGTTGTGTTGTTCATTTGAGACCAGTCTACAGGAATCGAATTGTGCTTTTCGGTAGCCGCAGCCTCATGGGTTCGAAACAAATCGCTATCTGATGAAATTGCTTGGACAACTCCATTAATCAAATAAGTCTGTATTAGCAAATCTTCGGTGGCGATCGGTGCAGGAGCCAGGGCACGAATCAAGTCGGCGGGCATAGATGAAATATCGCTTGGCTTCGATGAGTCCTCATATCCATTCCAGCTGGACAGATTGAACGAGTGACCAGAGGCGACTGGTGTGTGCTGGGTTGCAGTCCATTCAGCTGGAGAGTGGTCTGTAACGGAAGGTGGTAAGAAGGTTGGGGAGAAGGGCACCAGAGCATCGTAATTCCAGTGGCAGGGATCTGAGAATGGCATTTCCATGGAGTCTTGCGGGGAGTCTTCGGTCTTCCAGTGGCCAGGAATTAGTAATGGCACCTTCGTGGAGTCTTCGGTGAGATCAAAGAAGGAGGAGGACTTGGATTGGCCAAGAACTGCCTTCATCATCAGTATGTTGCAGCGACGAATCTATAAGCATAATCATCATTATCAGCTTAATGTCATTAGTATAGCATATTTCTCTGCGCTAAGGTGGAAATCATCATCATCATCATCATCATCATCATCATCATCATCATCATCATCATCATCATCATCATCATCATCATCATCATCATCATCATCATCATCATCATCATCATCATCACCATCACCATCACCATCACCATCACCATCATCATCATCATCATCATCATCATCATCATCATCATCATCATCATCATCATCATCATCATCATCATCATCATCATCATCATCATCATCATCAATCAATCAATCAATCAATCAATCAATCAAACATTTATATAGCGCCCCTTCAAGGAATCTATTCAGAGGCGCTCCCAGCCCAACCCCGGCGAAAGAGAAAAGTCTTTAGAGCAGAGAAGAAAGCGGTGGATGAGTTTCGAGGAAGAGACCGCAGCTCAGAAGGAAGCCCATTCCAAATTTTGGGACCAACGACGGAGAAAGCACGGTGCTGCATAGTAGCGGTGCGTGCAAAAGGAACAGAGAGATCACCACGGGTGGTAGAGCGAAGAGAGCGGTGACCAGGTGGAACAGAGGCACGAGAACAGAGCTCACGCAGATAGAAGGGAGCACAGCCAAGCTGACATTTCCAGACAATGGAGGCAACCCGGTAGACAATGCGTTGCGAGAGTGGTAACCAGTGGAGGACATCACGCATGTATTCAGAAACATGGCCAAATTTAGGTATGCTCCCAATCAAACGCGCAGCAGAACGCAATACGCGTTCCAGACAGTTCAGTCGAGTGAGGGGAAGCCCAATATAGAGGGAGCAGCAGTAGTCAAGCCGACAGGTAATGAATGCATGAACGAGAGTAGCAGCAGATTGGGGGGAAAGAGAGCGGGAAACAACGCGAAGCTGTCGTAGCTGAAAGTAGCAAGCCCGGCTCAGCTGCAAGATATGCGGAGAGAGGGTGAGTTCTGAATCCAAGATGACGCCAAGATCTCTGACGGAGGTGGAAAAGACGATATAGGGGAACTCAGAAGTAAGACAAGCATGATCAATCTTAGCAAGCTGCCTAGGGGTGCCCAGCCAGATATATTGAGTCTTAGAGGGATTCAAGCGAAGGCGGTTGGAAGACATCCAGGCAGTCAAAGAGTCAGTGGAGTGACACATGAGGCGGACTGCAGCGGCGGCGTCAGAGGGAAAGCAGTGGGTGTAAGCCTGTATATCGTCAGCATATAAATGGTTGGACAAAGAACAAGTGGCAAGAAGGCGACTGAGATCAGAGGTGAAGATAATATAGAGGAGGGGACCCAAAACTGATCCCTGAGGAAGGCCAAAACGGACTGGGGTCCAGAGGGACCTGGTAGAACAGTAGACAACCAATGAGGAGCGGTCAGAAAGGTAGGAGGCTAGCCACTCAAGGGGCTTTTCAGATAGACCGAATGATACAGACAAGCGATTGAGGAGGATGTCATGGTCGACCGAGTCAAAGGCAGCGCTGACATCGAAGAGTGCAAGAAGGGAGACTTGGGAGCGATCAATGAGCAGCATCATCATCATCATCATCATCATCATCATCATCATCATCATCATCATCATCATCATCATCATCATCATCATCATCATCATCATCATCATCATCATCATCATCATCATCATCATCATCATCATCATCATCATCATCATCATCATCATCATCATCATCATCATCATCATCATCATCATCATCATCATCATCATCATCATCATCATCATCATCATCATCATCATCATCATCATCATCATCATCATCATCATCATCATCATCATCATCATCATCATCATCATCATCATCATCATCATCATCATCATCATCATCATCATATTCATCATCATCATCATTATCATCATCATCATCAGTATCATCATCGTCATCATCATCGTCATCATCATCATCATCATCATCATCATTATCATCATCATCTTTCTTTCTTTCTTTCTTTCTTTCTTCTTCTTCGTATATTTTGTATATTTGTCAGTCTATCTATCACCCGAGTGACCGTTAGATCAATTTAATGTTTAAATTAATATTTATTGTCTCGGCTGTCGCTTTCTTGGAAGCAAATTCTCTTGGAGTTGATTCTAAATAAATGTTGAACTTTTTAACACCGAGAAATATGCTGTACATAGAATTTCTTTGACAGTCTCTCTTCATTTAATTTAATCATCTAAGACTTAGACCTACGCAAGTAATCGATAAGAAGATACTTCTGCTCTTATCGATGACATTTACCCTAGCAAATACTGAGTTTCATCTCACTTGTCAGTTCTCGTAAAGGACATAACTTGTTATCTACTATATAAATACTCGATTGAAAATACTCGAATGAATTATAGCTTCCTCCATTGATTTAATCTGGCTAATGTTGTGGACTTCGATAACTACTGCTTGTGACATGGTAGCCGATTGGTTAAAGCGCTCGCTTTCAGGGCCGCATTAAGACTAGTGCAGGCCCGGGTGCTGTGACTGGCAAATTTAATCACAGAAAAATTTGATGACCTTTTTTGGGAATTTTTGATGACTTTTTTGGGAATTCTTCTTACACAAACTTTGATGACCTTTTTTGGGAATTTGTTCTTACATTAATTTTTTTTTACTGCAGCACCCTTAGCACCCCCCCCTTAATGCAGGCCTGCTCGCTTTATATTGTGGAGGTATGGGTTCGAGCCTCTGAGATGGTTACTCTGTTGGAACCTCGAGTCTTTCACTCACAACTGCTCAGCGCCATCGATTTACATGTATACATGGTCAGTAGATAGCGCTTAATGAATACTTCGCAATAACAAGATATTTTTAATCGAGAAATAAAGAAAATGGCTGCAGTTATCGGCCATTTTCTATTATTTATTCTCAAAATGCTTTGAAAAATTGATTAATGAACTTTGATACTATTACATTGGAAAACTAAATGCAATAATCCAGATTAATTTCGCTTCAAATGAATCCACACACTTCATATGGAGCTCTTATATGGATCCGCATGATACAAAATTTTCAGACGATTAACAGTAATCAGTGCTCTGTAGGAATCTTGTCTGACTTGGCAAACGTGTTTGAGACTGTCGAGCACGTGATCTTGCTAAAGAACCTCGAAAACTTCTACACAGGACGGGCTTACTTTGACTTTGACTTAACTTGACATTTATATAGTGTCCTTTTGAGGCCTCTTGAAGCCGAACTTTAGCATAACTTAAACTTTATTGCTGGTTGAGCGAATTTTACAACGATAACTATTGACACTTTGCTGCAGATTGAACGCATCTTACAATAAGGGTGAAGTTTAAGAGCTACCTTTATGATACACGACAGGTTTCATGTAGCGGACCATATTTAGTATCAGATTCTTCTGTTATGTAATTTTCTATTTTCGGCCAGCTCTTATGTTTAACATGAGCGTATACATAAAGATCTTTCACTTCTTTTTTTTATATAATTTGCTTTTGACGCAAACGTTTTCTGGTCTCGTAGTCACTGTATAGTTTGAAAGTTTGCTAAAAGACAAACTGTATTGGTTGTTGACTGGAAATATTTCACTTTGAATGTAGGAATGCGTAGGACTATCTTCATCATACTATTTCAATCGCATATACAGAGGGATATTCGTAAATCACTGAAAAACGCTTGTATACATGGACATCTGACAACCAACCTATTGCGCAACAGAATTCGTGTAGCTAGATTCGTGGAGTTTATAGTCACTCTCAGTCCCACAGGCGTAGACTCTGGAGGGTGGCAGCCGGGGCACGTCCCTCCAATAATTAAGATGGTCTGTATAACTACTGCAACAACTGTAGAATGAATAACCAAATGCCTCCACCCCAATATTTTGAACAAGTTTACGCCAGTGACTCTCACCTAACTTTGAAAGAGCAAAAGCTGTGTCGCAAAAGTAGAGTAAAATTGCTAAAGGTATTTGAGTATTAATGCGCATTCGAGATAATAATCGTACCCCATCATAAATTTCTAATCTGGATTATTTTTTTATATATAATAATAATAATAATTTTTTTCCCCGAGGTACATATATGATCCCTCGGGAGTTTAAAAATTAGGGGCATTGTTCTGGAATGGCTAGTCTTCGCAGATGGTTTTATTTTATTATTATTATTATTATTATTATTATTATTATTATTATTATTATTATTATTATTATTATTATTATTATTATTATTATTATTATTATTATTATTATTATTATTATTATTATTATTATTATTATTATTATTATTATTATTATTAGTCCGCAAAGGTTCACCAGTCACTCTGTCACAGAGTAAAGCAGGGAGGCGACCTGACCGACGTCTCTCTTGAGCGTAGACTCGGATCCGACCTGGGCTGGTGAACCAAAGTCCTCCGTGCCCACCTTCACGCGGTGCGGACTGTTAGTACCCTTCCTTCCAAAGGAAGGGGAACGAACGGGCACGGCAGGCAAAACCAGGGGAAGGCAATGGCAAACCACCCCTGTTAACATGCCAAGAAAATCGTCATGCGACACTCCAAACCACGCCGATGGTCGCTGATGGTTGGACTCCCAGGCCGGAGCGCTGATGGTGGGACTCCCAGGCCGACACGCGACTCAAGGGCTGCTGGGGAAGTAGCAAGACGGCAATGGAGACGGTGTTTCATGGCGATCGCTAGGGCTCCTAGAGCCGACAGCACAAAGAGAGAGAGAGAGATTATTATTATTATTATTATTATTATTACTGAAAATTGTCTCGCTGAGCTGAACATCTTAAAAATCAGTGGCGGATTTACAAAAGGACAACTGAGCACATTCCAGGAGGCGGCTAAAACATAAAAGTTATAGAAAAATTGAACATTGAATTTAATTTCAACTTGCGAGCGAGACGACAATAAAAGAGTTTTAATTATATTTGTTAAAGTTAAATCTTTGGAACATAAATATTTTGGACGCCAATTGTAAATCTGTCCCCGCTGGCAATTAAACCATTACTAGGCTTAAGACATATCTGTGTTCATGCACCGATGTCAACGTCAACTGTACTTGTACTTCAAATGGCTTCAATAAAAGGATTGATTGATTGATTGATTGACCTCGTTCTTTAGCAGAGAGCTTAAGGTTGAAACCACTGGGGAAGTTAGTCTGGCTCTTAAGTCCATTGTTTTAGTGTCTGTTGTTCCGGGAGTTAAGAACACGGTAACTATGTTACCGAATATTTACAGCGTTTTAAGAGACTGTTTAAACGCTTGACTACTGATTTATTGTAATAGGCCTATAACAATAGGCTACCTCTTTTCTTGAACTTGCATGTGTAGTTGATTTCTAATTTCAATTTACGCACCGTTTGTACATAGCTATTTCAGTTTGCTTATGAATAGATAAATGTTAAGCTTACATCATAGCTTCCATCTAACCTTTAGCTGTGTTAATTTGCGACCCCCATGAGTTAACGGGACTCTGATCCCTTCTCACTTTGTCTTTTGTATCCCGGAAACTTGTAAACCACTTGTAAAACATGATAATGTTGCACTTGGGATGAGTAGGTTCTGCTGAAGACCATAGTGAGGAAGCGTTAAGTTTTTACCTCGGGCAAAAATTGATATAATAGACCTACTAACAATGATATTATTCAACGAGGTCATCTGGTTATCTTTGTCTGGTCATACCTAAATCAAGAACTGTTCTTGGTGAACGAGCTTTCTCGGTGGCTGGACCTACGTTTTGGAACTTTCTCCCTGTGCCTGTGCGCTCTGCTCTGTCGCTTGTGTCATTTCGTTCTCAACGTAAAACTTACCTCTTTCAAATTGCTTATCCACCATAGGCTACCTCTCTGATTGACCTGATTACCTGATTATTGACCTAATTACGGTTTGATTTGGTGCTCCATCGGTTGATGCCTTGCGCATTAGACACCGGCACAATAGAAGATACTAATTACAATTACAGTAAATGAGGACAACAGTAGCGACAAACTGATTGCCGTTTTCGTGTTTAATTTTCGTCGTTGTCAATATGTCGATAAAACATCTTGGTAGTAGTCGCCATCGCAGTCATCATTATCACTCGTAGTAGTTGTAATCGTCGTCATCAACATAATTGAAGTGACAATATATAGGTGTTCTCGTGTATGTGCTTGTGTGTGTGTGTATGTGTGTGCGCGCGCGTGTCTTAGTAGGTGTGTGTGTGTGTGTGTGTGTGTGTGTGTGTGTGTGTGTGTGTGTGTGTGTGTGTGTGTGTGTGTGTGTGTGTGTGTGTGTGTGTGTGTGTGTGTGTGTGTGTGTGTGTGTGTGTGTGTGTGTGTGTGTGTGTGTGTGTGTGTGTGTGTGTGTGTGTGTGTGTGTGTGTGTGTGTGTGTGTGTGTGTGTGTGTGTGTGTGTGTGTGTGTGTGTGTGTGTGTGTGTGTGTGTGTGTGTGTGTGTGTGTGTGTGTGTGTGTGTGTGTGTGTGTGTGTGTGTGTGTGTGTGTGTGTGTGTGTGTGTGTGTGTGTGTGTGTGTGTGTGTGTGTGTGTGTGTGTAGGTGTGTGTGTTTGCATTCTCGCGGGTTTTCTTGTTCGCTGATATCCAATAGCAACTGCATGAGCACGTTTTTACGAATCGCTTACAAATTCTGCCAATACGTAGACCTACCTTGTTTGAACCGCCGTGTAGCAATACGGTTAGGAAGGACTCCTTGTCACCTGGACAGTTACGATGCCAAGTGTTTCCTTCTCTCCTGGACTCTTTCGTCCGAATAGTTCGTACGCTTTCTGGCTGTTCTCAACGGATCTCGCCTGGTTTTAAGCTCGGCGACGAGTAGAGCTAAAAATAGCTGCGCCATTCATAATTTTCTATGGCCATGCGCAGAGCGCGAATGGAAGCCTACTGTGATTGGCTGAACCGGCCAACGGGCCAAAGACTAATGAATATTAATCAGATTCATCAAGAGTTCCGCCGGAAGCCGGAATAAACTGTCGCTATCTATAGGTTTGAACAGGCATTGGCTAAGCTGCGTGTATGCTTCGATAGCCTTTTCATTCTGTCTAGAATGCCTACCGAATGTGTGCGACTGTCTCCTGTGCGTCTCCTGTCTATTGCCTGCTTAATACTTATATTAGCTTTAATGCTTACATTAACTGCGCGTGAAACCATGCGAAATTAAATGAAGTTGCTGTAGGTTAAGTTAACTTCACGTTGAGTGGGTCACCCGCAAGTATTTACAAGGTAGGCATTTTCAACTTGTCGTAATGTGTAAATGCAAATTTATATAGCGCCACTTTAAGAGCTACTCATCAGCGGCGGTCATGGTAACTTTGAAGTTGATCAGAAAGCTAACTTGACTTACTTTCTGCCTGCCTTACATTTTTATGCATTGATTAACCTTAATCTACAAGGAGAGTACATATACGACTACAGCGCTTAAGCAGAGGATGACGCCTGCTAAGCTTGAAATTAGCGCTTAAGGTATATTTCAAAATTACGATCACGATACAGACTGAGGATGTTCGGGGCAGTGTGAGAATCGTAGAAAAAGACTGGAGGACTATAATTATAGACCTTGATGAGTTTGATCCATGTGGAGTTGAATATTCTATTCGTATTTTGCTAACTGAGAAAATTTAAAAATGCAATAGAAAACTTAAACTCCGCAAAGTGATGACATCGCCAAATTTATAATAATAATAATGATGATGATGATAATAATAATAATAATAATAATAATAATAATAATAATAATAATAATAATAATAATAATAATAATAATAATAATAATAATAATTATAATTATAATTATCTTTTCTTTAATTAAGCGCCTGCAAACGTACTGCGCTGTACAGTGAACATACATATAGTAGAAACGGCAGCCACGCAGGGCGCCTTACATACATGTATACAGAAGAAGCACATGATAACAGTTTTACAGGAGTCGAATATAACTGTTTTATACGGCAGCCATCAGGGCTCTATCACGGCCTACTGTTCATTTAACCACCGCCACCACCTTGCGAGTGGAAGGCTGAATAAATCTAACGGGGTCTACGGGGTTGGATCTTGGTACCTACTGCTCTTCACGCCAGTGTGTTATCTATTACTCTACGGGCCCCCCTATACAATTCACAGGGTCACAAATCTCACAATAAACCAAAGCACTTTATTAGTAACGCACAAAGTGAATTGTGAAAGAAAATGCTAAATCATATGCACAATAAGCCTATAATCACACTAGCACAACTGAGGGGGTTGGAAACGACTCCCTGGGGTGTGCAATGAAGGCTTAACTGGGGGTCCTAAGAAAGACTAGGAGGTTGAACCCCAACCCCTCGACAATTGTCAAGGGGTTGGGGTTTTTTGGTTCGGGATTTTGACTGATATATTGCACACTTATTTATTGCAGATTTGGCGGGGATCTTACAATAAGGCCTACTCTAACATTGTTGCTGGTTATACGAATCTGACAATAGGACTACCTTGCTGGTGATTAAATTAATCTTACTTCAAGCTCATTAGGCGAATTTTACAATAAGCCTACTCAAACTTTGACCTATTAGTGACTGATCGCATTTTAAATTGCTTCGACTTTATTGACCTTCTTCATCTCACGTAGCCTACTCTTGAATTTTGCTATGACCTGATCATTGTTGTATGAAACTTGCGTGGGTGTAAACCGTTGTCCTGTTTGAAGAAGTACTGTGTCGGCTAACAAAAGCCTTGATAAAAGCATTAACTCACAGGTGTAATGTTCTATTAAGTGTTGTCTCATACTGTTGTGCCTATGCTTGTTGACACTTATTAAAAGCCCACTTAGGCTACTAAAGTCCTGCAGTGCAGCGTATAGGCCCACTCATCAACAATAATGCTCGACTTATGCATTCTTCCAGATTCAGCTCATCAGCAGTAAAGTTCGAGTAGGTCTTTTTTTTACATAAATTTTTGGGCCTCTCTCCAATGCTCCAACAAATCTTATCTCTGTACTTTATGGAGCCCTGAGCGAGCTCCTATTTTTCGGATTCGGGCCCGTAGATGCAGTGCCTGAGGGCCCATAATCCAAGCGGTTTCCACTCTTGTCTTTCTCGACAAGTATTCGGACTTGGGTGTCATTCTTGACAGTACTCTTTCGTTTGCTGATCACATCTCAAGCCTCTCTCGGTCTAGTTTTTATCATCTAAGGCGTCTTCGTGCTGTCCGGCGTTCTGTTCCTTCCTCCACTTTCACCTCCATGGTTCATGCCTTTTTGGATACAGAAGGAGGATGACGCCAATAATATTTTGACACGAAGCCATTCGAGATAAGGTATACGGTCGATGTCCACGGCCAAAAGATATTAAATATTGGATACGTAGATACATACACAAATAAATACATATATACATGAATATATAGTTTTACATACATACATATATATACATGAATACATGCATATATACATACAGACATACACAAATAATTACATATATACATGGATACATACATATACATAATATTTTATATACACAAATAAATACATATATACACGAATACATAGATACATACATTTGTGCAGGCATGCATACATACATACATACATACATACATACATACATACATACACACGTAGGTACACGCAGGTACATAAATAGGTACATAAATAGGCCTACATACATGCATGCATATAGACATACATACATACATACATACATGCATACATTGTACATACATACATACATACATGCATGCATACTGACTGACTGACTGACTGACTGACTGACTGACTGACTGACTGACTGACTGACTGACTGACTGACTGACTGACTGACTGACTGACTGAAGGTACGAATGAATTAATGATCTGTACATTAACACACCAGTGCATTAACGCTATCATTCTTTTGCTCTTTCGTTTACCTCCATTCAGTTTCTAAACGATCGGAAGCGCGCCAAGACTACCCTGTGCCTCGTATTGAGGTCGTGGGGCTGGGCCGTAGCCTGTAGGCCTATTCTGATCGTAACGACCGGTGTGGAAGGAGAATCGTTAGCCGCCGAAGAAGCTTCACTTAACGGTCGGCAGTTATAGGCAGATATAGGTCATCGCAGCGTAGAAGGAAATTTTTTACAAGTGACCTCGATTGCATTCTTGGCAAGTTGTCACAACGACCTCCCCACCCACGCAGCTCACCTGCCGATCGAAACAAGATTCGTCGCATTCCAGACCAGTGAGACCACCGACGCACGATAACCACTCCGACCCCTCTTCCCCGACCATTAACAAAGGGCGTCAGCCACATCAAAGCCCAACGGTTACACAACAGCGTGTAATGTCAAGCGTGTTAACTCATGTGCGTGTGCGTGCCTGTGTGTTTTTATGTATACGTGTGCGTCTGAACATGTCCCTGCGAGTGTGAGTATGTTTGTATGTATGCGTGTATGAATGCCTGTGTCTTGCTGTCGAGATCCAGTCTCACCAGGTGCAAACAGGAGCTGAGAAAGGTAAACTAGGCCCTACTCGTAAAAAATTGAAGACCAGCATTTTTCGCATTCTTTTCGAGCTTTTTAAGCTATCTTATGCTGAATCATTCCCTGTACCCTCCCATGACAACTATAGGTAACGATTTCCACCGCAACACTAGGTTGCATACTCGGCTTATCTCTCCCTCGCCCCGTCCCATCGAGGAATCGGACAGGGCACCGAACTGGCGAAATATCTGGTTCGTCAGGACCTGGCTTCGTATAGCGGCGGCGTCGGAATGTTTTCCATGCCGTGGTTTTTGTGGGCGCTGAACAATTGGTACATTCGCAGTCTGATCAGTGTATTGTCTTCATAAAAAGCACCTGTCTATTTACAGAAGCGCTTTACTGTTCCTAAAAGGTGCTCTCAAAATTTCGAAAACACTATACTTGAAAGCTAAGCGCATGGCTCGAGGTTATTATATAACGAGCGCGGAGTCGAGTGAGAGACCGAGACGGTTGGGTCAGTGACACGAAGTGGAGATCAAAGTCTTGTTGCTAATTGCCATCAAGAGAGACAACGAGGATCCTCAGCTAAACAATAAAACAGGTCCAGACGATAAACCAACGAAACAATACAATAGTAAAAGTCAAAGCATAATTAATGCCAAGGACAATCGAAAGACAAAGAAAAAATCAATCTACAAATTTGTCGTCAACGACCTTTTGATGCAAAGGTCGACACAGGGGCGTAACTTTAGTCTAAAAAGTGGGGGGTACCGTAAAATTCTAAAAAATTACAAAATTCAGATCACGAGAAGTTTTGCTCATTTTTATCGCGGCAAGCGCAAGCAGCAAAACACATAGTAATAGTAGTTATAGTATACTAGTAGGTTTATGTTTGGGAACCGAACATTTTCACTAAACAAATAAAAAATAATCGGCTTCGTATCCGGTATCGGCTATTGCAATAATCGGCTATACGCGGTATCGGAATAATCTGCAAAAAGCCATATCGGTACAGCTCTGATCACAACACGTTCCACCACATCGCGTCACAGCACTTTCCATCACATCGCGCTACGCTCTGCCACTGCGCTATCGTCTCAGCCAATCTTACTGGTCTAGGTGTGCTTTGCCATTCACAACCGCCTGTTGAGGCGACAACAAGGGTTATAAAGTAGGTGAGGGAGTTTTTGTTATCGAGGCATTTGGTTCACCTTCCCTCCTCCGTCGTTAATTGATGAGAGCGTACGGAGGTCGATCCGCCCACGCAGCTGCCAAGCGCTCTGCCTGAGCGCGTTCATTCTTTCAATCTTAGCACTCATGCAAGTATGTCGATCATATTTTGTTTACATCGACTCGATATTCAGAACAGGGCGTGTACGGTGTACCTCACATGGCCCTCCAACGACGGGTTTCAGAGGGATGGCCATAGTAAAGGTAAATTTAAATGTACACGTTTTTCTACAGCGACCGTGTGACCTCGACCCTGTTAATTTTTCAATGAATTGATCGGGTGAGATCCTTCACCGCCGCTGCCTGTTTGACTGGGTGCCACGCCATTTAAGGTCCCAGTGTACGGACCGTGCTAGCCAGAATTTAAAATCTCTTAAATAAGTCACCATCGAACCGGCAACCACAAGCACAGAGGAACGCATGGGACGTATGCTTATAACCAATGTAGCTAACCGGACCCGTGTTCAGTCCAGAACTACTTCGCCATTGTCGTACTATATAAGGTGGTGCCAGTCATAAACCTGGGATGAAGCCTGAAGGAGGTCGACGCCAATGATCTTCGTTGCTTTGAATCGCTAGTGGTATACCTACCTACTGGACAGTGTCAAGCTGCTTGGAATCATGCTAAAGTGTATAACTTTTCTTATTCAAACTATGTTAACTACATGCTTTTTCTAATAAACCAGCGATACCTTCTTCTAAACCAGTTCAGATATATCTCGAAGCTGGACGTAATTTTTCAAACGATAGTTATTTCAAGATTCAAGAATCATGTATACGCACTACCTGCCCATATGCTGGATTTCTCACCTCACATGGTATTGCTCGCATTAATGCAGCTCTGAAAAAGGCTCGCAGATGGCAAACACGTGAGATTGTCCATACTGGAGAAGAGCTGATTGCTCGAGCAGACAGGAAGCTCTTCTAGAAACCAAGCTCTTCGTTGGACACTGGATTCATCAGCTTTTGCAACTTCTTCGTTGAGGACAAGTACGTACTTACTTCGCAAGAGGGGACATCCTGTCATGTTGCCTTTTGTTAAATCTACATTGCTTAAAAGTTGTTTTGTTAATCGATGTATCTTTAGTTATATTTTGTTGTGCATGTGTGATTTTATAATCTGGTCCTGTTACAGTTTATTTCAAATATATGTATTCGTTGTATTCATTCTAAGGAATGTATAGAATGTAATGCATGTGCGTTTGTCAGATGTAGATAAAGGCTACTTACTTACCTGTTTACCTTTTAGGGCTCAGATGGAGGATGACAGATGTGACCTCTAAATGCCCCAAGAATGGATCTATAGCGAATTATTGGAATGACGTAATGCCCCACAATCCCATTTGATTCGGGGCACGGAGCTGAGTCGATCGCTTCTGCCAGCCGGTTTTAGCGTGGTTTGCCCACAGAAACTGCGAAATTTCTCGTAAAATAGAAAACGGTTAAGCTCACAAGATACTCGGAAATGTTCCAGATAGTCTTCAGTTCTGAATGGTCTCGATCCGCGGAATATATACTCAAAGTCGGTCTATAGTATATATAATCGAATTCTGGAACGTAACATGACTTCAGCACTTTCAAGAGGTACTTGGAAACGTTATGAAATGTACTGTTACTGTGTTACATACATTACATTAGCCTACATAAACTATTACTGTGCATAGCACTGCTACGGTTCGCGTATACGTGTTCAGCTGCATTGGAATTTGACATATTCTGATGCAAAAGTCTAATAATCCACGTGACAGCTTATTTTGTCAGTGCAATTGGAAATTTATATAGCGCCACTCCGAAAGAGAGACTCATAAGAGGCATACTGTGTCATATGGTAGATTCAAGACCTGTGTGGACGTAATTAATAATCTTGACAGTTATCTTGTACATGTTGTTTAAACTCTTGTCTGCAGAGCCCATAAATCTAGCAGACGAAAGAGTCCAAAGCAGTAGCTATCCATGTCTGTCTATAGCAGGATGCCGTGCAAACATTCAGTCTGCCAACCGTGATTCATTTATCTCTGCGCTCTTGTGAAATTCGGAAAAGCGCTGCATAGGTAACCATAGAATACAAACATACACGCATACAACACACACATGGTGGTGGCGTGGTGGCTCAGTGGTAAGTTCGGCGCCTTGTGACCGGAGGGTTGCAGGTTCGAATCCCACTCTAGCCGCTGCGTACGGACCTTGGGCAAGTCCTTCACTCGCAATTGCTCGTGGCGCTTCGGCGTGAAAATTCCGGCACAGTATCAAATGCTGTAGTCAGGAGCGCCTCTGAGTAGTAGTAGACTTCGAGAGGCGCTATAGAAATATCCGAAAAAAACACATATATAGGCCTACATACACCCACCCAACCATCCTCACACACATACATAATACACATTCATCCACCCATACATCCATCCATCCATCCATCCATACATACATACATACATACATACATACATACATACATACATACATACATACATAGACGTATACATGCATTTAAGTAGAGTGATACATGCATTTATTCGTTCGTTCACCCATTCACTTTTCGTTCTTTGTTTATCGTACATTGACTACTTGCTTTCTTGTTTACTTATTTTATAATTTTTATTTCGATTTATTATTACTTCAATGTTTTACAATCAATGCTTCTAGCTTCTGTCCCATTGTGCGTTTGCTAATGGTGTAATAAAGAATATACTTACTTACTTACTTACTTTAAAAAGCTACACGTGATTGACAAATTTTATGCAGATTGTGTTAATAAAAATCGGAGCAGCGATAACAGCATTTTCGAGACCCCTCTCCAATAATTAACCATGCAGCCATTCAGTCTAATTACACGTGCATCCTAATAAATCAACAAGGAATAATAATTATGTGTACGCTCGCTAACTGCGCAAACGCGTATAGCTTCGTTGGTTACAACCTATGAGCTTACGTCCCATGCTCATCTATACGTGCGGCTGCCGGTTCACATACCGATGGTGGTTATATTTAAGAGATTTTAATATCGGGCTAGCACGGTCCGTGCACGGATGCCTCAAATGGCGTGGCGCACTTTCAAACGGGCAGCGATGGTGAAGGATCTCACCCGATCAGTTCACTGGAAAATGAGCAAGGTTGAGGCCATACAGTCGTTCAATGGCGGATCTAAGTTTTCCCAACGGGGGGGGGGGCACGGAGGGGATGGGGATCCTGACAGAGGGACCAGCTGGATGTTTGGCTTCGACGAAACTGAGAGTGGTGACAAGAGACCTGTATTGGAGCTACGTGAATTCTTTACATCAACAACCTCAAGTTAAGCCACAAGTGGAGACAAACTCGCTTTATTAAAGGTAAAACATATTAACTATAAACAATACACACACTTAATGAAGTGCAAGTTTACGACTGTCATGCTTAGAGTCAAACTTGGCCACAAATTCTAAACTGAACTTGCCCTTATATGGACAACACTCGGCTCTCGTCCGCCTGTTCGTACTCTGACAGTGCCAGTCCCAAGCCTGGATAAAGGTGGAGGGCGACGCTAATCATCTTTGTTATGACACAGCGTCGCTAAACTGAAACTACTACTCTCGTCCGCTTAACCTCCTCCGGATTCTGACTGATAAGTACCGTACCGAAACGGACGAATTGCCCTTCTGGCTCTTGAGGACTTGATTCGATATATAGCACCGAAGAATAAGTTGATCTCGCCGACACTTCTTGTGTGGCGCTGAAATATTTCGGAGACTTATAACATCCACGGACGCACGCACACACGCACACACACACACACACACACACACACACACACACACACACACACACACACACACACACACACACACACACACACACACACACACACACACACACACACACACACACACACACACCCACACGCACGCACGCACGCACGCACGCGCGCGCGCGCGAGCATACACACATTTACATACAGCATAATTTACGGTCTAGTAACTTAGGCCTAATAGATGCAGAATCTTGCAAGGACAGAAACTAAGGTCCCAAGTTTTCCTCCATGCATGTGAACGCTATATAGGTCAGCCAGAAACTCGAAGGAAACACTCTACTCTAGTTCTGTAACAGAGCCATAGTAGCCGATCAACATGTTCTGGAAAGTACTGTTGTTCCTGGTTCATTGTTCTTGTCTTGTCTTTTGTCTTGTAGGCCGGAATTCAATCGCTGTTTGCTGGTACCTCCATCCGCACTTCTCTACTTCCTCGATCGCGACAGTCAGCCTGTCGTCAGGACCATCTTCGTTCGAAATTAAAACTTCCGTCTTTCAACAGCCTAATGTTTTCTGTTGATCGGATTCAAAAATTTACAATGGGCCCCTATCTAATATATTTTGTGCTGTATTGTCTTGCATTTTATGGTTTTGCATTGTGTTGTTTTGTATTGCAGTGTATTGTGTTGTAATCTAGATAGGTCCACACACACACACACACCTACGTGCCTTGTTTAACGCTGCATGCTTTGGGCTCTAATACGTCATCATTCGATAGGTGACGCTAGAGCAAACTCGTCAGCAGTAACCTGCAGCTTTCTTAATCGCATCGTAGTTGTAATCTCGAGATTACGATTACGATATGATTACGATCTCGCCTCTGGCTCTGCTTATCAAAGAAGTAATCGTACGCGAAGGCAAAGCAAGTTCCCCTCATGCCCGGACGTAACGAAGACACGTTCCCCTACTGCTCGACTGAAACAAAAACACATTGCACTACTGCTTGGCCGGAACAAAGACACATTCCACTACTGCTCGACTGAAACAAAAACACATTGCACTACTACTACTGCTCGGCGGGAACAAGGACACGTTCCCCTACTGCTCGGCTGGAACAAAGACACATTCCACTACTGCTCGGCCGGAACAAAGACACGTTCCCCTACTGCTCGGCTGGAACAAAGACACATTCCACTACTGCTCGGCCGGAACAAAGACACGTTCCCCTACTGCTCGGCTGGAACAAAGACACATTCCACTACTGCTCGACCGGAACTCGGTTCGGACTTAACACTTGTTAGACTCTAAGTCGACGTGCAGTGGCGGCGATCTTGTTTGACAGGTGGGGGGGGACACAGACACTCTTGAACTGATCTGGCCAAGAAAGAGGTAAAAAAATGTCGCGCTCACGCGCATAACTTTTTGACCTTTTTTGGTGTTTCTTCAAATTGTGGGAGCAACTGTATATCGTGTCCCCCACTGTTAAAATGGTGGCACACACACTGACAAATCTCCCCCCCCCCTATTTCTTGGATGGAGCAGTTGCTCCAAAGTTTCTATGGTGTAGACGCCTCTGGTTGTTTGTATTAGGATTCTTAATGAATGTCATATAATATATGAAATCAGCTGACGTATATCAGCTGACAAGAAAATGAACAACTATATTATAGGCCTATAGTTGTTCCTTTTCTAGTCAGCTGATATACATGTACGCATCTGATACCAGACCCCCAGCTAACCAACGATCAGTGTGTTGACCTTGCCTTATGGCGGTTGTCGGTATAAGTCTGTCTTTCTAGGGCAAACGGCGGCCGGCCTACCGAGAAGATTTCAGTCGACTTCAAGTTGATAGATAATGAAGCACGTTTTGCTCCTGCGGTTTGTTGTCCTTTGCAACGTAAGAATTGGAATTTTAATTTGTTGTCGTCAATGTTGAGGCTGTCATCATCATAGTCGTTGTCATCATGATCATCATCACTACCACCATCATCACCATTATTGCCGTCATCATCTTGCTTTTTAAATGTCTAGGTCATTGCCTATGTCATTATTGTCAGCATCATTATCATCGTCACCATCACCACCACCACCACCAGCAGCAGCAGCAGCAGCAGCACAGCAGCAGCTGTATCATCATTTCTAGTCATGATCGCTTTTACTAACCGAGCTCATCTGAAAGGGTAAATGTGCTATATAAATCTCTGATCACACTGAGATTCTCTCTGTAGAAATCTCTTAACTGTCATTCTCTGGTACGAATGTCTGTCGACGAATACAGAGTTCAATTGCACACGATTGTTCAGTTACACTGTTACACTGACGATGATGAGATGGCTACAGCATTGCGACAACTACAAGAACTCCTATTCTAAACTTCTAAAGATGAAAGCCGAGTCTACTTAGCACTAGACATGCCAGTCTAATACAGAATGCCCTGTCTAAGCTTCATGGACACTGCATCATTCTGACTGACTAACTGCTCGACTGACTCTCCACTCATTGACTGTCTGACTGACTCATCTACTGTCTTCTTTTTCCTAAGTTATTCGGAGGTCTGTCGTAAAGGTATATCGTGATTGGTTCGTCAAACTGTACATGTAAATCTACTAACCAAAGGAAAGCTCTCCCGACGTGGAAGAGTGATCTTTCCAGGCACTTTTTATATGTACGTCTGCGGTTAAACTATTATCCTAGAATTGTCTTCCGTCGAGTGATCTGAAATTCTCGATGAAGCTTGTCTTCGCAGACATGGCACTGGACTGGAATTTTCTGACCAGCTGCTATATATTATTCATGTTGAGATTGTCATCACATCTCATCATATTTCGATCTCCCAGCTTCTTTGGCGCCTCGGTGTCTAGTCACTTATCTGGGTTGTACAATTACCTTTACGTACCTGACATGAACTCTCTGATATATGTATACACACGACAATATTGCAAAGCGAATTAATCAATAATGAATCTCCCACACTGAACTACAGCCGCTGTCAAAAATGCCCTGACATTGACAGTGACCACGTTTAACAGGTCGACAATGACCACGATTAACATGTTGACAGTGACTATGATTAACATGACGACAGTGACCACGATTAACATGTTGACAGTGACCACGATTAACATGTTGACAGCGACCACGATTAACATGTAAAGGGACATAACACATAATTTATGTGGCACTTTTAAAAAGTTGTATTCTTAGTCATTCATGCAGTTTATCAGAAGCGTAGAACCATAATAAATTGCCCTAATAATTTAATTGGGAGTATGTGATATTTTTTATGTTTGCTATAACCCGGCTGGTATGGGTACCTTGGGCCCATTTCTATAGTTATTTTTGACATAGCGTAACACTTTAACGACGAGAGTGTACTAAAAATGACTGGGAAACCAATGAAGATCGTCGTAAAAGTGTTAAAAATTAAGCAGTTACTGTTTCGTTGTTCTGTTGGCAGTGGTGTAGTGGGGCGGGAACGCGGGGGAACGCCGTTCCCCCACTTTTTTCCATACTTACCTACCAAAGATTGCACTTTTTGCTACAGTTGCTACTTCAATTTCCAGGCGTTCCCCCACTTCATTTTTTATGACTACACCACTGTCTGTTGGCATTCATCATCGTCATCATCATCATCATCATCATCATCATCATCATCATCATCATCATCATCATCATCATCATCATCATCATCATCATCATCATCATCATCACACGCACAAATACATATACTAGGCCTAAGGTAACATGGAGTTCTTGAGCTGATAAGGTATAACTAGGTAAGGAAAACAAACATACTTAATTTCGTCTCAGATTTTGTGCTTCTTTAGGCGCATGTTGTGCAGTGGTTTAGACTTGACTATATAATTTATTGAGCTGCTGATGGTGGTGGCGGCGCTGGTGGTCGTCGTAATGGTAATGGTGGTGGTAGTTGTGATAGGTGTGTGGATGGTCTTGGTGGTAACGACGACGGCAGTTGTGGTGGTTGTGGGGTGATGAAAATATCAGCATAAGTGGAAACGTGCTTCTACTTCTATGCTGTTTCATTTTTCCAGGTGTGGTGGATCTCATGGAATGTGTTTGTACACGCCACTGATAAGCCTGATTCACTCTCACCTAAGACAAGCTCTTCCGGGTTTAGTGACTCCGGTGAGCTGAGGACCACCATTTCGGAACATCTTCCAAACTACTCAAGTATGTACATTTATCTTGTTTCAGTTTCAGTGGCTGGTTGTGGTTGTTAATCGTCATCCTCTGTGCAAAACATAATAATAATAATAATAATAATAATAATAATAATAATAATAATAATAATAATAATAATAATAATAATAATAATAATCTTTATTATTTCAAACTGACAGACGCAGTAAGATTACATTGAAACATGAAAGTACAATCTTAAGATCTTAATTAAACATACGGTTTGGCAGCCATGCAAGGCGCCGCCCTAGAGGAGGGTTATGGGAATCGATCCGCGAACCTAATGCTCTCCTGGCCAAGAGACTGTTATCACTACTCTACTCCCTCCACATTGTCCAGGATCTGTCAACTCTGGAGGGAACTGTGTTCGTTAGGCCATGTGTGTGTGTTTGTGTGTGTGTGTGTGTGTGTTTGTGTGTGTTTGTGTGTGTTTGTGTGTGTGTGTGTGTGTGTGTGTGTGTGTGTGTGTGTGTGTGTGTGTGTGTGTGTGTGTGTGTGTGTGTGTGTGTGTGTGTGTGTGTGTGTGTGTGTGTGTGTGTGTGTGTGTGTGTGTGTGTGTGTGTGTGTGTGTGTGTGTGTGTGTGTGTGTGTGTGTGTGTGTGTGTGTGTGTGTGTGTGTGTGTGTGTGTGTGTGTGTGTGTGTGTGTGTGTGTGTGTGTGTGTGTGTGTGTGTGTGTGTGTGTGTGTGTGTGTGTGTGTGTGTGTGTGTGTGTGTGTGTGTGTGTGTGTGTGTGTGTGTGTGTGTGTGTGTACAGACTGCCATTGGTGACTTTCAGTCATTGCAACTTGTTCCTTATGAACTTTAACACCACTTAGAGCAGACTGCAGTATAGCAGTTTTGAGAAGTTCTTAAATGGCACTTTATAAAGTATATAGATACATAATTAGGATCAAGTTTCTACTTTTGCTATGTATGTAGCCTACACAGATTGGATTAAATTGCATGCACAGATGAAACTGCTAGTCCCTCGATGGTCATCTGTTTTATTACGTGCTCTTTCATCTCAATCTTTCATCCCAGATTATTTTTGTTTTTACTTGTTTTTGTCCCATCTGCGAATTTGGGTTTTTGCCGAATTCACCCTCCGTCCACATCTGAGAATTCTAGCAGCTGTAAGACCAAAATTACTGATAGGGTCAAAAAGTCATAACTAAATGAAATTAGTAATATGACAGCAGAATATGACAGGCATAATATGTTTAGCCGTGAAATCTCTTATATAGTTCCCAGCTCTGTGTGTCCATCGTAAGATAAACGCTTTGGAATGTTCTATGCCCGGCAGGCCCTTTGCCGCACTCCAATTAATGCCTGACAAGCCCTTGGCCGACGTCTCTAAGGCCGGCATCCCTCCCTCCCTCCCGCCCTAGCTCTGTCCCTCCCCCTCTTTCACTCCCTCCCTCAGTCCCGGCATCACTCCCTCATTATGGCACACGATCTGACGGCACGTTGAGGGGAGGAGGAGCAAAGACGAGGCGAAGACTGATTAGCCAAAACATAGATTGGTCATGTGCAATACAGGGCAAATACTGTATTCTTCGTAAATAAATAGTCCTTGATAATTTCTTGTAACAGTCCACACGACGTCATAACACTGGAAAATGCTACAATGTTGTTAAACAGTCCTTCAAAATTTCGTTGTCCCATGAATGAAGAAAGTCCCCAAGACCGACGATTACGTTTAAATCGTGAGCGAAGTATCAACCAGTCAACCCGTCATATGACGGGCAAATACTCTAGTTTGTATATAATAAGTTTAAAGAATCTGAATAAAACTCCGCCACTGTCGCCCTCGGGTGGTGCCACTCTCAAGTCTGGACAAAGGAGGAGGGTGACGCGTATCATCTTTGTTCTGACACAACATCGTTGAACAGTAACCAAACATGAAGAATGTATAGCTTCCTTGTACCATTGAAGTAGAGGAGGCACTCATTTGTCACTCAGAGTCAATTGTGCATAGGCAACCTGTCCAGTAGTCGTCTCTGTAGGCTCACTTCCACAATCGTTTGTTTATAGAGCAATCGTGCTACTGAACAGACACGATGTGGTACACAAAATCTATGAATAGCACCGAGTGACACGGAGAGGTTAGAAAGGAATATTCGGAGGGGAAAATCTAGGAAGATGAATGCTTGTGATAGTTTGTACTAGTTAGGGAGTAACCGATTATTGACCCGGAAACCGATAAACTCCGATTATTACTTTATATCTTATTATTGGAATCGGCATTTTATTCCATAACCGAGATTAAAATTTCGAAAAATTTTAATTTTTAAGAGCACTTTCTTGAAATTTGCTTAATATTAATACAAATTAAAAAGACCTTTTCAAAATTAAGTTATCAACCGAAACTTCCGCACCTTGCGCAAGGCAATCGCGTGAAGCGTTAATTAAAATAAACTTGTTTGCTGACCTCATTTTCGTTTCCGGTGATAAGGGTAATAGGCATAAACTTCTGTCGTTCGATTGCGAAATTAATATCAATTTGTGATCAAACGGCAACTTCCGCAAGATTGTGACAGTATTATTATAATTTTTATCAACCGCAACTTTCGTAAGATTGCAACATTAATATTATGAATTTAGAAAATATTTAGTTGATCAAACCTCAAACCACAAATAAGATCATTTCGCGCTCTAGCCGTTGTCATTTTCATATCCACTGAAACTTTCGTAAAATTCGCAGACAAGAACAGCTTCAGAACACGTAACGAAATGCCACAAATTTTATATATATATATATATATATATATATATATATATATATATATATATATTGATAATATATTTGTCGTCGTCTCGTCGATGATTGTGGAAGGTTGTTTCATTCAGTAATTGAAAGTTTTCGTGATCACCCACTGTAGGCTACTGCTCAACACCTGTAAAAAATATAATCAAATTTTTAACATAACCATCATAATGTCAGAAGTTCAACAAATATTTCTGTTTATCGGAACCCGAATCGGCAAAAAACGTGCAAACTTATCGGAATCGGTTATCGGCCGAAAATGCTTATCGGTTAACCCTAGTTTGTCCCTTAAAGTTAACTAACAACCTTTGGAGTTATGTATTATGTATGGTGTATGACTGTATGTATGTATGTATGTATGCTCCATGCATGTATTTATGTATGCAGGCTATGTATGCAGATAGGTAGGTAAGTAAGTAGCCAGGTAGGAAGGCGGGTATTAGGGCATAACTGAAATCCGGATCGATTAACCGATTTTGCCAATTTTTGGACTGTCCGGAATTATCCGGATCCGGATTGTCTAACCCGCTGATTAATAGCAGTTGTTTTCGTTTCAATTTACCCTATATCTGCCACAGGTGTCCAGGGCCGGCGTCCGTTAGGCCTGTCAATCAGTGAAGCAATATAAACCGTATTGGGAAGGGGTGACTGACTGGCTGTTCTTCTGTCCTACCGCGCCTGTAGCTAACGCCAAGCCATTAGCCAATGATGAATAACTTGGAATTAGGCCTTTGTACATAGATTTAAGAACATACATTGTTATTAATCTGAATCGGAACCGGAATCGGCAAATAATGGCCTATATTATCCGGTATTCGGATTCAGCAAAAAATCAAAATCGGTTATGCCCTAGTAGATATATGTATCTGGCTATTTATATATTGCTTTTGAAGAACGACACAAGGTGACCTAGAGCCGGTCTCAGCTTTCCAGCTTCCTTTGCCTTGTCTTTTGTGATAGAAAATCATGTCCCTGCCTGAATCACTTCATCCAGTGGTCTTCCAAAGCTTTGTCAACCTTTTGTTGCACTGCTTTGAGTTCAGCCTCACCCACTCTGCGGCATAAAATACCTTTACTTATAAGGTCAGTCCCAACAATCTCATCCGGCAATTTAACACTTTAACGATGAGCGTGTATTAAAGTGACTGGGAAACCAATCAGCTCGTCATTAAATTGTCAAAGCTTTCCATTTCATGAATCCACTGGTCACTTAGCTTCCATCTTCAGCTGTCCCTCTCCACTCCCCAAGCGACTGCCCATGCCTCTCATTTAAGTATTGACGTCTGGCACGTTAATCTCATGTTATTCATTCACTTTTAAAGCTCAGCACACGGACTTGAATATAAAATCAGTTCTCCATTTGGACGTGTATGTACGCCCATGTGCTGGTTTGTTACTTCTTATAAATTAAGTAACTGATTTTAATTGGCAACGGTGTATCTCAGTGTGTTCTCAGATCTGTTTCTAGATAATTATATGTTGTTGATTATGTTTGTCCTGGAAAGTTTCATTTGGGTGGAAGAGATGTTTGGGGTCGAAGATCAGAGTAAAAGTGATTAAAATAAACTCTGACGAAAAACAGCTGCTAATGAAATTGAGGTCACTTGTCTCTGATTTTTTTAAACGGGCATCAGAAGAATCTTAAGCTATTGCCTGTAATTAAAGTCAGACATCTGGTTTCGCAGCCTAATCATCATCATCATTATCATCATCATTATCATCATCATCATCATCATCGTCATCACCACCACCACCACCACCACCACCACCACCACCACCACCACAATCATCATCATCATCGTTATTATTATTTCTTTTTGCCTGGGGTACCTCAGATCATCATGAAATTGAGGTCACTTGTCTTTTATTTTCAATCGGCATCAGAAGGTTCTTAAGCTATTGCCTCTGGTTCAAGTCAGACACCTTACTCAGCAGCCTAATCATCATCATCATCGTCATCATCATCATCATCATAATCACCGTCATCATTGTCGTCGTCGTCATCATCATCACCACCACCACCACCATCATCATCGTTATTATTTTTTCTTTTTGCGTGAGGTACCTCAGATCCCTCAGGAATAAAATTTTATCCAGAGAATACAAAAAACTATTTTGGGATGGCAAATCTCGGCTGCAGTGAGAAGTGCTTTGTAGATCTATGAATCAGCCACGGTTTTTGTAACCGTTGCATCTCAAATTAGGCTCCACCAAGCTTGCCAGTTATAGGCCTAGGGCCTACTATTGTCATTGTTATTATTATTGTATTATTTTTTATCACCGTACGTGTGTATTTGCTCATGGACTGATTTGTAATTTCATATCAATCAACTCTTTTTAATTGGCAGCGGTTTTTGTCTAATCAATTTTCATTATGTTTTCATTCGTATGATGCTTATTATATTTTCTTATTGGATACTAGCTGGTTTACCCGGCGTTGCCCGGGGTTATAAGTTTCAATCCCTGTAGCCAATTCGCAGTGTTGTATACGCCTTGACGCGTCTTGCGACCTCTGCCGTGGACTGACTGCTTCGCAGTCGCCCTCTGGCGACGACTGCTTCGCAGTCTAGGAGACTGCTTTGCAGTCTCCCGTGGACTGACTGCTTCGCAGCCGCCCTCTGGCGACGACTGCTTCGCAGTATCCCGTGGACTGACTGCTTCGCAGTCGAAGAGAGTGAACCCGGCGTTGGCGGGTTAAAGAAAACGCCAGAAATCTAGCCGTCACTGCCCTTAGTAAAGCAGAGTCTTTGAACATACAATTTTGCTGTAAAACGATGAATATAGTTCGAATCGATCGTAATTAAATTTTGTGCGAAAGTAAACAACCCCGTTATGCGCATTATTAATGACGTTGGGGAATATCCGCGCCATAAATAGAACCGCTTGGCAGTGGAAGTGTTATGCGCATTATTAATGACGTTGGGGAATACCGGCGCCATAAATAGAACCGCTTTGCAGTGGAAGCGTGAGTGAGGGACGGTCGGTTGGGTAGAGTTTTTGGGGATTTTCACCATGTTAGCGGTGAAAATGGGGTAAGCGAACCCCTCCACTGGGTGTCCGATGCCGAGGCCGACACAGCAGTGAAGGTTTGGAGTGAAAAGGTGCAAAATTGTAGAAGTTAAGCCCGGTCAAACACACACACACACACACACACACACACACACACACACACACACACACACACACACACACACACACACACACACACACACACACACACACACACACACACACACACACACACACACACACACACACACACACACACACACACACACACACACACACACACACACACACACACACACACACACACACACACACACACACACACACACACACACACACACACACACACACACACACACACACACACACACACACACACACACACATACACACAGAATTCTCGCTTTATTAATATAGACATTTGCACTGAAACATGTTTATAAGGAGATATAGGTCTATAGGATGTAGCATTGAAGTTCAAAGTAACTGAAATGAACTTTGCTGACAAGTTCCCGATGAAATTGAGATCACATATCGGATTTTCTACCAGCATAAGTAAATGGTTCTGGTCAACTTTTATTCCCCAGTCAACTATATATATATATATATATATATATATATATATATATATATATATATATATATATATATTTATATATATATATATAATTATTATTTTTTATCACCGTACGTGTGTATTTGCTCATGGACTGATTTGTTATTTCATATCAATAAACACTTTTTAATTGGCAGTGGTTTTTTGTCTAATAAATTTTCATTATGTTTTCATTCATATGATGCTTATTTTCTTTTCTTATTGGATTATAATTTGGATACATTATGATTTGGCCCATTTTCTTATTGGATTCATTTGGCCCATACACTCGAACAGGAAGAAAGATGACTGCAAACGGGTTTGGCAGCCAATCTCAAGGACGGATTTGACAATATGCCGCCCGGGCTCAGTTATTTTGCTGTGCTTAAATTTTGTTATGACTCATAATATCACTATTTTATATTTCTTTACTGTCGTTTTGCTTACGGTTTTAAATTAAATTTAATGTTAGATTTTTAATTTTTTAATATTTAAGGTTTGCCACACTCTGGCCTTAGGCCTTGGCCTCGTTTGTTCCTTTAGGAAATCTGCCACAGGCCAACCTTCATATTAACTGAAGTTCCTGATACTTTACACCCATGACTCATTTCTTGGGCTAAGCTAAGGGACTACCCGCAATATTTTACTTTCTTGCAGTGAATTATAGCGCTGGTTTGCAGTTCAACAAAACATCTATATCAGATGTTTAAAAACTACTCTACAATCTCCTAACAAAGGCTAAGGGCCTGGGTTTTTTTGTCACGCAGAACTTTGACGCCTAAACGATCTTGTAGCTTCCTAAAGGTTCCTGCATAAAACTTGTAGGTTTACCCATGTATAAATACTGAGAGAGTACATGGCACTACATGCACTTTATCGATACAAAATAGTTGCGTCTTTGTCAAAGTCCAGAGACCTGTTTAAGTTCTAAGACTGTTCTCACGAAAGAAGTAAAATACAGCATAGCATTTAAAAACGAAAAGCATTCAAGAAAGACTAAATGACTTTAAATTTAAAAAACTGTATTTGAAGCGAATACTTGATTCTGTTAGGTGTCGATGTGTTTGTAGCTTCTCTCTAATCTAAGCATCCACCTTGTTGCAGTCTTCTTACCAGGAGCTTCTCTACTCTCTAGTGCCGCAGTCAGACTGCTCAATGTACAGTAACTTCACAAGGTGGCAGTGCTTCTGTTTAGACTGGGATAATAACAAGTAACAACTAAAACGTCTATAGCACCTGAGGCACAAGGCACTAAACAATGGTGCACCAAAGCCAAACTATAATCAGGTCATTAGCCAGATGGTCAGTCCACTTATATGTGTCCTCTTGCTAACAACCCTGCTCCATTGTATTCATCCTTCTCTGTGCTCATAAAGGTGTTTCCTGGGGTCCATGATAGTAGTGGTCAGTCTGCTCGATTGTCATGCAAGAGTATTAGTAGTTTCAGTTTAAAAACACTGTGATAACAAAGACCATTAGCATCGCCCCCTCCTCCATCATCCAGGCTTTGGGACTGGCACTATGGCACAGACATGCACTGGCAGAGTATTTTGACCATACATTTTTCATGGGAAGATCCAAGTGTTGAGGGATAGGATCGACTAGATGCTCTCATGTGCCAAGGCTACGCAAATGAAGTCGCTATACTCGCTAATACATGTACTTTTTACCATTGATGCCTTGTGGGCTGGCTTTGAAGGACTGCTCTTCTTTTTCTTACCTGGCTGTTTTCTAGTGTAATGTACTTCCCTGTTTTTCTTTTGGCTTCTCATTGCTTTTGTCTGAGACTTTTGTCTGTTGTTCACTAAAAGGATTTTGCACATGAGACAATTGCAAATCATTTTCATTATCAGCTGATCTTAATTTCTCTTGTAATGTTTCTAATTTATGGCACCGTAAATCAAATTAGCAGGTGAGCTTAAAGTTAAACTATATCACTCTTTGCTCTGTAATTTTTAACTGTGGTGAATGAACTTTACACAAGTTTGAAAGATATCATAAATTAATTAAAGTTATTGATAAAGCAGCTTCTAAAAATGAACCTTTTGTGTGGCTGGTTTGTTGGTCTCCTGAACTGCTTTGAAGTCCTCGTGAAGTTGTGTTATGTTATCTATTGTTATTTTAGTTGTGGTTTGCAATGTTATGTTGTCCTCTTTAGACACAATAGTGGTAGTACTTCATAGAATATATACTTCCGATGATTTATCTGAAGGTCAGTCTTCTGAAGAGGTTACATCGACGAAACCGATCGATACAGCCAATAAAACAAAAAGCGTCACAAATGTAAGAAGACTTTCTGGTGCTTCTGGCAATGCAGAACATTCCGGTGTGACAACACAACGGCAAGTGAATGGTGAAAGTGTAACTAAGACCGATGATGAGGGAAAGAATACGATTGAATCTTCAAACAGTCAGTCAGTTGGACATTATGGAGAAGTAACAACAACTGCAGCATACTCTATGGATGCATTGAGTGTTACAAGGATGAATTCTGAACAAAATGATCAGACTGGCGTAACTACTGATAACGTATCAAAGACTAATCTACAAGAAACGTCAACGAAAGAGGCAGTGACGGAGCAGGCGACACGTGCAATGTCGGAAAGCGAAGGGACAACAGTCACAACAGAGGATCAAGCGAAGACTTCAATTGTTTCAACAGAATTCATGGCACAGACCTCTCTTCCACACTCCCAAAGCACCACCATGCCTTTCCTTTCAGAAGGTAGGAATATCAATTTCTGTAAAATGACAATTGATCGAAGAGGAGTTAATTCTGTCTCAGCTGTAGACAGAACTGCACAAATTGTATGCAACTTTAGTCAGTTATTTCTTTTGATTCAGTGAGTAATTGGTTGGTTGGCGGCGGGCCAGTTCATTCATTCGTTTAATTAATTCATTATCTGAATGATTGACTGACTGACTTCCTGGCTGGATAAAACAAACACATTGCAAGGGAATAATACTTCTGATTTCGTAGAAATTTCCTACTTTCCTACTTTCCCAGATCCGCTAAATAGCACATTTTCAGCTTCAGATTATTGGGTCAGCTGGTCAGACACCCAGATGCAGATACTGATATAGGTACAGATAAGGCAATACTGATAAACATGGAAATAACCCGAGGCAGCCACCCAGTCACTCAATTCCTCAGCCAGTAAGTAAATCAGTCAGTCGGTCAGAAACAATCCATCTGTATCTTTATCCCGTTGGCCTACAAAATTCCTATGTTCATTCATTTGTGAATTTCTGTATACTATAGCTCCCCTTCGAGGAACACTGAGAGGTGTTAAACAAATAAAAAAATCCGTTTCTTTACTGGAGCTGGCAAAGTTATCAATGACAAAAAGGAAAATTACAAGAAATCATAAATATTTTAACTTCTTGCAATTTGGTCGTGTTTAGACAACAAAATTGTGTGGTCTGGACAACTTGTTTGTGGCAAATATTAACCCGTTTCCTCGGTATTTGCTATATGAAAAAATTAAATATAAGCTTTTAGATTGTTATAAATTAAATAAAAATTAAATTATTATAAGCTTTTAGATTTTAGATATCTTGCTTTTCGAATATAAATATAACCCTATATTCATATATGTATATATATATATATATATAGTACTATATATGTATATCTTCTAAATATATATATATAACCCTATATATAATATATATACATAGTGTTATATATGTATACCTTCGAAAAGCAAGATATCTAAAATCTAAAAGCTTATATTTAATGTATCTATAGGCACTCACTAGCACCTTTTAAGAACCTCACGAAAGTGCTGGCTGTGCTAGTCATTAAGATCCGTAAGCAAACAGTGTGCAGATAACTGGAATAGTCACCACTGGAGAGCTCCCTCAGACACGCAGAGCTCAACCGATGAATTCCAATCCAGAGCTGAAAGAAGTCGAAAAAGAGAAGCGACAGTGGGTGAAGAGGCCTGCAGCATGCAAAGCCCAAAATCATGCAGTCTGTCGCAGATAGTAGAAGATGCTGTGTTTGGTCATCGCTTTGTCATTGGGTCTGATGAGGACAACATTCTTCACAGCTGGGATTTTATTCGTCAACCGTAACCATAGTAGAACAGTCAACACCAATCCAAAACTTCTCAAATGGATCTTGGATCAGTCACCGAAAATACCTTAGTACGACTGTATGGATGAGTCCATTTTAGGGTGCAAGACCTCGATAACAAGCTCCAGAATGCAAATGTACATGTTTTTATATAGTGACCCTGCTCTTTTCCACTGAATTGATCGGGTGAGATCCTTTACCACCGCTGCTCGTTTGAATGGGCGCAACGTCATTTAAGACCATGCTATAGGCCGAGATTAAAATCTCTTAAATAAGCCACCATCAGGAGGCGAACCGTGATATGCACGCACATGCACACAGAGGATTCAGCCTACGCTCAAATCAGTGTTGCTAAATGGGCCAATAACACCCTGCAAGGCATTCAGAAAGTTAGAGAGAAATAACTACAAGAACGCTTACTAAGCCTTATTAGAAGTCCAAACGAACGAAATTATTGAGCAAAATCGACATGTGACAATCGATAAAAAAATGACACACAAGAAAATCATGCAGCCATCTTGGGCCACAGCACATGAGAATATATGTCGACGTAAGTAAGTTGCTCCTGGTGAATGAAGGAATTTACGTTGTTCTTCAGGAATAGTTTTCCTTTTAGATGGTATTCAACAGTTTTATGGCACCCTCTGGGCAAATCAATAGCTGGTTTATGATGTTTGTAGATGATGTGTTGTATATTACACTTGTTTTCACTTGTACAAATATTTAGGGTGAATTAATTAATGCATTTCTTTGTCAATGTTCTGTAAACAGTTGCACAATGTCGTGACTTGAAGAGAGAGATATATTTCTTGAGTTAAGATTGACATTAAGAATTTGTTCCTGTCTTGTGTTTTCTGACAGATCCAGTGGCACCAATCAACATTACATCTCTTAATGTAACAGATACCTCAGTCACGCTGCGCTGGTTCCAGGCTGGGTTGGGCACCAATTTCTCAGTAACAGTGGAAGGGAAGGAATCATATAAGAAGCAGCTCTATCCTGAACCTCCGTGTTTGGGAGAAATTTCAAATGAAAACAACAGCACAAACAGGAAATTTTGTAACTGGACATGGGTGTCGTTTGTCATTCCCGATCTGCCCAAGGCTGGTGCGACGTACAACTCCACAATACGTGTGTGCGTTTTGGATCGGTGTGCAAATGCTTCACATACCTTTCAAACAGGTTTATAAAATTCTGAATTTTAACAACTTCAAGTGAAAGTTTTAAATATAATTAACTTATTTACATGTCTCTACAGAAGCAATGTAGAGGTGCTAAAAGGTCATTGGACTGCCTGAGGCACTCACAATACCACAGGAATTCCATGACACCGTAACCCAACCCACTCTGTACCCTTCTCTGTCCCGTCTTCTGACAACCGGATTTGTTCTTCACATGATATCTTTGGACAACCCCTCTGACTTGACACAGGGCTCTTGAATAAATAGTACTTTAGAAATTCTCAAGTATACGATTGCGAAATATAGCCTATACTGTTGTATTATGATGTTTGCTTAATTTACCATTGAATGCAAAGTCAGAGGATTGATTTAGTGTGTTGCTTGTTACTTTATGCTATAGTAGTCTCATTGCAACCTCCAGTAGCATAATTTGTTCAACTGCTTAATGATAATGATGATGATGATGATAATAATAATAATAATAGTAACGATAATAATAATAACAATAATAATAATGATAATAATAATAATAATAATAATCATCATCATCATGATAGTGTTAGTAATTATAATAATAATAATAATAATAATAATAATAATAATAATTTGAAATAATTTGAAATGATGACGTCATCAGCGGACAGTATAGGTTGGAAAATGTTAAGTCTTCCTAATTTTACAATCGTTTTGCGGATTCCGCAATCGTTAGATCTGGATTTTCACACCATCTCATCGACCTACGACTCGTGACTCAGAGGATCTAATTAGTTGAGGACGATCCGCCCAGAACACGACACGTCTGGTTTGATAAACTTTCTTTATATCATCAACGATAATGCGCCTTTCAAAATTTTCCTCTCCCATGTTTAAAGGCCTACGACGTCATAGTCGTCAATGGCAACGTATTGTCATTTTAAATGGCGGCGTAACTGTAAACAATCTGAACTGATTTAGAACACGATAAACGACACTATCTTCAAAATGAGTCAAAAACCTTGCAAGGGGAAGGGCGTTTGCGGGGTGTGTTGGTCGTCATTTAAGACACATGCCTCGGACGGAACTATCCATCGGCACGGACCTCGATCTGGTCCGTGTCCGGGCTCTGATCAGCCACCGGCGGACGGCCCTGCAAACCCTTTGACCGTAACGCAATCGTTTTCCACCATGAACCAACAGATCGCCTCTTCACAGGGTTTGTCAGCGGATGAAGACCTTCCGCCAAACGCTTCTCGCCTCTCACACCCTATTTTACCTGGTCTTCTGATTAAGAGAATCCCAAGAGCCGCAAGACCATCTTGTGCTGCTCTCCTGGGGGAGCTAATACAAGGTATCGTGCAAGAACCAGATTGCGTTGACAAATGGTCTGATTTGCTGGCTTTTGGAGGAACCGTGCTGGCGAAACAAAAAAGAGGAGGGAGAAAACACAACGTGACGAAGACGATTCTGTCCCGCATTGCCGATTGGAGATCGAGGGGGCCAAACTATTCAACCAACGCTGGACTGAATTCGACGGCAAAACCCAAAGCAACAAAATACGACTCCGCCAAGTATTTGGCGTCGGCAGTTGCCAGCAAGCTTGAAGAAGGCAACTTCAAAGCAGCCATACGTCTCGTCTGCAGTGAGGATAAGCCGGCGCTGGAAACACCGGAAACTCTGACCGCACTCAAGCATAAACACCCGCCCGCACCAGTGGACAGGAGAACACCTTGTGATCCAGACAGCTCAGAGCGCTTCATCGCGTTGCAGGTTTCGAAAGAAGAAGTCACTAGGGCAATCTCCTCTTTCCCATCGGGTTCTGCAGGCGGCCCCGACGGCATCACCCCACAGCATCTTAAGGATCTCGTGGCCTTTGGAGTGGATGACAACATCTGCCAACATCTATCCGACCTTGTCAATATGCTGTTAAAAGGAGGTTTACCCGAAGAGGCGAATGAGGTCATTTACGGAGCAAACCTTTTAGCCCTAAGCAAGAAGGACGGAGGCATCAGACCAATCGCGGTGGGCTATACCTGGCGCCGCCTGGCGGCAAAGTGCGCCAATTCATACGCGGTGACAAGACTGTCTCAGCTGCTCGCCCCCATTCAGCTCGGGGTAGGCATTCCAGGAGGTGCTGAAGCAGCTGTTCATGCAACACGTCGTTGGGTTACCACGATGCCTGAAGACAGCGTCCTAGTGAAGCTTGACTTCACTAACGCTTTTAACACTCTGCGCAGAGATTCGCTTCTAGAGGCAGTGGCTAGAGACATCCCAGAGCTCTATCGTTTTGCTCACGCCGCCTACTCCAACCGTCCACTGTTACGATATGGCTCGAATATCATACGATCTGAAGAAGGGACCCAGCAAGGCGATCCACTGGGCCCTCTGGAGTTCTGCCTTGTCTTACAACCGGTTCTGATAAAGCTGAGTTCGGATCTGCGCATTGGATACTTGGATGACCTGACATTGGGGGGTAGCAAGGAGTCAGTGGCCGCCGATGTTCACCTTATTGCGCAAGAATCAAAGAAGCTGGGTTTGCTCTTAAACCGCAGCAAATGTGAAATCGCCTACCAGAACATCCAAACGCCGATCGATGACCCGGCGTTTCAAGACTTTACAAACATGGCCTTCGAACAGATGACCTTGTTGGGTGCGCCTCTGATACAAGGTCCAGCTGTGGATAAGGTCTTAGAAACGAAAGCTAACGATCTTGAGAGAGCAATCGCAAGACTATCCTTACTTCATACACATGATGCTCTGGTTCTGCTGAGAAACAGTTTAAGTGTACCGAAGCTGTTATACAGTATGCGCACAGCCGTCTGTGCTAATTGTCCGGGCTTGGCTCGGTTCGACAAATTGTTGAGAGAAGGTTTATCGACCATCCTAAATGTAAACCTTGATGATGACCGGTGGCTCCAGGCTTCTTTGCCGGTGAGAGACGGTGGTCTGGGAGTTCGTTGTGCATCTACGCTGGCACTTTCCGCCTTTCTGGCTTCTGCTGCTAGCACAACCGAACTGCAGTCATGCATCTTACCAACAGAGGCGGCTGAGATACCATACGAACTGGTCAATTCAGCACTCACCGCGTGGAAGACCCTGACAGATGCAGAACCACCAACAGGAACAGCAACTCATCGCCAAAAGGAGTGGGATATCCGATACACAGACAAGGCACGGACAGGCCTGCTCGAGTCCACCAGCTGTCCTCGCGATCGTGCTCGCCTGCTAGCTTCACGAGCACCTCATTCTGGTGACTGGATGCTAGCTCCTCCGGTGACTGCTTTGGGCCTTCGCCTTTCAGACGAGGAGATACGGATCGCTGTCGGGGTGAGGCTAGGCACGACACTCTGTGAGCCGCACTTGTGCCACCACTGCCGAGAAAATGTCGACGCAAGAGGGCTTCATGGTCTGGTTTGTAGAGGAGGAGGAGGGAAACAACAGCGGCACGCTATGCTCAACGATGTGATCTGGAGAGCGCTGAGCAGGGCGAAAATCCCTGCTCAGAAAGAGCCTCTCGGCCTCTCAAGAGGCAATGGAAAGCGACCAGACGGTGTCACGCTGATTCCTTGGTCACGCGGACGATGCCTGACATGGGACGTGACAGTGCCCGATACCTACGCCACCTCCCACCTTGCCCACACATCCATCGGAGCTGGCGAGGCCGCGGAACGTGCAGTTCTGATCAAGAGGGCGAAATACGCAGCGATCACTAACACCCATACCTTTGTGGCGATCGCAGTGGAGACGGGCGGATCTTGGAGTGGCGAAGGTCTACAGTTCGTTGTGGAGCTGGGAAGCCGAATATCAGACTCAACGCACGATCCACTGGAGACATCGTATTTGTTCCAACGGATTTCGGTGGCCCTGCAACGTGGAAACGCCATCTGCCTTTCTAGGACCCTGCCACCTCTGTCTGAGTGACGCTGAAATGGCGCTTCAGATAATAATAATAATAATAATAATAATAATAATAATAATAATAATAATAATAATAATAATAATAATAATAATAATAATAATAATAATAATAATAATAATAATAATAATAATAATAATAATAATAATAATAATAATAACGAAAGCACATCCAATAAACCTATTCATACATTCGTCATTCATTCATTTCTCTTTGAGTGGTGCTGTATGAATTCACTAAATATTGTGCTTATAATTACGATAGAATAGACAGGGAACACGTAGAATGCATCAGACCAGCAGGTTTATTGTCTCTACGAATAGGGTCAGCTTTACATGTATCTCTTTTCCTTTGTCTGCAAGCATTGTTTGCTGAAATAGATTAGAAATATAATTATTCAGGGTTGCATATATAAAATATGTTTTCTGATATAATATTATCAGAAAGCAAGTGTACATATACATACACATATATAATTGATATATGTGTATGTATATGTACACTTGCTTACATATATACATCATGTACATCACTACATAGATATGTATACAGAGGTAAATTTACAGAGCACCAGTTAAGAGACTTCTGAAGTGTTTTTAAAGTTTGAATTTTGATTTTTCCAGCACCTGCAGATCCTGGTGAAATCAAGCCTGTGATCGGCACACAAAGTGTTCCTGTGATCGGCACACAAAGTGTTAATGTGTCCTGGTCTCAGAAAGGAGTTGCAAACAACTTTAGCATCTTGGTCAGTGATCCATCCGCCAGAGTTCATTGGACTTCTGATAATAAAATGCCAGAGCAGCATGTGTGGGCCTTTATTGACCAGCTGTCCACCCCGGGACAACTTCTTGCCATTACGATTACTGCCTTGAGCGGTCACTTGAAGAGCAACAGTCGGACAGTACTCTTCAATACAAGTAGGTTTAGCTAATCATACTTCTAGTCCTCGTTCATTCATTTATGCATTCAAAGCATTTATGTAGCGCCTATACAGTATACAAGGTATCTGCTCATAGGTGCTCCCAGCCCAACCCCAGCAAAGAGGACAGTTTTCCAGTGATGTGCATGCACTGTTTAAAGTACATGCAGGTCTAGAGAAAGACTTCTAGGCAGATGGCGCAGTCGCTGAAAGGCTTGATGTTGGTTAGTTTCTGTTAAATGATAATGTGTCATAACAAAGATTATTTTTGTGGCCCTCAGTGTGGGACTGGCACTACCAGAGTGCACGCAGTTACGGAGTTAAGCTTGATGTTGCCATGTAATCACACGTTTATGTGGTGTATCTCCAACGTCAACTCCCAGATGGGCTACGAATCCAACGTCACAACCCAGCACGATTGAGCAGAATGGTTTTCAAGCACTGGTGGAAGAGTGGCTAAGATAGACTCATGACCTCATGTTGGAGGATGCTTGGGAAATTGTTCCTGAAGTATATAGCTCAGTGAAGCTTCTATGCTTGGCTGTGTAAACTGGTATATATAAAATTCTTGCATTATTTCTAATCTAACAGATAATTTATTTAAATAACGAGGCAGTTCACCTGCTTTCTACCGCCTCCGTAAGTCTTCTCTTGTTAACCGTGACTGGACTGGGAGCACCTCTGACTAGGTTTTTGAAGAGGCGCTATATAAATTATCACAATGAGTGAATGTATATATAGTTTTTGTATACATATATTTGTGAGAATTTTGATGTACGGTTTAGCATTGTATAAAGCAGCTTAATGAACCTGTAGTTGTAATTGTGACAATTAAAATAGTGTCATCAGTAGCGAGCTACTTCTAGGGTGCTTTAAAATGTCAATTGTCAACACAAGTACTAAGAGTAACATATTAGATAAAATTTCTGCTATTTTCAAAATGTGAACACTTTTGTTATTCTGAGTAGATGCTGAAATGCTGTTCCACACATGCGGAAAGCATTGCGGATCTGCGGCCCGAAAGGCAGTGGCGGCGCCAGACATGTTTTATAACCAGGGCATAGCCAGGGCAGTCAGACAAGTGACCAGCGCAGAGGGCGATTTATAGAGAGCGCGGTAGCGCAAGCTTAAATGGTGACCATGTAAGATCGCGCTACCGCGCTCGCCATAAATCGCCCCTCCCCTGCACTATAGTAAGGAGGTCAAATGGGGGGAGCACCCCGGAAGCTTTTTGACATTTCTAAAGCAAATCTTAACATTTCAGTGAATTTATTGAATCTATATCTCAGGATATAAAAAATATTCCCAAACAAATTCTGGGTAGGGCAGAAATTCTGGCAGGGTATCGACCAGGGCAAAGGCTTTTTTACCAGGGCATTTGCCCTGGCGCGCCCTGGTGTAGCGCCGCCCCTGCCGAAAGGCCCAGTCTCCCATTTTAGTCTTAGCAGCGAGAAAAAATATAGATCGGCAGACTTTTATGATTACAGCCATAGTCGATTCAGATGTTGTCAGATATGGCTTGATGCAATTGGCAAGATACCTAGTTGCGCAGTTATTCAGACACTTATTCGCGAGAAGCCGGAGAACGTGATCCGCTGGCAGATCCTGAGCCACCTGAAGCTCGTCTTATTTATTTATTTATTTATTTATTTATTCCGGATATTTCTATAGCGCCTCTCGAAGTCAACTACTACTCAGAGGCGCTCCCGACTACAGCATTTGATACTGTGCCGGAATTTTCACGCCGAAGCGCCACGAGCAATTGCGAGTGAAGGACTTGCCCAAGGTCCGTACGCAGCGGCTAGAGTGGTGGGATTCGAACCTGCAACCCTCCGGTCACAAGGCGCCGAACTTACCACTGAACCACCACGCCTCGCGTCTTGTAACACAGGTGTGATGTGGTCGAATTTTTTATTCGAACGGCCAGACAAGCAGCGGCGTTGATGACCATCTGAAGATGAATGATCTTGTGCTGGTTCCAGCGTAGGTGATGTTGCAGTAATCAATTTGGATCAGATTAACTTTGTAGAAGTTTGAGGGTCCCATCCTGTGCGAGAGACCGGGTGACAGATCTAATCTGTCTGAGGGTTGGAAGCTGGACATCACAAGTCCTGCAATTTATGATGTCTTCGATAGTCCAGTGGATGAGCTGGTCATAAAACTTTGCTCTTTACCTACTTGCTAGGGTAAATTGTTGAGGAGCTGAGAAGAATGGACCCTGACAGCTGCCTGCATATGTTGGTCCCATGGCTGACTCATAGTGAACCACCACTGTTCCAAACTGGGATGAAAGGGAACAAGAGGTGCCAAATGGGGAGGACTTCTTCAGATCCATAAGTAATTAAGTCTGTACTTAACTGTATGCCAAAATATTGTTAAAACTTATTTTTAGTCATCACAGATTTGATTCTGTTATGTTTCAAAAACGTGATTATTGTTAACCACCATTTTGATCACTGTAACGCTTGGGGATGCAAGACTACCTTTTTACTCTTATGTCCCAAAAAGGCATTGTCCTTTTGGCTTTGTGGTTATTTTCAATGACCTTTTCATCACCCTTTCATCCCACTCTAATAATGAGCCGTAATCGAATGCTAAAGAGTGGCATATACTTAATTAAACATAATTATTTTGTGTGTGTTGGTGTTTGAACGTGTTTCTGTTTGTTTTAGAGCCTTCCAAACCAGGTTCCCTGGTTATCTCTGACTGTAATGATGAGAATTTGTGCATACAGTGGGAACAGCCGGGCATTTTCGATTCATATATCATCAGTGTTAACGGTTCTGAAGCAGCCGTTTTATGTTCGAATTCATCCGATGCAACAAAGAATCTGACGACTGTTAATTGCATTGTGCAGCACGTTGTCCCATCTGGCTCATCTACCACACTGTCAGTTGCTGTTAAAAGCGGATCTCAGAAGAGTGATGAGATGAAGGATGTCTACGTGAAAAGTAGGTCCTTATGTATGCATGCATGTACGTACATACAGAGAGATATCTGGATTTTTAATTCGTCATAGAAACCTGTCTGATTCCAAGAAAGGCACACTGTGTTGGTACTTAATCATTTAATCCATGTATGTACATACATTAATGTAATGTAATTTTTTAATTCCTATCACACCCGGTGTCCATTGCACAAGTCATCAACTTTTGGTGAACTACTGTGTATAACTCCATGTAGCACTAGGGTGGTGCTCAAAAACGTTATTTTGTGGAAATGGATGGGACAGCCCCTAGTTATGTTGCTTTTGATATACTAAGCTAGTGTGCAAAATATTATAAAATTATTCCATCATTTAGGGGTGCCACATGAGATGACAAGTTTTCCAAATTTTAGACAAGGAATGTAAGCACAATTGTGATCGATATAATCGATATTCTTTTGTATTTTGTGAAACCGAAAGTAAATTTCAAATTGCTAGGTTTAAGGCACAATACTTAAAGAGTATTTTTGAGCATAATTGAACTCTGTCTGTTTGATTCAAGAATAAAATATTTATTAGTCCATTTTTGTGACCGTTAACTTCTTGGGGTCCGGATACTTTTTCCAATGTTCGGACACCACATGGAACAAAGCCTGCTTTTGACCTTCATCCTTGGTCAGTATTTGATTGTATTCTTGGATCAGTGCCAATCCCCTTTTCTGCTCTATCATTCACCACACTCAACCTTTCTGATGACGCTCCAAATAAATAATTTAAATAATAATAACACGGACAATTTCTATAGGGCCTTAACCTGACCATGTCGCCGCAAGATGCTGTCCTGTTTCCACGAAGTTGGACCTTTCTCCAGCCAATCAATGGGTATGCATAGTATTCATCATGTTTGAAGTCACAAAATCTCAAGAGTACATTCATTCATTCATTCATTCATTCATAACGGGCATTTATATAGCGCCTCTTCAAGGAGTACTACTCAGAGGTGCTCCCGACTACATGAAGCTGCGTGTACAGTAATTTGTGGACATTTGGATGGAATGCCAACACCAACTTTGGTTCTCATTGTTTGCACCAACAAGGCCTTGGAAGCAGCATCAGTGCAGTCATCGAAAAAACAGAAATCGACCAAATCCTCACTGAGGTAACAAGCATGACGGAAAGTGCCTTTAGAGTAGAGTGTGAAGCTGTGAACCATGATCTGAGATAATCAAAGCAGATGAACAGGTTAAGGGAACGTAGCAAATTTATTTTCCAGAAGGTAATTCGCAATTGAGATCGCAGAAGGAATACTTTGTGAGAATAGATGGCCTTGGCCATCCACCTGGCCCTATGCATCAATCAATCAATCAATCAATCAATCATTTATGTAGCGCCCCTCCAAGGAAGCTACTCGGAGGCGCTCCTAGCCCAACCCCGACGAAAGAGAACAGTCTTTAGAGCAGAGAAGAAAGCGGTGAATGAGTTACGAGGAAGAGACCGCAGCTCAGGAGGAAGCCCATTCCAAATTGTGGGTCCAATCACGGAGAAAGCGCGCTGCTGCATAGTAGCGGTGTGTGCACAAGGGACAGAGAGATCACCACGGGTTGCAGAGCGAAGAGAGCGGTGACATGACACCAGAGGCTGTAATATGCAACCCTCGACGTGGGACATGACCTATGTAGATCAGTGCAAGTTCCAAGAGCTCTAGATAATCATCACGAGGCTGACTGTCTTTCTGCAAACATTCCACTTCAAATTCAACAGCGTCTTCCATCATTTCGTTGTTATTGTTAAACTGCAATTTCATCATCTGACAAACCATCAGCAAGCATGTCATGGACGATCAAAGGCAATGCATTCTGATATCGTTTAAGCAAAGGTATTTCCTGTCCAGGAAACGGTCCAGCCAGAGGGTTGAAAACATCTTTTAAGACACCTTTTAAAATGTGATCAATTTGAAATGGATTATGAATAATGTGGGATAGTGTGAGTAAGTAAGTAAATAAATAATTAAACGTTAGAAACGCCTTAAATGTACAGACTACAAAAGTTCAGAAAATTGTTAAAAAATTGCAAATATTTATTTACTCCTCAGCTCCAGTTGATTCTAATTTATATATTTATTATTTAATTTTTTATTTATAAACAAATCATCAGAGAATATGGTATCCAACAATATATGGTGCATCACACTCATCACATAATTACAGTAATCAAATAATAGGTTCTAGAAGTGATGAACTTTCATCCAGCTCCTGAAAAACTAAGAAAGTTGATTTTTACGGCTTCAATGATGCATGGTGTCATATGCAAAACTTGAGTTGTCATGTGGCACGCCTAAATAATGGAATATTTTAAAAAAGATTTTGCACATGAGTTTCTACTACCAATACGAACAGAACTAGGGGGTGTCCCGGGCATTATTTAAAAAAAACTTTTTTCTCTACCACCCTAATGTAGCACGCTTATTATTGTTCAAATTCTGTTGCGACATTGTTCTTAAGTATAATTTTTTATGAATCTAATCCCAGGCTGAAAATGTTAGAAAGTGCTACGTAAAACCTAAGCCTGATCAACAGCTTATTCACAAATGTTGCATCAAGTCTTAGTGATTGTCCGAGTATAGAATTTGAATAACAAAATGTGGTTGTCCGGAGACCTAGGCCTATATGGCCTTGCGATTACATTTCTTGTCTTGTCTTGACTCATCGTGTCTATAGCTGTCTGCATTATGAAGTTTGGTCACACCTTGAATTGTCCATCTCCAGTTTCTTTCTGTCTTCAGCAGGCTTCTGTAGATAAAACACTTGTGGTAAATCCATTCCAGTCCTTTTGTTAACATCCATGCTGAGTAAGTGAATGAGTGACTAATAAGAAATTGATGTGTCAGACATTGAAATTTGATTCATAGGCTACCAAGCTGTCCTTAGTTTTTCACATGCTTGCGCCCAAACATTTAATCCTGTTGCGTTTTTGTCAACGGGAATTTCTGCAATAAACGAATATTGATTGATTGATTCTACCCTACATTATTTCTTTCTCAAAACAGTCTGCATGCTTCCTCGTAGTGTTGTGTTGTTGTTGTTGTTGTTGTTGTTGTGGTGGTGGTTGCAAAAACGTTAGGCCTATCTGTTGACTTCTCATTCCTTCCTTTTTAGAACCAGCCAAACCAGAAGGTCTTCATGTGGTGACGGCTAATATCAGTACCAACACAGTCTGCCTTTCCTGGAATCAGACAGGTTTCTATGATGAATTAAAAATCCAGATATCTCTCCCCAATCACAGCTATGAAAGAAATCTGACCATTCCCAAGAGCAATGTTACACGCATGTCCATTGATGACCAGATGCTGATGTGGTGCATCAATGACCTGCCCTGTCCTGGCGCCGCATACAGTTTCCGTGTTGCTACAGTTAGTCATGGAAAGGGAAGCGACTTACAGAATCTGCGTTTTCATTCAGGTTTGTTCTATTGCTTCATCTGTTGATGTCTAAAAAGGTGATTGCTGCTGCAGTCTGCCTCTGCACAGTGTATCTGAGCATCTGAAGTGCGCCCTATCCTGGTGTTTAACAGTTTAACATATTTAACATATTTTTGTGCAAACTATAATGTCAAACGCAATTAAGTTAATAATAAGTGATTTCTAGATGGCTCATCTCTTGCGTGGGGCGTGGTGGCTCAGTGGTAAGTTCGGCGCCTTGTCACGCCTTGCAGGTTCGAATCCCACTCTAGACGCTGCGTACGGACCTTGGGCAAGTCCTTCACTCGCGATTGCTCGTTGTGCTTCGGCGTGAAAACTCCGACACAGTATCAAATGCTGTAGTCGGGAGCCCCTCTGAGTAGTAGTAGGCTTCAGGAGGCGCTATAGAAATATCCGAAATAAATAAATAAAATATGTAATTCCTATCAAGGGATCATAGATGTGTTTACTTTCGCGCTTGTGTCTGGGGTATGTTCATTAAAATATTTTTTGTGATACCATAATAATTGATTAGATAGGTGACTACCTCTTTGCTAATGATGTCCAAGGCATGTGTTCGTGGGACTCCTTCCTCTCAATTTCTTCTTGCTGAGCGCATCGTAGCTTTCTCGTGATCTTCATTCCTGTATGTCTTCCAATCGCCTCTCCCTCAACTCGTCCAAAGCCCAATTTATCTGGTTTGGCATTCCTCAGCAACTTGAGAAACTTGACTTTGCTCTGCTCTCTCAAAGGTTTCCGCTTTTCTCTTTCTCGTCTAGAGTTCGCGATCTAGGAGTGACCCTTAACAATTCTCTAACCTTTACTGAATAGGGCCTATATTTCCAAACTCACTCGCATTTCCTATTTTCATCAAAGGCGCCTTAGGGCCATCCTTTGCTCTGTCTCATCTCCCATTTTCACCTCAATTGTCCATGCATTTGTCTGCTCTAGACTTGACTGCTGCAATTCCCTCCTCATCGGTCTTCCCAAGGTCCGTCTCACTCCTCTTCCGTCCGTTCTCAATGCCTCTGCTAGACTAATTGCCTGTCTTCCTCGATTGTCTCACATCGCCACCTTTGTGGCAGAAGAACTCCACTGGGTCCCGCTTTCTGCCCGCATCCAATTCAAGGTCCTCATCCTTGTCTCTAAGGCTCAGCATGGCTTACTCCGAAATATATATGTGACTTAATTTTTCGCTCTCACTCTGCTGCTTCTCATCGTCCTCTTCGTTCATCTGACTGGACCTCCTTGTTCCCTGTCAGGACTTCACTGGCTCAATCTAGATCTTTTGCTTCCATTGGCCCTGCCCTTTGGAATGAGCTTTCTCCGTCCGTCCGTTCGTTCTTCTCTCAGGTAACGTACTCTTCCTCTTTGTCCTTTCTTAATATTTGCTTTTTCTCTCGGAGTCTCTCGCATTGGGAGCGCTTCTGAATGGCTCTCCCGCTACAAGTCTTTATAAAAGCCACAATACAATACAATACAAATACTTGGTCTTCATCTTTTCATTGTGGGTTTGATTCCTGGTCCATCGTTTGGACATTTTGCGTTTTGGTTGTTTGGTAGTACACTAACCCCGCTTGATTTGTTGTAAATTCGAGCCATGAGTGAACTGCAGTTGTTCCTGTATTCTTGGAGTACCACAATTCGGTTTTGGGGTAATGTCATTATTGAACAGCCTTCCTGCTCTTTGGCTGACCCTGTGTCTGACGAAATTACCCTTCCCAACTCTGTATGTGTAGAAATGGAATGTTTCAGGTCAATCCCAGTTGATGTATGGCGTCATATATGGAGACGACTTTTCATGACATTAACAACTCGTTTTTCAGCCAATTAACTGATTAGGAAATCATTCACCTGTTTACTTTTTGTGTTGTGGACCATGACATCCTGTGTGGAAACAAGGGCTGCTAACCTTTTTTATTAAATGTTGTGTTGGATTGCTCTTTCAGTACTTCAGCTACATTCTGTTTCAGCTAAAGGGCATTCCTGTGAGGTCTACTCCTTTTAGAGCCTTGTAATTTTTACAGCTTGCCTTACCTTAATTAACCTTTTAACTTCATTCAGTTATTTGTGAAACGCATCATGAATGTTGGTGAAGATAACTTGCGTAGTTGCTTGCCTGTATGGAAAGTTTTCAAAAGCATCTTCCCGAGTGTTTAGTAGTCTCAACAAGGCAGCAATATGACTCCAGAAGTTAGGTAATAAAGAGTTTTTTGTATGACTGTTATTAATAACTGCTTAAAATTTTCAACTGTTGAACAGCTGTGGATTCTCCTTTTGTAACGTGTGTGTCCCAGACAAACAAATCTTTCCAACTTTCCACTGGACTAGATGTTAAAAATGACTCATGTCCAAGCCTTGAAGACGCTGTACGCTTTGAGTACACCTATCAGCCAGTGAACAATGAGTCTTGCTCTAATCGAATGGAAACAAATCCTGTGCTGAATGGAACTCACATTACAAATATCTCTGGACTGACTGCTGGTGTAACGTATCAAGTGAAAGTTTGGGCAGTCATTGACGACATAAGAAGTAAAGAACAAGTTGTGAATTGCACCACAAGTGAGTACCTGCTTCATCTTATAGAATTTAATATGCATAGTATTACCAACCATCATTTTAATTAATTTACTATTCATTGTATTACCAACTATCATTTAAAATAATTTAATATTCAATGGATTACAAACATTTCAATTAATTTAATATTTACTTAGATGTTTGTGTGTGTGTTTCTACTTGTATGTACAGTTATAGATGCTTTCCAGATAGGTGGTAAAATTTGGTATTAGTCACTATTAGTGTAAGTGGCACATCGTAAATACAATACTCCCAGCTTCTCAAATGGTTGATGATTTTTGACTATCGGTTTCGTTTGATGCGACCATCGATTGATGATGTGATTAATTGATGTTCTTATTGATTCTGATTGATGTTCTGAAAAAGTCATTAGATTGTATTTGATAACTGTATCTGTGTGCAAATGTTTTGTTTGCGTCTAGATCCCAATCCTCCCTCTGGTCTTGATATAGTAAACTTGTCAAGTACTGATGTGAAGTTGAACTGGACTCCTCCGGAAGGTTGCGTTGCTGACTTTCTTGTCCAGTGCATTGGGCAGAACAATGCTCTAAATGATTCAAAGCATGTGAAAGGTGAGTTGTGGGTAACAGTAGCATCGGTTAGAAGCTGCATCTAAGCAGAAACCAGTTGAGTTAAATAGACCAGCTGGCAAAAATGATGCTAGTTTTAACAATTGTTGGCTGTTGGAAGACATTTAGAAATTTATTTGCAATGAACTGACACAAAAGAACAAGCACAAGTGCTTCTGACCTGACTATGCAAGACCAGCTCTCGAATGTCCTGTATGCTGTTTTCGTGACTCAACTTGGAATGACTAGATAAATTTGTTAAATGAACAATAATGGCAAATAAAGGAGTGACATTTGCGAACGTGAGAATTAATGATTACTTGTTATTATGGGGCCATCCATATATTACGTACGCAAAATTTCGGGGAATTTGGACCCCTGACTCCTCCCTGTACGCACGCGTTTCCCCCGCCACCTGCGTGCGTACGGTTAACGCACCCCCACCCCGAAGACCAGCTGCAGAATGTGTCAGTACCACTGGTCCAGGGAGCGACTGTCTGCACTTTAGGCCAGATTGAAGGATGAGTAATCCATGGACTCACTGCTGGGTTGTGTGATAGTTGAATAATAGCGTTCAGAGGTAATGAGGCATACAAGTGACACCTCTCCCACAGTCCTACTTCCTCTGGTAGTACCCGATAGCTGGAAAGACTGAACTCTAGCTCACTTGAAGGCCAATCAATTTGAAGGCCCCCCTTCAAATGCGTACGTAGAATATCAGTAGATCCCACCACCCCTATTCGCAAGCATACGCAAGCACATGCATTTCGGTTGCCCCTCCATGCGCACGTAATAATATATGGTTGGCGCCATTATTGTTTAAAAATTTTAAAATTGTACTGTGCAAAATCATGCAATAATGTGAATCTGAGGCATGGTTACTGGTAGGCAGTTGCCGTTGCCAAGTCAAATGAAGTTAGATATCTAGTGTGAGTTTTGGGTTTTTGGTTTCCTAATAGGAGTATAGATGTGAAGTGTTATGTTGATGTAGAAGGCAGTGTAAAACCTGTCAGTTTTGTTATGTTGCAAATGGAGTGACATTAGCCAACATTTAATAGAATGGCTTTATTGTGACTGTAGACTTTGCTGTCGACTAATGAACTAGTTTTTTTGAAACTATAAGTAATAAAAACTACTGAAAAGTATTTAACGATTGTTTAATTTCTCTGATACTTCAGAAGCGCAAGTCGCGTGTGAGAATTTAACACCTGGCGCCCTCTACACTGTTGCGGTCAGTAGTCGACTGGGAGACAATACTGGCATTCCACCATCTAAAGCTAAACCAGTGCAGTTTGTTACAGGTATTTTAAGAATTCATTAAGCTAATACTGTAAGTATGACTGCGTTTTGGGTCTCTTGTGAAACCAGAGAAGTCTTCGGGATTTATGATGGCGCCAATAAAGCCGTGTGAGGAGTTGAGGAAAGTCTAACCCAACAGTCACTTTGGTTAAAAGATGGAAGCATGCGAATCTAAGGGTGTATGCTAGCAAGTAAACAATAAAGAGTACAAGAGTTGCTAGTTAGCCTATATATGAAATTGCCTCTATCATCAGTTTGTAGTTCACCTCCTGCTGCTGCAACAAACACTGCATTCTAAGTTTTTGCTAAATTTGGAATGTTCTTGATGAGGTTTAGGATTCAAGCTGATGACTATACAAAATGTTCGGAGATTTAAGCCATTCCATCTTCAGAAATCCTCTTCTGACTTCTTTTAAGTTCACTTTTCTTCTGGAAGAGAAAGAGCTCAATACAATGGTCAGCAGAATCTACCGTTTGTAGAATTCATCTTGGGAGTCATCGCCTATCTTTCTAAATTATAATTAGACTGTCATTGAATTTTTAAGTTATGTACAGCAGCATTTTTTATTATAAAGGAACATTTATATAGCGCCCTTCAAGGCTGTCTACTCAGGAGCGCTCCCAGTCCAGACACGGCTAAAAAGAGTAGTCTTTAAATTAGAGTAAAAAGTAGTAGAGTGATCCATAGGGACCAGACGGAGCGCCACTGGAAGCTATTTCCTGGTCGTAGGACCAGCAACAGTGAAGGAGCGGCGCTGCATGATTGTGATGCGCAAGCGAGGGTCCCTGAGTTACGCTGGGTCAGCTTTTCTTCAGCCTGTTTATGACGCTATATAAATCATCTTATTATTTTTTTCCTTTTCCGAGTTAAAAAGAATCCTTAGTCCTCTTAGATACTGTCCTGTTGTGAGTCCTCGTACAGGAGTTAGTGGTCTTCATCCTAGGGGAGCTGCGAAACGTGCCCCTGAAGGCTAAGGCATTAAATCTCTGTATGCATATAGATAAACGTTGGAAAAGATGCCTTTCGACCAGAGTGACTGTTGGGATAAACTTTCCTCAACTCCTGTGACCGCATTAATGGAGCTCTCGTATTGTTATTGTAATTATTATCAATCCTCGTATTGTTAATATTATTGTTATTATTATCTTCTGAAAATGGTAGAACCCACAGAAATATTATTCTGAAGTTTAGTCAAGCCTTGAATTGTCTTGAAATCTCCAGTTTCTTTCTGTCTTCCGTAGATGAAGTGTGGTAAATCCATTCCAGTACTTTTGTTAACCATCCATGCTGAATAAGTGAATGAATGACTTGTAAGAAATCGATGTTTCAGACATTTAAAGTTGATTCAGAGGCCGTCATGCTGTTCCTAGTCTTCCACCTGCTTGCGATCCAGATATTTATCCTGCTTTGTTTCTTTCTCCAAACAGTCTTCACACTTCATCGTAATATTACCGAAGTGTTGTGTTGTTGTTGTTGTTGTGGTGGTGGTGCTGATTACAAAAAGCTATTTGATGTGTTGATTTCTGATTCTGTACCTTTCTAGAACCAGCCAAACCAGATGGTCTCCATGTGCTGACGGCTAATACCAGTACCAGCACAGTCTGCTTTTCATGGAATCAGACAGGTTTCTATGACGAATTCGACTTCCAGATATATCTCCCCAGTCATAGCTATGAAGAAAATCTGACCTTTTCCAAGAACAATGTTGCACTCATGTACAGCGATAGTTATGGCTGGACACTGATGTGGTGCATCAGTGAGCTGCCCTGTCCTGGCGTCGCGTACAGTTCACTTATTGCGACAGTTAGTTATGGAAAGAGAAGCGACTTCCAGAATAGGTCTTTTTATTCAGGTATGTTCTTTTGCTTCATAGTGTAACAGTGTTGTAGTTGCGTCTGCGACAACTGTATGATGAATAAACGAAAATTGATTGTTTGATTCATTTTCACACAGTATACATATAACGTACCTGAACATTTGGTGTGTGCCTTATCAAATGTGGTGTTTAACAAATCTAACATAATCTGCACAGGATATTGAACATATTCTACACAGTATGTGAGGTGCTTCTTTTTCTTCTTTATGGCTATGGCGATGCCCCAGCACGCAGTAGCCGCTCATCTATGGTGAGTCTGCAAGTTTTGCTATCCATATTTGAGTTTCATGATCGGTTGGTATATAGGACGACTGATCAGGTCTCGCCCCCATCCGTGGTTCAGATTTAGCCGTTACCGAGTCCCGTTGCCCGGAGGAGACGACGCGGACGTACTGAACCTCCTCCTCCTACTGAACCTCCTCTGTCAGCTGCTTACGTTATGTATATTTGTAACTGAAATGTTGTGCAAACTATCATGGGCGGCGATCCCGGGGGGCCGAGGGGGACAAGACCCCCACCTTTAAGAGTGGGGGGACACGCCAGACATCGGACCCCCAACTGTTGAAGAAACACCAAAATAGGTCAACAAATGTAATTGTGTTTGAGGGTGAAAATGACTTTTCAGTGCCTTTTTGACCAGATAAGTTGTGGTTTTGAGCAGAAGTGTCCCCCCCAAAATTTCAAGAAAAAAAACTAATAAAATTGTGTAAGAGAAGGAAAAATGGAAGAGAAGGAAAACGGTAAAAAATTTTGTGGAGATGAATTCCTTAAAAAAGGTCGTCAGTTATTTTGAAGGTATGATTTGGGAAAAAGTGACGAAAGTAGGTGGAGGACTAAAAAAAGGTCATCAACTTTTTTGGAAGATGAGATTGGATATTTTTTGGAAGATGAATGAGATTCCAGAAAAAGTTTACGGAGGAAAATTTTGTTTCCGCAACCAGACCATGGTCGACTCTGTCCCAGTACTTACTTGTTGTTCCCCCACCTCAGGTGGGCCACCTGTGAAAGAAGATCGCTGCCACTGCAAACTATGCTAAACATAAGTAAGTTATTAATAAGTGATTTTTCTAGATGGCTGATCTCTTAGTATATTACATTCCTACCAGAGGAGCATAGATGTGCTTACATTAGCACTTGTGGCTGGGGTACATATTTATAATTTTTTAATACCATAATATTTGACTATATATAGGTAGCTGACTACTTGCTTTGCATTATATATCAATCTTTAATTCACCAAACATTGGTAGCACAAAACAAGAATATGAAAATACAAAACAAAAGACTCAATCACTTATGGTGTTTGAGAAATAAGACAGAAATCTCACAACATCATTGTCATTTGAAAGGCAATTCTGAGTAAATCGCAGTCTTCTAACATCACATAACATAACATAACGTTTATTGGTCCAAAACTGCAGATATTAAATTTTTCATAGACTGTAACAACAAACTCTAAACAATCATCTCAAAATAACAAACAGAAATAACAGTAATTCTTAAATAAATCAGTACCTATTCAGGTTAGGAAGGAAAACTCTGTTTGTTTAGGATAATATAATAAATCAAGTAGAGAAAAATATGCAAGAAGTACCGTAGTCTTCGAGGTATAAGGAGTCGGATCACAATGGGATGCTCAGAAGGGATCAAGAATTCCCGCTGGGTAGAGCACCCCTAGTTCAGTAATTAATAACGATGGTAAGGTCATAATTAGTAGGCCTACTTCTTTGCTTTATTAATGCTGAGCCATGGCTACTAGTCAGGACCAATAAACAACCAATTAGCCACTAGAGGGAAGTTCTAGATCTGACAATGAGGAGACTGAGATGCCCTCCGAGAGCAGCCATTTCCTGAGATGGTTTTTGAACAAACTGAGGGTTAGAAGAAGTTTGATCCTTTTGGGCAAGAGGTTCCAAAACAAGGGGCCCCTGCATATTATTGTAAATTTACGAGTATTTGTTCTGGCATATACACGCCTCATGTCTGCGGCAGTACGTGTGTTATGGGAATGAACCAGGGAATTGGTGATAAAGAGAGACTGATATTCATATGGTAGTGCTTTGTTTGTGGAACGGTACATAAAGATACTGATTTGGTAAACCAATATTTGGTCCAGATTTAGGAGTCCTAGCTGGGAGAATAGACCTTCCGTGTGAGCTAGCCAGTGGGATCTTGTAATTATGCGTATGATTCTTTTCTGTAATATCTTAAGCTTATAAAGTCTGGTGGCATAATTCGAGGCCCAAACCATAGCACAGTAGTTTAAGTATGGGTAGATCATTGTGTAGTAGAGGGTTATTAGAATGCTGGGTTGAATCAGGTGAGAAATTCTTTTTATTACTCCTATGTTTTTTGCAATTTTGTGAGAAATATGCTCAATGTGGGTAGTCCAGGTTAAGTATTGGTTAAGTAAACTCCCAGAAATTTTGCAGAGGACACTTAGTTAACCAACAGTCATTTATAATGTTACTTTGATGTATGAAGTGTAGGACCTATAATTATGGTTTTGATTCCTGGTCCTTCGTTTGGACATTTTACATTTTAGTTGCTTGGTAATACACTAACCCCACTTGATTCGTTGTAAGTTCGAGCCGTGAGTGTTCTCAGCCGAAAGTTGTTCCTGTATTCTTGGAATACCGTAGTTCAGTTTTAGGGTGATGTCATAATTCAGTGCTGTCCAACCTTATTGACCCAGCGGGCCACCGAAACAATAATATTCTTGAAGCCAAGGGCCGCATCAGTAAACTTAAAAGCAACGACTAAAATTTATTGAAAATTACTAATTGTATTAAAATTTATTATGGCAATAATTATGTAATAATCAGTTAATAATAGCCTAGCATGTATACAAGGCATGCTTTATAATAGTTCAGCGCCAAAAAGTATATCAATAAACATTCAAGGACGTCTTAATTAGTGAGATATTTGACTTTGAATTGTGCTTGCAATTTTGTTTATGTGAGGTTGGTATTCATCTCCGGCGGGCCATTTAAAATCAGCTCGCGGGCCGCATGCGGGCCGCGTGTTGGATAGCACGGTCATAATTGAACAGCCTTTGGCTGACCCTGTGTTTGACGAAATTACCCTTCCAACTCAGTATGTACATGTATAGAAAGGGATTGTTTCAGGTAAATGCCAGTTGACGTATGCTGTCGTATGGAGATGGCTTTCTATGACATAAGCAATTTGTTTTTCAGCCAATGAACTTAAGAAATCATTCACCTGTTTAATTTTGTGTTGCGGACAATTAACGTCCTGTGTGGAAACGAGGGCTGCTAAGCTGTTCTTCCAAATGTTGTGTTGGATTGCTCTTTCAGCACTTCGGCTAATTTCTGTTTCATCTACAGGGCCATTCCTGTGAGACCTGTGAGGCCTTGTAATTTTTATGTATTGTCTTACCTTAATTAACCTTAATTTAATTTGCATCCAGTTGTTTTCGAAACGTGTGAATTTTTAAAGGTAAACACGCTTGCTTATCTGTATGAAAACATTTCAAAGGCTTCATCCCGATTTTGAAGGAATAAAAAAAAATTAAGGCAATTTATGTAGAGTCTGAAGAAGTGGAGGTACTTCATTTTTAATTCACCGGAATTTACTACGTGATACGCTGCATCGTGAGGGTCGGTTAGGGTCAGGGACCTTTAACTTGTGATACGTGTGATAACTATACTGTAAAAGAAATTCCGGTGAATTAAAAATGAAGTACCGAAGTGGACACTGTGCATGCGTTAAAAATTCGGTGAGAGTCATAGGCCTATGATATTTTAAAAAGATAGGTATATTGTATTTTGATTTGCATGATTCGATTATCAACGAGACATCAATTGATATGACTAATGATCGTCAAATGAATGTTTTACTGTTATTAATGGTTGCTTAAAATTTTCAATTGTTGAACAGCTATGGATTCTCCTCTGGTAAAGTGTGTTTCCCAGACAAACGAATCTTTAAAGCTTTTCATTCAACCAGATATTAAAAATGACTCATGTCCAAGCCTTGAAGACGCTGTACGCTTTGAGTACACCTATCAGCCAGTGAACAATGAGTCTTGCTCAAATCCAATGGAGCAAAATCCTGTGTTGAATGGAACTCAGATTACAGATGTCACTGGACTGACTGCTGGTGTAATGTATCAAGTGAAAATTTGGGCAGTCATTGACGATGTCAGAAGTAAAGAACAAGTTATTAATTGCGCCACAAGTGGGTACCTGCTTCACCATAATAATTATAGAATTCAATATACATAGTGTTAGCAACTATCATTCACTTATTTTTTTTCATTGTATTACCAGCCATCATTTAATTACTTTCATATTCAAAGTATTACAAACTGATTTCAATTAATTTAATATGCATAATATTACCAACCATCATTTTAGTTAATTTAATATTTGTTGTGTTACCAACCATCATTTTAATTAATTTAGTATGCATATTATTACCAACCAAATAAAAAGTAATACTAACTATAACTGTAACCATAACAAAAATGAAAAACCATTCACTAAAACTGCAATTAAAATAAAGTATGCAAGAAGTATCACACTGGCAATTTTCGCATGAAGGACATGAGCAAAGTCCTTATACGATAGTTGTTTCAGGTGAGGCTCAAATTCCTACACGTGTTTTACAATCCAGGTCCTTTGCTTGCATAGGTCCTTCGCTTTGGAACCGACTTCCTCCTTCTGTCCGTACCGCCATTCTCTCTGGTAGCGTTGCTTCTTCCTTTTCACACCTTAAATCCTGTTTTTCTCTCGGGGTCTCGCGCACTGGGAGCGCCTATGAATGGTCTATACCGCGAAAGGCGCTTTATAAATGCCCATATACAATACAATACAATACAATACAAGACACGTGCTCAAACAATCAGCTACCGTTCCCAGAGGACTTGTATGTGTGTGCATATATGTATGGATGGGTATGTATCTACTTGTATGTACACTTGTGCATGTATGTATGTATGATTGTATGCACGTATGTATCTAGAATTGATATAGCACCTTTAACTTCTCTTAGAATTGCAGTGTAACTTCTCTTAGAATCGCAGTGCTCACTAGCCTCATTGCTGGTAAAGTTTACGGGTTGCCATTACTGAAATTGCTGCCTGGGACATGCCTACTGTACACGGAGAAATGCTTACTGCCCACTGAGACATGTCTACTGCCCACTGAGACATACACTGTGTAATTGATGGTGAAGTGTTACACTTGAGACTTGCTTGTTTGTGTTGACATTTCCTGATAGGTGATTAAATTTGGTATTGATAACTATTATGTGTAATTGCACATCGGAAATACAGTACTCTTCAGCTGTTGACCTCCTTTGACTCAGTTTCATTTGAATTGACCATTGATTGATTAACTGATATTCTGATTGCTTCTGATTGATGATCTGATAAAGTCATTAGATTGTGTTTCATAACTGTATCTGTTTGCAAATGTTTTGTTTGCCTCTAGATCCCAATCCTCCATCTGGTCTTCATATTATATTAAAGGTGTCAAGTACAGATATGAAGTTGAACTGGACTCTTCCTGAAGGTTGCGTTGCTGACTTTCTTGTCCAGTGCATTGGGCACAACAATGCTATAAATGATTCAAAGCATGTGAAAGGTGAGTAGTGGATTACACTAGCATTGCTTAGAAGCTGCATTTAAGTTGGGTTAAATAGTCAAGTTGGCAAAAATGATGCCAGTTTTAACAATTGTTGGCTGTTCAAAGACATTTAGAAATTTACTTGCAATGAGCTGACAGATAAGAACAAGCACAAGTGCTTCTGACCCAACAATGCAAGAGCAGCTCTGGAATGGGTATACGTTAATAATCGCGATCACAAAACCGCGATCGTCAAAATAGCGATCACAAAATAGCGATTTTAAAAACCGCGAGTGCTCAAAATAGCGACAACCAAAACAGCGATTTAATAGATTTATTTTCAATGTACTCGTGGACTCTGATTTAAGTTAAAACCTCCCAAAATAGCGTTTAATCGCCTTTTAACGAAGCATACATACGAAGTAAACAATTAAGACTCTAATCTAATTTTATGTTACAAGTTTAATGTGAAACCTGTCTTTAAAATGTCTAACAGTATACTCATCAATTTAATGTTAAACCTGGAGACGCAAATTATGTCCGATTGCACGTAGATAGTCCAATATTGGGCGATTAGTGTAATCGACGACGATTATTTTTATTCTTTCTGCAACTTCCTTGGATATTCTTCGAGATGGATTTGGTAGTTTTCCTGCGATGTAGGCCTATTGTTCGTGTGTTGATTGGCAACTCCAAATAGTTCAAACGGTTAATCACAATATAGGCCTAATTTGAAATCTTATATTCTTTGGAAGTGATTGATGTTTATGTTTATGTACGGTAATTGTACGTTAATTGGTCGTGATTCGTGTGTACAGTCGTGTGTTGATTGAACTCCTAGAAGTTCACATGGTTTATTAAAATAATCTGTTTATGTTTATGTTTATTGGTCATCGTAATTGGCAAAATCGCTGTTTTGGGCCTCACTGTTTTGCCGCAGTCGCGCTTTTGTGCATCGCTATTTTGTGATCGCTATTTTGACGATCGCGGTTTTGTGATCGCGGTTATTAACGTAAATCCTGGAATGTCCTCTATGCTGTTACTTGTGACACCACTTGGACTGACTAGATAAATTAGTGAAATGAACTATAATGGCAGATAAAGGAGTGAAATTTGCGAACATTAGAACCATTGATTACTGTTGTTATATTATTGTTTAAAATATTTTAAAGGATGCAACACTTATGTGAATCTGAGGCAGGATTATCGGTAGTCAGTTTCTTAGTGAAATGCAGTTAGATATCCAGATGTTTGATAGCTAGTGTAAGTTTGGAGTTTCCTACTAGGTGTTACTTATGTGAAGTTATATGTTAATGTAGAAGGCACTGTTAAACTGGTCATTTATGTTTGTTACAAATAGAATGAAATTAGCCATGTAGTAACATTTACTAGAATGGCTTTATTGTGACTATAGACTTTGCTGTCGACCAATGAACTAATGTTTTGAAAATCTCTGAGTAATAATACACCAACTACTTAAAAGTATTTAATGATTGTTTCATTTCTTTGACAATCAGAAACGTATGTCGCATGTGAGAATTTAACACCTGGCGCCCTCTACAATGTGACGGTCAGTAGTCGAATGGGAGAAAATACTGGCATTCCACCATCTACAGCTAAACCATTGCAGTTTGTTACAGGTAACTTAAGAATTCATTTAGATAATACTGTAAATAGGACTGCATTTTGGGTCTCTTTTGAAGCCAGAGAAGTCTTTTAGATTTATGAGAGCTTCAGTAAAACGGTCAGAGGAGTTTATGAAAGTTTACCCAACAGTCACTCTAGTTGAGAGGTTTAAGTATATGAATTTAAGGGTGTAACGTTATCAAGTAAACAATACATAGTACACATTATATAAGTACTAGTTATATATGAAATTGCCTTTATCATCAGTTTATAGTTCATCTGTTAATTGCTGCAACAAACACCACAATTATGTTTTTGCCAATTTTCGAATGTTCCTCGTGAAGTTTAGGATTCAGACTGTTGACTATACAAAATGTCCTGAGATTTAAGCCATGACCTCTTCAGAAATCCTCTTCTGACTTCATTTAAGAAGAGTTCATTGTTCCTCTTGAAGTGGATGAGTTCAGTAGGCGACTGTAGGCCTACAATGGTAGGAAGATTCTGCCATTTTTAGAAGTCATCTTTTTGAGTCATCACCTCTCTTGTTAAAATATCGTAATACTGTTATTGATTTTATGAACTCGCATACAGCGCCCTTTTCTTCAGCCTCGACTGTGCTACAACGCTATATTATTATTATTATTATTTTTATTTTTATTATTATTATTATTATTGTTATTGTTATTATTATTATTATTATTATTATTATTATTATTATTATTATTATTATTATTATTATTATTATTATTATTATTATTATTATTATCTTCTGAACAATGGTAGAACCCACACAAATATAATTTGTGTTAAAAATTAGTAATTGTTGTTAATCATTTATTAAAGAGTTTCAGTAATTTAATACTGGATACAATTTATGTTCCTTTTGTATTGCATTTTGTTAAAACATCCATTAAATGTTTAACACTTTAGTGATGAGAGTATTCTAAAAGCGATTGGGAAACCAATGCAGCTCATTGTTTAAGCGTTAAGCGGCTGTGCTAATCTTACCTTAAGTAACCATTTCAACTGTAGATAGGAGTTGATACCGATACCATCTAGTTGGAGTACAGTTCTGCACATTTGCCTTTTGTTGTTCCTCATCCTCGATTCTACTTGCTCCAGGAACTCTGAATATGCTGCTATCGGAAATCTGTTTGTGTGTCTCAGCATGTGTGTCAGCTTGGCACTGGTGACTGTTCTGGTCATCTCAGACATGTTTGTTAAGTGATGACGGTTCTGTACTTAATGACTTTTAACATTTGTTTAGGCTAGTGGTGCAGAGAGCACCTCTGATTAGTTTCTTTTGTATCTGGCGCTATACAAACTTCTAATTACAGTTTAGTAAGTAAGTAAGTAATCTGTTTACACTTACTGTTGAACTAATTCCGTAAATTTGAGTGTAATTCGCTTTTGCAGTGCCAATATCGCCATATGCTGTGAGAGTTGAAAGGAATTTGGTACACAGCCTTCAGCTCTCTGTTCAATACAATTCAATGTGGCAATGCACACATTTTCGCTTTGAGGGTGATGGAATAAAGGAAACTAAATCATGTAAAAATCGGACTCACAACTTGACTTCACTCAAGAGCAATACGTGCTACAACATCAACGTCTATACGATTAGCAATTATCCTGGACACGATGTTGAAAGCCGAACTTCTGTGGATTCAAAATTTGTTTCAGATTGGACATGTGAGTCACACAGATAACTATGGCTAATGTATTGTATGTATGTATGTATGTATTTATATGTGCATGTATAATTGTATATGTATGTAGGTATGTACCGTATGTGCATATATATGTATGTAGGTATGCATGCATATATGTTTGTGTGTATATAATATATATGTATGTATGGTATGTACTTATGTGTGTGGGTATTTATTTATGTATGCGTTTAGACTCTTAATATAGCAGTTTTGTATGCATGGATGCTTGTAATGTATATGTATGGCATGTATTGTTGTACTTATGCATGTATGTGTGTTTATGTATGTATGCCATTGTGTGGTATGGACTTAATATATAAGTATTATGTATGTATGAATGTATCTAGACACAATATAGCAGCTCTTTATGCATGTTAGTATGTGTGTATATATATATATATATGCATGCTGTATGTATAATCGAGAAGATGTATTTTTTCGGTTCTAGGACAATTCGTCGCAGGACAATTCGGCGCGGACAATTCGGCGCGGACAATTCGGCGCGGTCAATTCGGCGCAGGACAATTCGGCGCGGACAATTCGGCGCGGACATTTCGGCGCGGACAATTCGGCGCAGGACAATTCGGCGCGGTTAATCAAAATATAAAATGCTAACTGCTTCTTGAAGCCACCATAGAAATAAACACTACTATTAGACGTGAAATATAATAGTAGATTATCAAGATTATCAAGTTAATCGAGTTTTAATGGACACTTAAATACGAAATCCAAAAGTAACTAATCTAATACAACTAAATGTTACTACAAAAAACAGGTAGGATAAGCCTGTCTGAAATTGTATGAATATAGACACTCTAATATATAAAATTCAAAAGGTACACGTAACTAACACAACTAAATGTTAATACAAAAATCAGCTTGGATAAGCCTGTCCGAAATTGTATGAATATAGACACTCTTATATGAAATCCAAAAGGTACACTTAACTAAATCGTTACAATGGGTTACTCCAACTTCAAATGTGCGCTATTATACCGCCAGTAAATCCACGACATCTAATCAAGCTGCACCTCCAATTAAATTTTCCGCGATATTATTTTATATTATATAAATTTCCCGCGACGAATTGTCCCGCGACGAATTGTCCCGCGACGAATTGTCCCACGCCGAAATGTCCGCGCCGAATTGTCCTGCTAGAGAGACTTTCCAATTTTCCGCGACGAATTGTCCCGCGACGAATTGTCCGCGCCGAATTGTCCGCGCCGAATTGTCCGGCTCCGAATTGTCCGGTCACCATTTTTTCATATGGCTTTTGTGTGCTAAATTGGAAACTCTTACTTTTATGGTTTTTCTGGTTGCAATAAAGACTTTTTGATTTGATTTGATATGTAATTATGTATATATGTACATAGGAATGCATGCACTATGTATGTGTATATTTATGTATGTTATGTTCTTATGTATTTATGTATCTAGACACTTATTACAGTGGCTCTGTATGCATCTGAAGTAAAACAGAATGCAATGATAACCAACCTGGTTGATTTAACAGACCTGGTTGATTCTACCGACCTGGTTGATGCAAGACTGGAACACAAAGCGCCCTGATGTAAGCCATGGTGGTGCCAGCAAACACCTGTAGACCACTTGTCGTGTCTGTAGTAAGATTCTTTAGTGTCTGTCTTTGTATCTCTGTCTGTTTCTGTTTCTGTCTTCTGCTCAGTTGTCAACATGAGTTCTCTGTTCTTCTGTGCAGTGCCACTAGCTGTCTCCAATCTCAGCATCACATCACCCACAGTGAACTCGTTGACCCTAAATTGGATTCAACCAGACGATAGTATCAGTGGCATCCATGGATACAATCTGTTGTTAGAGAATAGCACAGACTATCAGCAAAACATCACACTCCACTGCAACTCAACTGTGATTATACTCTCTTACTGTTTGTTGCTCTAATTTAGGTTAAAAAAGATACCATATATACCCCGGTAGTTGTTTTGTCCCAGGACTGGAGAAAACAAATTGCTAGAGTTACCTTAAATTAGACTTTGAAAACTGTCTCCTTTCAAGCCAGAAGCAGTTCTGATCAGATATCTGAGGTTGTGCTATATAAATTCAATCTTAATTCAATCTTAATTACATTACAGATAATTTTAGAAATACGGAGTATAGCACTGTATGGTTCTGCGATGTTGACCAACAGAAAAGTAGAAGTTGAGAAACTTGAGGTGTTTGAAATTTTGGTAAGTGTGGAGAAAACTGCCCAAAAGAACATAAACAACTGAAGAGATACTGCACTTGGTGCAAGAAGAGAGAACACTGGTTAATTCCGTAATGAAAAGACAAATGCATTGGATAGAGAACACTGATGCATACAATAATGAAAAGACAAATGAATTGGATAGAGAACACTGGTGCATACCATGATCAAAAGACAAATGAATTGGATAGAGAACACTAGTGCGTATACCATAAGGAAAAGACAAATGATTTGGATAGAGAACACTGGTGCTTACCATGATCAAAAGACAAATGAGACGGGGCTACGAAGAGTTAGCGAAATGACGCAGAACAGAGAAGAATGGAGTTGGATTCCTAAGCCTTCCTGATGATGATATTCGTTTTATTGATTCACCAGATGACAAACCGCACCGTGGCTTACAGAAAAATGAGTCAATAAGATAAGATATGAAAGAGATGTAACTAAAGTGTTTAGAATGTTAAGTTTACATTTGTTGTTGGCTTAGATGGTTTAAATGCTTATATAAAGCCCTTGGTATATAGTTTTTATCGTCCTTACAGGGCAGTTCAAAACAGTGGGCTCGCGGTCGGAGGGCATATTGGAATTGGGTTAGTGGCGGGAACAGGCGTCGCAAGACATGGTCTCGATTCCCCTCGATGGCCTTGAGGAGATGGTCCTCCACTGCCCCAACCCGCTTCTCCATTGAGGCACCTCCTTCACATAAATAACCCAGGCGAGCTGTTTTGGACAGAAGGCGTTCCAGTCGTTGGCGGTCTGCTGCTGTCACGTAACCCCACCATGCTGGGGCTGCATACAGTAGTCGCGATATTGTTGTTGCTTCAGCAACTACGTGCAATGCCTCCCGCGAGAGACCATGTGATCTGAGTGTTCTCAGTGCATGCAGTGAACCAGAGCAGGCGCCAATGATTTCCTCCACGTGGGGAGTGGCGATAAGGTTGTTCCTGAAGGTTACTCCGAGGATCTTCATCGATTCGACCCGTTGAACGCCATCAAGCAGTGGTGGCTGTTCAACAGTTCCCCGCCGCATTACCAGCATCTCCCTGAAGGCAGATCCCTGAGAAGAAGAAAAACCGCGCAAACAACTTGTTGTACACTTTTCAAATATGTTATTGTCTGTCTTAATTCTCAGAGATAAAAACACTGCTTTTGAGATTGACAAACCCTTAAAAGGCGCATTATAAATGTCCAGTTGTATACTTATCTCTTTCTTCTGTTCTGCATTGAAAGGTTTTCAACTGCACCAAAACGATGACTTACGAGCTGAAGGATCTCAGTCCAAGTACAAATTACACGATCACAATATGGGCCGTCAATATGGGAGGTTACAGTGATAAACAGGTCATCATGGAACAGACCCGGAATCTACCAGGTGGTTGTACACTAGTTTATCTATAAATGTAAATGTACACTGGAAAGGTAAAGTAATGCATTTACACACCTCTAGACACTCCTCAGATACATTAACATAGAGGTAACAGACTTGTTTTACAGACCTCTATAGAAGCTCCTCAGAACCCTGGTTCCCAGGTTGAAGGGTCTTTCGCTGAAGAACAGGCTGCAATTTTTCGAGCTTTCCATTCGACCAGATATTACCAACCTTGACTTAATATTAATATTACCATACATCATTTTACTTAATTTAATATTCCTGGCATTACCAATAATCATTTCATTTAATACTCATAGTATTACCAGCCATAATTTTAATTAATTTAATATTATTGTGTTACCAACCATTACTTCAATAAATTTAATATTCATAGTATCACCAACCATCATTTTAATTAATTTAATATTAATTGTTTTACCAACAATCTTTTTAATTAATTTAATATGCATAGTGTTACCAACCATCAATATAATTAATTTAATATTCATTGTATTACCAGCCATCATAATTAATTGATTTATTATTCATTTTATTCTCTCTGTCTCTGTCTCTCTCTTTAAGTTCTCTACCCAGTAGGTGTAAGTGGCAAATCGGAAATACAGTACTGTATCTGAGCTGCTAACATGCAGTGGCGGATTTAGCCATAGGCAGTGTTTAATCTAGTCCCCCTCGTCTGGGAGGGGAAACCAGGTTTCTGGGGGGAGCAAACAATTGACACAAAATTTTGTCTTCCATCTTTAAAAAGTTTCAGACTTTTCTAACATTTTTACATTTTTCATCTTCGAAAAAGTTGATGACCTTTTTTTTTTTTTTTTTTAGTCCTTCACCCAATTTTGTAACTTTTTCCTCTCTAAAAACTCTGACGACCTTTTTTTTAGGAATCCATCTCTCTGGGGGGGGGAAAGCATGTATCCACATCGATCCTGGGGGGATTTTCCCTCCCCTAATCGTCTGTACATTGTAATATTGCTCGCCTCTGGGGGGAAACATCAATCCTGGGGGGGACATTCCCCCCCCCAAAGACGTCTAGATTACTCACTGAGCCAAAGGCACGGAGATATGGTTCGCACCCACACCTCTTTGTTTGTGCGACGGCTCCCATCAAGACCAGACCCGCCCATGGTGGGCTGCCAGAATGGGCTAGGCATGGCCGAAAGAGTCCACGTCCATGGACTGGGGCAACGTACCCCCACTTTTCTTAACCCTAATAAACAATGCCCATTACTCTTCAGTCGGCTAGGTATACTTTCATTCATTCATTCATTCGTAAATTTATATAGCGCCACTTCAAGGGAACTACTCAGAGGCGCTCCCGACTCCAGCACGGCGAAAAAGAGCAGTTTTCAGGTGGTCATAGAAGGTACCAGAGGAAGACCTAGGATGTAGGCGCAGCTCAGAGGGAAGGCCATTCCATATGGTCGGGCCAACCACCGAGAAAGCGCGGGTCTGCATGATAGCAGTACGGGCAAACGGGACGGATAGCATCCCCCTCCCCACCGAGCGGAGGACTCGAGCAGTCCGAGAAGCAGACACCTGGCATATGCCTGGCAAAAATATACTTTGAACTGTGCTTCCCCAAGTGCGTGAATACCGAAATATCAATGGAGGATTAACTCTTACCAGCCCTCTTCAGGAGGAGGCTAACTGCAGCAGTGATAAACACGTTAGAGCAGGGCTTGTATAGCAATTTTAAAGCTAAAATATTTTTACTTGACATAATGTATAAGTAGCATGCTGAAAAATGCTTACATTACTATTAATATACATTTATATAGCGCCTTTCACAAGTGCTAAGGCATATGCCAGGTCTTACCCTACGTCTTTGTATGTGCAAACTCACAAGAGTAAAAATAGGAGAAAGCAGAAGAGGAAAAGAGGTAAAGCAGAAATTATGGCTCATAAATTACTCATCTCTTGTAAGAAGGTGTCATCTCAGACATCACTGCATGAAGAGATCACGTCAGTCTTCAATGTAGAGCACTTGACAGCTTGGCGATTATTCTTCTCTTTGCCTCTGGTTCATGTTGTGGATTGGTTCTGATGGTGATATGCTTTACAAGGTTTTTTGCCATGCAGTTAAAGAATCTGCCAATGAGTTGTTCCTTCAAATTGTGGCCATTGGAACATAAATCGGTTCCAAACAGGCCCGGTTCGTCCTATAGGCAAACTAGGCAACTGCCTAGGGCCGCCGATTTTTAGGGGCCGCCAATTTTCCATTTAAAAAAATTAATTTAATTATGATTCGGTAGATGGAAGTATTACAGTGTTGGTTTATAGTGGTGGTGTAATAAATCGCGCAGGTGTAACCGTGAATTGCTAAAAAAAAGGTAACGACATTCATTTGTGAGGCGAATGACTAAAAAAAGGTCATCAACTTTTTTGAAGATGATATCCAAAAAGATGGACGAAATCGAAATGACCATGACCAAAATGTAAAAATTTCGGACGGTTTGCCTAGGGCCGCCGGTTTGTCGGTTTTGCCTAGGGCCGCCAAATGTCTTGAGCCGGGCCTGGTTCCAAACAACAAATGAATAAACCGTTTATTGTTTGTTGCCCGATCCATTGGTTTGAGGAATGAATAGTGATCATTGAGCTGAAGAGTTTAGGGTTGGGCCATGAGATCTGCATTGCTGCGTAACTCTGCAAATACTCGCCAACAATGCATGGCCAACATGAATGTGAAGTTAGTTGGCTTCAAAAGACCGCCTATGTTGATAATGTTGAGGAATTCTGCAGCTTCCGTTAGTGTTTAAGTCTTCAATTTTTGCATGGTCTGAGTTGTCTTCACTTATCAAGGATTCTTTGCAACAATTACACTTACTTGCTCTCACAATAGATTTAGCAATGTCACCAATAACATGGAAGATGATGTGTTGGCTCATAATTCAGTGTCGAGGCACCGGCAATGGCATTAGCTAGAAGATAGGCATCATTTTGACAAGTGGAAGCTTCACACTGGATAGCTGCATCTATATAAGACAGTGAGCCCTTAGAGTACTTTAATAGTGAAAGAGTACGGATTTTGCGGCTGCTTTCTAAGACTTGCCTCATGGAGATGTAGTAATTTGCACCTGAAAACTGGCGCAGCCATCCAAACCAAGACTCTATGGCAATGCGGGCATCAGACTGCAAGTTCCCTAACAGGACATAACTGAATCCTAAGTGATCAAGCAAGTGACTTGTGCAGTCAGCAAGTGACTTGCGTGTATGCCGCAGTGCCAAGAACGTTCTCTCGTCAACCCTGGTAACCTTGAGCTCTCCCACCTGTTAAGAAATTCAGCAAAATCGCGCAGGCATTGTAGCTTCCAGTCATAGGCGCAACCACCCTATGGGACCCGTGGGACGCGTCCCCCCCCAACTTTCGAGCAAGTTGGAACGGTCCCCTCCAACTTTTGCCACCGGCTGTTAATAAATTTTCTTTTCAATAAGGATTGGACTGCGAATTTAAACTTATAAATAGCAGCCTCAACAGCAAATGACATTTCCCCAATTGTTCTCAAAGAAAATGATGAGTAGCTAGGTAGCCCGCTGTGTATAATAGAGATGACTAGCACAGCCCCCATCCATCGTCCACAGAGTCATACGGCCGGTCAACAGGCTATGCCTTTAGCCATCCCTCTGTAAAAGCTCCAAGCCTCGACTGCCGATTCACAGTGTACATGACCTTGTACAGGAAGATTTTGAGCCAGAAAATTCCCGCCCTTCCTTCCGCCCTTCCTTCCGCCCTTAGTTACTAGCACTCGAGCCAGCTGCAGCCTCTGCACCATATGCCTCCTTCGTATCGCTCTCCATGTTCTCTCTCTCTCTCTCTCTCTCTCTCTCTCTCTCTCTCTCTCTCTCTCTCTCTCTCTCTCTCTCTCTCTCTCTCTCTCTCTCTCTCTCTCTTTCTCTCCACTCCCCCACACATCTCTGTCTCTCCGTCTCTTTCTCTCTGCATTTAGTATACCACTACACTTTCTGTAAGAAGTTGCGGTTTGTCAACTTTGATTCATAATAAACGAAATTATTATTATTACATGTCGACAGCTACGCACGCAAGACCAATACATTATACAAGACCAACGGTTTAGACCAAAGTTCAATGCCCATTACTAACGAGCCATGACTTATGTCTAATGCATCTTGGAAGTAGGCTTCCTTCAAACGTCTCAGTCATTGTTAAGTTTCGGTTCCAGCAAAAAGAATAAATTTATCGGGTACGTATCACAACCTATATCAGTTCTCATTGAGCCCGGGCCTGGCGTTGTAACTGGCCGGGAGGGCACTGGCGGCGATCTTGTTTCACAGGTGGGGGAACACTGTTGAACTGATCCGTTGAAGAGAGTGTTGAACTTGAACTGATCTGCTAAAAAAAAGGTCAAAAAATTTTTCCGCGCTCACGCGCAAATGTTTTTAAAAAATGTTTCGGAAAAACTTTACGACGTTTTTGGGGGTTTCTTCAAAAAGTGGGGGGACAAATGTATGGTGTCGCTCACTCTTAAACGTGGGGGTAGACTTGTCCCCCTCGACCCCCATGATCGCCGCCCATGCGGGAGGGGGAATCGTGGGATCTGGAGACCGTGTCGGTACCCTCTGAACTGGAACCATCGTTACTGCTCAGATCCAATGAGATTTTAGAAAAACCCCACCCACCCTTACCCACCGATACAGAAACAGTTGTAGCTCGAGCAAGAATATCCAGACATAGTCACAGACAGATTTCTGGTCCAAGTCGCCATGGCCAGGCAGCAGAAATGGATTTTATCAACGGTACACTGGCTGACAAACTGCTAAATAGGTCTACTGAACCTGCAGTTAGACGAATGTTTGACCAAGTTGAACAACTTGTCCGGCTGCTTTTGATAGTACCATGTTGCAATGCAGAACGCAGCTTTTCAGCATCAAGGCATCTCAGAGCGTTCTCAAGGAACAATACAGTGTAAACTTCTCACAGATTGCTCGTGTGAGCTTGTTGCTAAGTGCGATGTCACGGAACTGATCTTTGGCGACATCAAGTGACTCTTGAGTCTTGATGTTCCTTTAGTATTTTAAAGTTTTGTTTGAATGTTTTACTCTTTTAAACTGTAAAATTTCATAGACTGTTTTTCTCAGCAATTAGGCCTACAAATCGCTGGCCCTGCAGGCTGCCAATAAAAAAATGTTCAGGCTGAACTCGAGTCTATAAGAATTCAATGTAGAATGTTGCAGTTGTTGCTGTAAGATTTCACTCTAAAACTACCGTATTTCATCTCGCTTTTTCAAATCCGAATATGGCTCGCAGTAGAAGCCTAGGTAGAAGAACATTTCAATTTTTAATGCTGCGACTACGAGCGGTGTTCTTCTAACAATTAAAATCTCGGTTTCCTCACATATAGGCCCTATTAGTCAATTTTTTTCACAGATCGAAGTGGTTTAGGTAGTTTTATTTCGAAATCATCGTTGAAAAATTTGAGGTAGGGGGAAAGTTGCCAAAGATGGACCACGTAAGGATGATCGTCATTTTTCGCCATATGTTACAAGAAAATACTTATGCTACTTGGTCATTGCATATATTAGGCATTGATGTACAAGTAGATATAGTATAATTTTCATTTAAATAATTTGGATGACAAATATAATTAAAATAAAAAGTTGCACAAATGGTCCATCTTAAGAACCTGGGCGCTAAAGATGAACCATGGAACAAATGCATTGCTAAAGGCGGATCATCAGTTTTTATTCAGCAAATATGCCTGCTAAAGTAGGTTTACAGTTAGGCAACAGCTATTATGTCATCATCGTCATCTTCAGATCCTGATACCAGGTGTTCTAAGTACTATTTCTTTGTGCTATTTCAGAAAACTATAAAGCCATTTCTTACCCGCCATCTCCTTAGTCTTATTGAACCTTTCACGGCAATATGTTTGCATCAGCTAACTGAAAAGCCAGCCTCCTTATATTCCAAACATTCTTTTCTCCAAACTGGTAGCATGTCTTACTAATTGTTCTCCCAATTCTCTAGGTAAATCTGAATATCTACCCATACGTTTTTCGCCACACTGCACCTTCGTTGTAATCCTACTACCTTCCAATCTTCTGTCCAATGTTGTTTTTGGCACGTGAAACAACTTATAACTGCTTTAGGCTATTTAGTCCCATTTCCTTGGAATTAGCAGGTTCAATGGCCTGCTCCATTCTTATGGGTGACCAGCTGCCACGATTTGATATTCTGTGGTAGCTGGACAAGTGGACATTTCTGTTAAGAAATAGGCCTGCAGCATAATACATATTCGGTTTTCAACTAGGACACATTTGAGAAGCTCAAGAGTTACTAATGTCTTTTTGAAAATGTTAAAAGAAAAAGCAAATACATCAGCTACTAATTAAAGTTTGCTTTTGATTCATTACTGCCTAAGACGGACCAGGGTCGCATAACATGGACCACATATGATCCATCTTACGCAACTTGCATCCATCCACTTCCAACGCGTGCTATTTTTAAACCGTGGTAGGTGTTGGATTTTTTTGGCAGGGAATCTTGTAAAGAAACAAAAATATAAGTTTACAAGCGAATTTAATTATTTCCAACAGTTTCCTTCTTGGTTTCTGATTCATTTTTAACCCAAACGATTGTTAGATCAAGCAATGTGAATTTCCTTTTTGTCTATTTTCTCGAAAGTTTTACCGAGTAGCGTACATGTGATTATTCCGTTTCAGCCTTCTTGTGACCTGCTAACTGCCCCAACATCACGTGACAACCCAGTTGCAATCTTTCTAGCCAATTACAGAGTGGTTCGTCTTAAGCGCTGGTCCATCTTTTGCAACTTTCCCCTAAACAAGAGCTCAAATTGTACTCCATTTTGGTATCAAATGCTCAAAATTGCGTCGGCTCATCGTTGAAACATTTGAGGTAAACAAGAGCCCAAAATGTACTCCATTTTGGTATCAAAAGCTCAAAATTACGTCGGCTTCTGGGGCTCTGCCCCAGACCCCGCTGGGGGAGCTTACGACGCTCCCCCAGACCCCCTAATCGTTAGGGGCTTCTTGCCTTCGGCAATCGCGGCTTCGCGCCTTCGGCGCTCGCAATTATTGTCTGCCCCCCCACTCAGGCATTCTAGTGGGTCCCCTCCAACTTCTAGACCGTGGTTGCGCCTATGCTTCCAGTCAGCTGAAGATCTAACTGGGTCCATTGAAATATCCCTTTTATGAAGGATGCTGATGTCTTCGTCTAATCGAAACTCGGAAAACGCGATTAAACCAACAAGCAAAATATTAAGTGACCAGACTAACAAGCGGTATGTCGACGAGAAAAACGTTGAGAATGGAGTTGCCGTTAGACAGTATGCTGACGAGAAGGCCAACACCTCGAAGGGGCACGCAGATGATCAGGATTCTGCTGTCAGGAGCGTGCTAAAGCTCAAATTACTTGTTTTGCGTGCAATGTTTGTCAAAGTCTGTAGCGTAATATCGAACCATGATGGCATCACTTAAATTAAATTAAGTAGATAAGCCTATCAGTGGCGTCACTAGGGCTGGTGTCGCCCAGTGCGGTAAGTCATGGTGTCACTCCATGGACCTCCTCCCTATGAGGCTCCCTTAGTCATTTACCAGACCATACAACATCCTTAGTATGTAGGCCTAATGTTTTTGTAAATTGATACTGCTACAGTACATGGAAACTGGGCTTACGAAAAATATTTTTGTTATGTGTCATTAATTTTAAAATGATATATTTCTGCTGAAACTCTGCACAACATGTTTTTAGAGTCATTTCGCCATTTTGGTGTCACCCCCTCTGAAGATGTCACCCGGTGCGGCCCGGACCCCTCCCCGCACCTCCCTAGTGACGCCACTGAAACCTATGTGAATTTCAGACATATATAAAACGAAGAAAATTATTATTGAACGCTTATAGCCGAATTGTTGTAGCATATTCAAATTGGAAACAATTCAGCAATTAAAATATTAAGCTTTAGTACTTATACTTACTCTTCAACTAGGCCTACTCACCACTGTTCTCCATTACGCTGCAAAGCTTGTCAAAAATCTAACTCCCCGGGACCACGTCACTCCGACCCTTCGTGAACTGCACTGGCTTCCCATACAAGCTCGCATTAACTTCAAGATCTGTCTCCTAATGTATCGAGTCTACACAAACTCATCTCCTCTATACATCTCTTCACTGGTTACTCCATGTTGTTCTCTTCAAGCCAGACGAGGACTGCGATCGTCATCTCAAGGTGACTTTGCCATCGCTCGTTCAGTCAGAAAGTTTTGAAATCGAGCATTTGCATTAGCCGGACCGAGTGGAACAGACTTCCGGACTTTATTCGCACATCCTCGTCACCTTCGATCTTTAAATCTAATCTTAAAACCTACCTGTTTAAGATGTACTCAGAGCGTCTGATTTAAGGCGAGCGATCGATCCTTGGTCGCTCGCCTAACAAAGGTACCGGCGAGCGATTTACCGATCGCCTAGCCAAAGGCTTCTCATCGTCGGTGACAGTCGGTCGTCACTCACCGAGTTTGGGTTAGACTCCTAGACAATAGACGAACCTGGAGCCATACCATTATTTCATTTACCTAATTGAGATTACTTAATTTACTTACTGGCGGCAGCGGTGAATGCGTGCCGTTACCTGTCCTAATTACTGCTGACTGATCACTCCAATTTCGTGTAATATGATTGGCCATAACAACGCGAGCCGACACCTCACGCCGCGTGACATCATCCGTAACACCACCAATTTCGGAATTTGTGTAAACAACAATGGCGGCGAAGATGAGAAGTCGAATAATAATGTACAGTTGTGCACGGATCTGTCATGGAATTTAGGCGACTCGTTCAAAGCCGATGTATTCGAAATAGAAAGCCATCGGACTGTGAACAAAATTTACTGCAAGTCCTGCAGAAAGCTCTGCGGTAAAATTCGAATGGATTGCCCGCTAAGAGGTCAAGCTAAAAATGAGTGTTCAAAGTATGCCGATCATTCGAAGGTTCAACCAACGTTGTGAAATCAGCCGTCACACGTCATCTTACGTCAATGGTAGTTTTCTAGTGAATGTTCATTCATTCATTCATTCTGAGAATTTATATAGCGCCTCTTCAAGAGACCTACTCATATAACAGAACTTAATTGAGATAGGCCTACTGGATGATTATCATATATATACAGCTATACGAACGAATACGATACATAAAATAAGCTGTAGACAAAAGCTCCCAAGGTCGACCGCGCATCGCTCGCGTACGCGACCCAGTGCGATCGATTTTCAACCCGCCTACTATTTTCAAATCAGACGCACTGGGTGTACTATGACTAGTGTTTTTTCTGTTACGTGCTTTCGTGCAAGATGTCTTTTGTTTAGGCGCGTTATAAATGCCAGATTATTATTATTATAATAATCTTTAAAGATTTGAAAGTACTGAGTAGTTACTCAGAACATCCTGAACATTGTTTGCTAATAGACGCACGACATTACAGAAACAGTCAACCAGACCTGTCTATAACATAACCGCTTCATGAGTAAAATAGGCAGCTCATAAGGCAGGTCAAGAGTAAAATAGGCAGGTCAAATGACCTGCCGCGAGTCAGGCCCGGATTAAGCCCTCGGGGGGCCCCTCGCCAAATTCTCCGGGGGCCCTTAATTTCTTACCCCTTCCCTCACCATACCCACTTCTTCCCTTCCCAAATTTTAATGCTTGTATATTATTGACTATAACTGAAGCTTAATAATGTGTAGCTTAATAAAATACCAAAAAACATGTTAAAATTAGGGCTGTACCGAATATTCACTTCGTATTCGCTTCGGGGCCGAATAGTGGGCCAAATAGCTATTCGGTATTCGGCCGAATAGTAGCGGTCGGACCGAATACGAATAGTGGTCACGTGACATCTGTTTCTGCATATGCGGCTGCTTTAGCGAGTGGAGTGAACGTTAAGTGACAATTTCTAAGTTTTGCTAAATTAGTTCCATTCCAAGTTTACACAGACTGGCAGAAGGATGCAAAAATTACATGTAGTTAACTGTTTACTTTTAGTTTATGTATTAAATTTACTGAACTGAAACTTTTGCTTACATTTGAAAGTTTGAATGTTGTCGGTGGACCCAGGGCCGGATTAACAAATGTGGTGGCCCTGTTCAGTAAAACTGTGGGGGCCCCAACGACTGTACACTGTACAGTGTACACAATAAAATGGCATCATTTTGTAATGTGTCACATATAGCACCTGATTTCCGGTCAGGTCAGAGACGTAACTTTGGTCTAGAAAGTGGGGTACCAAATTGCGCATCGTTTCCCCTTCAAGGTCGTTAAATGATTATAATGGCGTCCAATGAATCTATATTTGGCGCCATATATGCGCAATGCCGCATAATAATAATGATGCTGATAGTAATAATAGGCCTAACAATAACAATAAATATAATAATAATGACAATAAGCGTAATAATAAATATAATAACAATAACAGCAGTAATTATATAATAATGAAAATGAAAATAATAATAAAATTACTAACAATAGACGCGTTTCATTATGGAAGCATGTGTCGATCATAAATGAAGTGACGTAACAATAGAACAATAGATCTTTATTATCTAGATATAGGCCTAAACCTAATAACAAATTAATAGTCGACATTCATAATTGAGGTGACGTAAGAATGGCCTTTATTCTCTAAATCTAAAATTACAAACGATAGACGTGTTCACAACTGAAATGACGTGACAATACACCTTTGTTCCCTAAATTTAAATTTGATAACATTAATAGACTTTTTCCTAATTGAAGTGACGTAACAAAGGCTTTTATTGTCTAAATCTAAAATTATTGGTTATAGACGCGTTCCATAATCGAAATGACGTAGGCTACTTAACGATTGATAGCTAGTCTTTCATACTTTAACTTTGAACCAAGGACCTTTTATACATAGAATCCTTGACTTTGAACTTAATAGGGCCTAACAATAGACTTTTTAAAGTAATCAAGGCCGTTATTCTCTATATCTGAGTTTGAAAATAATAGACGTTTTAACAATTGTAATGACGTAACTATGAGCCTTTGTTGTCTAAATTTAAACTTAATAACAGTAGACTTTTCATAGCTAAAGTGACGTAACAAAGGCTTTTATTCTCTTAATGTAAGCTTATAATAACAATACACTTCTTTATAATTAAGTGACGTAACAAATGCCTTTATTCTCTAAATCTAAAAATTACCAAATAATGTGTTTCATAATTGAAGTGACATAAGAATGGGCCTCTAGTTTTAAAATTAAAACTTATAGACCTACAATAGACGTGTTTCATAATAAAAGTGACGTAAAAATGGCCTTTATTCTTAAAATTTAAATTTGTTAACAAAAAACGTGTTTCATAGTGTTTCATAATTGAAATGATATGCCTTTATTGTACCGTCAGGTAGTAAGTGTTCAAATAAGCAAGTAAAAATAGGTCTTGCTAGGATTTCTGGCTGATTTTTTTTAGATGAATCTGCCTGATAATGGAAACTTCAATAGGTGCCGCCCACACATGTGCGAAAGTTGTGTAGGCCTATATTAAAATTAAATGAGTAGTTTCGAATAATTTGTTCCGAATTTTTTGCTCATTTTTACTATTAGACTTAACAAATAACAATAATTATAAAGTATTTAAAAAATTTCTTTTGCATGTGTGGGGGCCCATCAAATGTGGGGGCCCCTGTTCGGCCGAACATGTTGAACATGCCTTAATCCGCCTCTGAAATACCACCAACATTTTGTACACTATTCGTATTCGGCCGAATAGTTGGTCTAATTATTCGTATTCGGCCAAATAGTGATAATCACCTATTCGGTACAGCCCTAGGCCTAGTTGTAACCGTTAAAGCAGTGCAAGATGCAGTACCAGACTCACAAATTTCAGACACAGCTGATGTACCTTCAGTGCAAGGCGTATAGTTAGGCCTACCACAGTTTCGCACTGTGACTGAAATACCACCAACATTTCGATCCTGCCCTTCGTCTGGCTCATTTGATGTGACTGTCTGTTTGGAGTGTAGCCTACGAAAAATCTGTCGAATTTCGGAACAGAGGCAACGCTATTTCTTTCCCTGACAGTAGGCTACGTTCTTTAGCTACTGACCTTTTTGAGCACCGGAAAGTTGAACTATTTTATTCTTTGGCATTGTTCACTTTTCATGAATATAATTAGGCCTATATAATATCCAGCATGGTTGTTTATTTGTTTTTTGAGACGAAGACGCAATCACAATTACAGCTGGTATAGATATATAAGATGCCATTGATCGCCATCATAAGAATCGACCACCAATTCACAACTGACTCCTGACGTAAATTTACACTGCCCTTGAAGAGAAATCTGAATAAATGTGAAAATGCACAGTAAAAAATTCTTCTTGTTCACGCGGGGGGCCCCTGACGACGGGGGCCCCCGCCATGGCATAAATGGCATACTGGTTAATCCGGCCCTGGCCGTGACCCATGGTAGCGCCGCCACTGGTATGATCAGACTAGGTATTGTTTTCTGAGAAATGACCGGGGACAGCAGTGTTTCCAATTTAGCCAAATACCGGAAAATGACTCCTATCTGTACGACTCTACAAATTTCGTAGTCTACATGAAAAATTACTATTGTTGTATTCAGAAAACCAAGAGTTGGATTAGACATTTAGATTGCAGTTAACAGTTCTCAGTGGCCTTGTAAAGCTTTCAACTACGGTTTGAAACTGTAACCTATCAAATTATTTAAGTAGGCCTATATATAGGCCTAAAGCTACACACATTCATTTTAATAGTATAGCCAGCAATTTTAATTCGTGACTTTTTCTAATCTTAGGCCAAACTGTTTGGAACGTCATCGTAATAGTTCTCTCAGTGCTTTTGGCGACTTCCGTTCTTGGTCATTTCGGAGTAGTAATACTTTGCATTGTACGCCGATGCGGGGAAATACCAAAAGAAGGTAGGCCTAATATAATTCTTGAAAATATCTCATTGCTACACAGAAGCTGCGCTAGGGCAGCCATTAACAAAGAGTAGGCCCTAATCCTCGGCAGCAACGTGCATGTATGTAGGTCTATGTGAAAAGCTCATTTAGGATCGAGTAATATGATATTGCCACTACATCTTGAACATGTGACGTTGCTGTTGGGAGACCAGCTCATTGGCAGAGAGGTAGAGACGTTGGGACTATAATATGTTGGACAACGTTGATATCATTAGGCTATAGGCCTAACCCAATGAGTCTTTGCTGAGTGAGCTGCGCCCTTCTAAGATATTGCTTAGTAGCCATATATGATATATGTGATTAGGTTAACGCTCTTTAATACTTTCAGCTATATGCACGTTGATTATTTAGCTTAGACGATCAAATATTTGATATGAAAATTTTAACTGACGTACATAGGCTATCTAAAAAAACGTACACATATCACTATGTCAATCTTCATTCAATCAATCAATCAATATTCGTTATTGCAAAAATTCCTGTCGACACAGACGCGACAGGATTACACAGTCTTTGAAAAAGAGACATTAATTGCAAATGAAAATAAATCAGATAACAGTCAATTAGAGAGTTTAAACAGATGGGGTTTAAAATAAAGTATACACATAAAATAAAACAATATGCTAAAATAGTTAATTGTTAATAATCTTATGGGAGATTGCCAAGAATCATTGAGAATGAAACATATTATCCGGACTCGAAGATCAAACGGTATTTTGTTACAGCGCTAGTGGTTGGGATTTATTATCTTGGCGCGAAATTTTTACTATATAGGCCTATTATTAAAACTTAACATAGATGTATTGGCTAAGACTTTGTTCGCTGCAGATCAACGAAACACGATTCAAAGCAGTCAGAAATCTACAAACGATTCGGTGAAGACTCAAGGAACTAAATCTGAGTATGAGAATCTTCCAATTCGTGACCTATCACCAGAGTCTTCCAGAACGACAGACAAAAATGACGGAACCCTCTATGAACAGCTGAATCACGGATTCGATAATACCGGTGTCTATGACACCCTGCAGTGACAATCATCTATCTCGACCTTAAGCTATGCATTACCTTAGGGCCTATGCAAATCATTGACAACAGAGCACTTAAGATAAAACCGGAGCCATATATAGCAGATACTGAAAGGGGTTGACTTATCGTAGGTAGAAGTGGATTACAAACTACCTGTAGCTGACTTTTAAGCTTTTATGCATCTTTTGATATTTTATATTTGTATAACAGTTACTGTTTACGATTATTAGATTTCAATGAAAAATGATTGTTAACTTATTATATATTCTGAAAATCAGACTACGCTGCATGGATCAAAATCAAATCAAATCAAAACATTCTTTATTGAACCATGTTGAAGGGAGAAAACTCCCGCTAATAGGGAACCTATTTGCAACGCATTATTTGAGGAAGATTTAGGCCCGCTTGGGTGGATAGATTATATAAATGATAGATTATATAAATGAGTAGGCGCCTACATAACATCACTTATAGGCCTATAGGCCCTACCACAGAATAAAGCGTAGCTTCCTTCTCATATCTGCATGTAGCCAATTAAATATAGCCTGTTTTTAAAAGTCATCTTCGCCTGTTTTTGAAAGACAGATCCTACTTGATTTTTTTGTTTTGATGGTGCTCCATCGGACCCTTTGAAGCCTTTAGTTAAGTTTTTTCGTAGTTAAGAGTTTTTCTTATTATATACTCGCTTGTATAAGTAACCTGTGATTCGAATCCATGCTGCTACGCCGTCTGCATATTTCGTATTTCACACGAGGGTGTCCTGGCAAGCGATATATTTTAAAGCCCTTTAGGTTCCCATGTGTAACCAGATTTACTATTTTTCTTGTATTTTATGTTAATCGGTTTCTTTTTAAATGTGGTTACCGAATAAAAATTGATTGATTGCATCATCGCCTTTCATCTTTCTTGGTTGGCGGGTAGGTAGTTTGATAGGCAAGACTTAGTATGTATGAAGGAAAATAGGTAAGTAGGAAGGAAAGTAAATAGGGCAGTTAGGCTTGAATGTCAGTAAGTAGGCAATGTAACATTTAGGCATTTGAATAAGTAACTAATTGTATCGTAAACGTTATCTCGAAATTCAAAATCGCTGCTTAAAAGCTAGCCAGAGCCCGAACTAATTTACGAGCACTTGGTAATATAATAATTAGATTAAAAATGTATGTCAATAGGCAAGTAAAAATAAAAGATAATAATTTAAATAAGCAGATAAGTAGGCCTAACTAAGTACTAGTTAGTCAATGAGATAAGCTATTAAATTGGTACAGTGGCGGCAGTGGCCATTTGGTTAGAGCGGTCGGCCCGTAACGCGGAAAGTATGAGTTCGAGCCTGGCCCGAGGCAGTTACTATGTAGGGACATTGAGCAAATCATTCACTCACAGACACAGTTGCTCAGCCATATTATTGTTGTATGCCTTAGACTGGCTTTCCTCCTTTCTGCGGGGCCCAGACCCGGCCCTAGGGCAAGGCGAACGAGGCAGCCGCCTTGGACCCCGCGCTTTTAGGGGCCCCGCGCTGCTGACCATAATTTTTTTTACTGTGAAGAGATTGAACAGTTATCAAATAATAAAAAAAAACATAATTACTACTTTCATAGTAAAATGCCAATATTAAGAGCTTGATTTGTATTTTGTGTTCCTTAATCCATTTAATTTTGATTTTGTATTATTTTAATACATATATCACTGCCAATACCGTATTGGCAGGAAATCAACTCCGTATTGCCATATTTTGCTTGGGGCCCCGCTCATCGCTTGCTGCCTTGGGCCCCGCGCACCCTAGAGCCGGGCCTGGCGGGGCCGTACCTTTATGGTGGCCCATGGTTTCACCAAGTCCCTTTGGGTTCCGGCACCCGTTTTCCTCCCCCAGGCAGCATAATGTCGTGTCAGGAAAGTAGGGTATTCGCTAGATGGCGACCCGTCGTGCCACATCCCGACTCCATACGAAGAAGGTCGAAGATGTCCGAAGGCAGATTTGTTCGATAAGGTTCTAGACACTCCTGCGAAAACTGATATAAAGATGGTGTGCAGAGGCGTGAGAGGTGCTTATGAAGAGAGGCGGGAGTGAGCTGAGAGTTAGTTCTGAAGAAGTTGAGAGCTAACGCTGCGTCTGCGAATTACTCTGAGTTTCGTTTTGTGACATATAGGCCCATTAGGCCTATAGTCTGTTTTAAAGTCGTTTGAGGAACAGTTGGTCAAAGTCTAGTGTTTAGACAGGATGTGGTACAGGCGTTGGTTCGCTTTTTAGACTCTAGGAGGAAGATAGGTTTGAATAAAGAATTTTACCTATTCTAAAGACATTTGAACATCTGTTTTCTCCAGAAAAAAGCGTATCAGTTGGCTGCCTTCTCCACATCATGTGGAGTTTACTTAATTAGGCCCTAGGTGTCTCTGTTTATCGGGATCTTTGATCCCTTCTGGCCCCCTCGTGTAGCCAGTACTTGTTGATCAATTTTGTTTCTTTTCCTTTATTCTTGGGATTGGTTGCAGAAATAAAATTATGATGTTTTCAATCGGGCCCCTGGACCTGAAACGAGGCGATACGAGAACACACACACGCACACGCACGCACACACACACACACACACACACACACACACACACACACACACGCACACACACTCACACACTCACGCACTTACATACAGCATGATTTACGGTCTAGTAGCCTAGGCCTAACAGATGCACAATCTTGCAAGGACGGAATAAAGATCCCAAATGTTACTCACGTGCACCCTATAGGCCTAGGTCAGCCAGAAACTCGCAGGAAACACTAGTTCTGTAGCCATAGTAGCAGGGCTGTAGTGGTAAAATTAGAGGTGAGTATACGCTGCCGGTTAGTTTTCCGAAACAAATTAGAGGTGAGTAGCCTATGCGCTACAGTATTTTGTGAGTATACGCTACAGTATTTTAATATAAATAAATATAAATATTTTGTGAGGTGAGTATACGGTCTCTAGGCCTAGAGGTGAGTATACGCTGTATACCCGCGTATACCCTCGACTACAGCCCTGCAGCATAGTAGCCGATCAATATGTTCTGGAAAGTAGGGTTGTTCCTGGTTCATTGTAGGCCCTACTTGTCTTGTCTTTTGTCCAGTCTTGTTGTCAAGACCTTAAACCTCAAGACCAAGACCAAGACCTTGAACCTCAAGACCAAGACCAAGACCTTGAACCTCGAGACCAAGACCAAGACCAAGACTTTGAACCTCGAGACCAAGACCAAGACCAAGACCAAGACCTTGAACCTCAAGACCAAGACCAAGACCCAATAAATCGAAATCAGGTCAAGACTTCTAAAAATTGTAAAGTCGGAATATTCGCTATTTTAATGAAAACATGAGTCTTTTATTTTATTCAAGCAAATTAACTTTAAATGCAAACTGCAGAGAAATCCGAATTTGTATTCAAAAGTCCTTCATGCAAACTCTTATACCAAATGCCTTTTTGTATTTTATAAAAACCAATTCGCTCAGAATTTTCTGACCAAGACGTGCCTGGTGGGCCTCATAAAAATTCCGCCATGTGAAAAAATACTTTCTACAGGTGCTGAAGTCGCTGACACACACAGAGTAGCTTTTCAAGCACTGGATGTAAATGTACAGATAGTGAGTCCTTTTTAAATCTTCCCACGGTTTATCATACCGTCTGATACAGAATAACTGTTGCTGCTGCCAATGGGTTTTCCTGACCAACATGACTTGTATCCATCCATAGATATTGGTCGTATGATGCAAGAAGGCTTAATTGATACAGAATTCTTGAGTTCTGTTAAATGACTGTTCATATAAACAGCCGGTCTTGGTCTTGGTCTTACGAGACCAAGACCAAGACTTTGAACCTCAAGACCAACACCAAGACCAAGACCTTGAACCTCAAGACCAACACCAAGACCAAGACCTTGAACCTCAAGACCAAGACCAAGACTTTTAAAAACGAACTCGAGTGCACTCGAGACCAAGACCTTGGTCTCGAGGACAACAAGACTGCTTTTGTCTTGCAAGTATTGTAACTTAGGCCGGAATTCAATCGCTGTTTGCTGGTACCTCCACCCGGACTTCTGTACTTCCTCAATCATGTGTAGGCGACTGTCAGTCTGTCGTCAGGACCATCCTTGTTTGAAATTAAAACTTCCGTCTTTCAAGAACTTTGTCGTTCTTAATGTTTTCTGTTGATCGGATTCAAAAATTTACAATGGGCCACTATATCTAATTAATTTTTTATTGTATTGTCTTGCAGTGTATGACATTGCAATGTGTTGTATTGTCTTGCATTATATGGTATTGCATTGTGTTGTATTGAATTGTATTGGACTGTATTGTGTAGCTAGGTCCACACGCACGCACGCACGCATACACACACACACACCCTACGTGCCTTGTTTAACGTTGAATGCTTTAGGCTCTAATACATCATCATTCGATAGGTGACACTAGAGCAAACTCGTCAGCAGTAACCTGGAGCGTTCGTAATCGTATCGTAGTCCATGAACTTCTATATAGATTATAGAAGTTCATGTGTAGTCGTAATCTCGAGATTACAATTACGATATGATTACGATTTCGCCAATGACTCTGCTTATCAAAGAAGTAATCGTACGTGAAAACAAGGGCACGTTTCTCTACTGCTCGGCCGGAACGAAGACATTTCCCTAGGCTACTGCTCGGCTGGAACATAATTATGGTTCGGACTTAACTCCTGTTATACTCAGCGTCAACGTGTAATGTAAAAGTAAGCCCAACAGTTTTCAGCGCTACATAAATGCCACATCAAGGAGACCACAGGCATCTCGAACCTTTAACGCTCTTGCTTCATTCGCATTCATGATTTCCACCGCATCCAGTCTATGCCCGACTTTACAAATGTCTTTACCCCTGCTACCTCCGTCGTTCACTCCAAGCTCGACTATTGCAATTCCCTATTGCTCAATCTTGAATCCAGCCAAATTAAGCGTCTATAGGCCTACAACTTATCCAAAACTGACTACCCCGAAGTGTCACTAGAACATCCAAGTGTCACCATATGTCATTACCATCCTGGTTTCATTCAAGTGGTTAAAAAAGTCCAGAGAGAATCCACTTCAAAGTCCTATCACTACTCTACAACGCCATAGGCCTACAACATTTCCAGTCCAAGTAACTTCTCAAACTCTTCGCCATCCAAGCACCCCACTCAACCCAATCATCCGCCTATCTACTCAACCCAATCATCCGCCTATCTAAGTCTTTATCGACCTCCGGTCACTACTCATCTCAAGTTCACCAACCGAGCCATAGGCCTACCACACTGCGCCACGGCTCTAGAACGATCTCTCTCATGAATTTCGCAAATTTTCGGTTCCTCTGTCATTATTGTAAGTCACCTACCATCGTCTGCTTCATAGTCCACACACAGACTATTGTGAATAAGCTCGTGAATAAGCTGGTGCCCTGCGCTTTGCTTTCGAGTGGCGCTTTAGAAGTTTGGAGTTTACAATTACGATTACGAATTTAAGAGGCGGAGACTGGAGACCCTGGTAGGCTCTATCGTAATCGTAATTTCTAGATTTACACAGCGCGTCAACAATTCCAATTCGCGGGAACCAGCTTAAGCTTTATTATTCGCAAGCGCTCAATCAATTTCACACTGAAAGGATCTGTCCCAGCAAATACAGGGACCAGAGACCACATAACTTGTATTCTGCTTGTTCGTGTAGGCGTCGACATGGGCTTAGGCCTACGCCTACTCGATGTCTAGCCTGAACCACGCTCCGAGCAGTGGTATAACGCCCCCTTGATAGTAGTTTTCCGCGGACTGCATCTGTCTCTTTGAATATACCTCACACACTTCTATTGAAAGCAATACTGCCGAATTAGCTATCCTGTACATTTAAAAGTACTGAGTATGCGATTATGCTCTACGGAGGCCAGAGTGAATTTGTTATCCATCCTCTGCGTATCTTTCACTGGTTTGTGAATGTTGGATCCATTCTCTAAAGAACACGACCCAAAACAACCTTTGACCCGTGTTGTATAGATGGTAGTAAAACGAGATGAACGCATGCGTGTGTTGACTATCGGTCTCGTTTGACAAGGACGTACACTGTTGCGATGTAGGTTAGAGTTAATTTAACCAACCGAAATTGCATTTAACATAACGACTCCTGTTTAAACTTTAACACAATCGGGCTTGTGGTAAGTCTGACAAGTATGCCAATTTTTTGTGTGAGTCTAAAATTATTTGCTTCTGTTTTTGCGATGTCCCGCCTGGGCAGAAATTTGGCTCGAGCTTTCTGCTCCACCTGCGTCCCCTATCAACCTCGGCTATAGCGAGTACGCTGACCGTACAATGTCGGTGGGAAGATGAGACGGCGAGGGGGATGACTGGCCACACGCAGGCCCGCATTAAGGGGGGGGGTGCTAAGGGTGCTGCAGCACCCGGGCCCGCAGATTTAGGGCCCCGCATTTTCGGAAGTACATAAAAATGTTAGTGTAAGAACAAATTCCCTAAAAAGGTCATCAAAAATTCCCCCAAAAAGTTCATCAAAGTTGTGAATTTTTGATGACTTTTTGGGAATGTGTAAGAAGAATTCCCAAAAAGGTCATCAAAATTCACAAAAAAGGTCATCAAAAATTCACAAAAAGTCTTGAAATTTTTCTGTGATGAAATGTGGCAGTCACAGCACCCGGGCCCGCACTAGCCTTAATGTGGCCCTGGCCACACGCCCTTATATGCCGAGGCTAAGAAACTGAAGCTGCTAACACTGCATACTCATGGCTGCCTCTCTGGCTTGCTTAAGGGACTGCTATTTTCTTCTCTCTTCAGTCTTGGATGGCATGCCACAAGCTTCTGAATCCTTTTAAGACTGAATTTGATATTCCTCCGCTTTGACACAAGGTGGCAACTGCACAAATTTCATTGGCTGACATCTGTTCAGTTATTTGGATTGACTGTTGATTGTTTTGAATGTACATGCACATTAGACATATCTTTAAGTCCACAATGTCCTCTGATCATGTTAAAACCATTTGACATGTCACAGACCATAGCCTGTTCTCTTATCTGCTCTCACATTGATTGTGCCAACTCTGTGTTTGCAGGCATATCAGATCTTCAAATAAACAGGCTTCAATGCTTCCAAATTCTGTTGCTTGCCTGGTGCTGCACCATCATCTTCATCAACATCATTGCCATCATCACCTTGCTCCTTAACTCTGCTCACTCAGCTGCATTGGCTTCCTGATGAATTTAGAATGAGATTTAAACTGGCCTGAATGACTTATAAAACTCTCACAATGAGCACCCCTACCTACCTTCAACCACTAGTTTCTAGACCCTACATCAAGCCCCTCGGTCTGCGATCTTTGTAATAGGTCTTTTGATTGAACCTCGACTTACCACTAGTGCTATATTAACAGCACTAGAGAACTCATCAAATTAGAATTAGAAAAACTATTCAGGTTTGAACCTTTCGAATTCTTATTGATCAGGTAGCTTTTGCCATCTTTTGATGCCATGTGCATTTAGTTGGTGGTGCTATATAAGTACTGGACAATAACAATTGCTGAATGTATGGATGATTGTAAGGATCTGATCACTTATGTAGCACCTTTTGTAGAACCTCTAGAGGGCTTTCCTTGCTAGCATACAATAACCACACCTGGCAGTTTAAAATTGCTATGAAATTAGTATTCAGTGCAGAGATTTAATTTATATAGTTATGTATTATATATATTTATATTATTTATGTAATTATATTACAATTATATAATCCTATAATTATATATATATATATATATATATATCAGTATTTTGCTTATCAGTAGCAGCCAGGCCCGGCCCTAGGGCAAGGCGAACGAGGCAGCCGCCTTGGGCCCCGCACTTTTGAGGGGCCCCACGCTGCTGGCTATAATTTTTTTTTACTGTGATGAGATTGAACAGATATTCAAATAATTAAATAAAACATAATTACTGCTTTCATAGTAAAATGTTAGTATTAAGGGCTTGATTTGTATTTTGTATTCCTTAATCCATTTAATTTTGATTTTGCATTATTTTAATACATATGGCATTGCCAATACTGTATTGGCCGGAATTCAACTCCGCAATGCTATTTTTTAGCTTGGGGCCCCGCTCATTGCTTGCTGCCTTGGGCCCCGCGCATCCTAGGGCCGGGCCTGGTAGCAGCCTTTTCCAGTTCTACAGGGCATCCATTTTGATGGAACTGGATAATGTATCTTTTAATTTTTAACACTATGCCTTTAGTAGAGGTCAAATGTAACACACCCTCCCTCACGCATGTACACACAAACACGTGTGTTGCATTTTATCTCTTGTAAGGGCATGGTGTATAAAATATATTTAATGTATAAATCTTCATGGTAATTGGCATCATTATTATCCTTAAATTAATCGACCAGTTGTTATCCCAAACTAAACAGATACATTCATTATTAGGTTAAATGTCGTATTTATGATGCAGGAGTCTTTTTTATCAGCTGTAAATAAATAAAGTTTGTTATCAGCCGTAAATAAAATAAGTGTTGGCTTATAATCAGTGGTTTAAGTGGTTTGGGTGAGCAGTGGGAACGCCAAAGAAGAGTTTCATTGGAACGCATACATGAGCAGTGGGAACGCAAGCAAAGAATTTCGAGAGCAGTGGGAACGCCGTTCCCACCGTTCCCACTGCACTTTAACCCCTGCTTATAATTAATGCATTATTAAATAAATTGAAAGAAAACCGTGAACAGATGAAAAGCCGCTGTGGACAGTGATATCTGCAGACATTACGATTTGAAAATCTTATGCTACGATGCAATAGTCTAGAGGTTAGCATGCTCAGTGCTTCGAGGGTCAAATCCCAGCCAGAGTTGAAACATGTTTTGGGATTTCTGTTCACTGGCGCCCTCAGTTACAAAATGAGTACACCTCCTGTACACAGTCTGTAGGAAGTACAGACTGCGAGGGTGAGGACTGGCCACCTGCTCTCATATGCCAAGAAAAATTAAGATGCTAACACTTCTTCATCTTCATTTCTTTGGGGACACAGTGGCCAATTTGTTAGAGTGCAAAGCTTGTAATGCGAAGTATACAGGTTCAGGCCTACTTCCCTGAGCTGGTCACTGTGTAGGGACCTTGAGCAAGTCCTTCACTCGCAATTGATCAGTGCCATCAATTGGTGCTTAGTCACTAGCTAGTGGCGCTGAATAAATATAGGAAAGATATTTAACATCAGGCAGCTATGAATTTGTATGTGAAACCAAGAAGATGCTTTTTATGGGCTGTATCAGAATTCAGATCTCAGTTCAAGTGTAGAGTTTCACAACTCAAATTACTTGTTTTTGTGATTCGGTCTTGCCTTTATGATTTGAAAACTGTGATGTTTGACAAGTTTTGCTGGTTTCTAAACATGGTTTCAAAGAAGAAGAGGGTCATACCCGTATCTTGTCTTCATGTTTCTTGCTAAGATGAAGGATTGGTGCAATGAGAGAAGCTGGTGTACATATGGAGAGGCTAGAAATATAGACACACTAATAGATACGGGACTAGGGATAATGAATAAGAGAGGAAGAGACAAAAGAGAGACAAAGATTAAAGGAGAAGGGGAGAGAAGAGGAGAGATAGACATAGGTAGAAGCAGAGATAGAGACGCAGGAGTGCTGAGGCAAAGCAGAGAGAGACTGCTGGGGAGCGACTCCAAGAAATCGAGAGTAACATATGTAGACGGAAATAGACATGCAGAAACACACAGATGCAAGCACACATATACACACACACACAAGCGCACACACTTGCACACACACACACACACACACTTGCACACACACACACACACACACACACACACACACACACACACACACACACACACACACACACACACACACACACAAATGCACACACATGCACGCACACACACACACACGCATACGCACAGAGTCAGAGACACACTTGTGTGGACATTTGGAGAGATAAATGAGAGGCGGACATAAGGAACCGGACAGAGATAAAGCTCTGGCAGTTCAGTTGTGAATGTGATCTGTGTAGAAGGACCTAAATCTCCACTCAGTCTGCTCTGTCTCTTGTCAGCTGATATACGTGGCATCTGAT